>CM031239.1:521344414-521519414 GCA_018340775.1 Taxus wallichiana var. yunnanensis
AATCAAGTTAGATGAGCAATGAGCCATATCACGTTGGAGTCGGAAGCAACAAAGGCTAGGGAGAAATCATAACATGATAGAAACATAAGGGATAAGAAGTTTGAGATTGGACAAATGGTACTTCTCTATGAATCTAAGTTCTTACGCCATCTAGGAAAAATTAAGGTACATTCATTGGGGCTGTATGTTATCTATTACATCCTTGAAATAGGAATTTTCCAGATTAGAAGCACTTGATGGAACATGGCTACCGTTACTTTAATGGGAGTAGGTTGAAGCCCTACTATAAATAATTCTTCTTGGTGTTTGTAATAAGGAAGTATTTCCATTTAGATTAGGTTTTCAATTATGCATTCCCTAAATGTGTTTCCTTCTTTGTTGCTATGCTTTGTCAATTTAGTTATTGTTCTTGTGTAATAAGTGTGCTTGCGTGCATGAAGCTAATTACTATATGAAGCATGTTTATGCACAGAGGACTACATATACTTTTAGTGTGGGTTGGATTGTTGGTATCTAGGTACAAGATTGTGGGAATTGAAAGGTGAAAGGAATAAGTTGCTACGAGTGCTATTCAAGTCAAAGGATTGCCTCTAAAAAGTGACCAAACATGGATATGGATGAAGGGACACTATAACGCAAGGTAAGCGGAGGCTATAATAACTACCAATGGAAGGTGCGGTGATAAGGTACTCGTGGTGGAAGGAAACACACTAAAGATAATTCTCAGTGACCAGGGAGGTAGGAAGGCATGCTAAAAGGTTATAGCTAGGGCGTGAAGATGTACCGTACAGAAAGAAAAAAAATTGGTCAATAAATGAGAGGACATTGGGTAGGTGAAGGAGCAATAAATGAACTAACTTTTGAAATTATATATAAGGATGGGATGCGAGTTCATTTATACCATTATGATTAAGGTTATTTGAAAAAGAGCTAAGTGCGAAGAGTCTGAGTGATTGAATTAAAATTCGAAATGTGTGTAACCAAACGTGACAAAGACATTTGTGCACTGAAAGAGCTTGTGTCCCAGTGGTGAAGGGTTTGAGTGAAGCAAGGTTATGGAGAGGAATGAGGGCACGGGAATTCACCTAGGGCACGCTGAATCGAGCTACGATTTTATTCTCACATTACAAAATTTAAGAGGTGAGTATTTACAAAGGATCAGAAGGAAGAAATGGCACCCAAGAAAGTAGTTGCAGTAGGAGTGAGGGAAAAGAAGAAGGTGGTCATGGAAGAAGAAGAAATGACCCTAAAAGCAATTATTCTGAAATGTAATATCCAAAGGGAATCATCATAGGCCAGAGTGGATTCTCACATAAGGAAAAGCAAGGTGAGTGAGTACAACCACCATACCATAGAGAATAAGAATGAGCTTAATGCCTTTCTCAACACAAAGATGAATAAATGCATGCAGAAGACATGCCAGTGTATGAAGATGCTGGAGAGAATCTCTTGAAGAATATTGGAGTTTACTGGCTATATGAACTCCATTACTTTGGGAAATATGAGCCTTTGTACCAAAGTGGCTCATGAGTAGAGTGCAAAAAAATTCTAATTTGCAAGACGCAGAGCCAAAATTTCAGCCGCGCTTAATCTCCACAAAGAATAGGATCAAGGGCACATGAGAAGATTTGAAAATGATTTAATAGAAAATTCCACAATCTTGAGACCAAAAAGGATCTAGGGTACACAAAGGGTCTGCGCAAGGCATGGACATAGATAAACGAAGAATTATGTAGTTATGCAAGCAAAGCACATCTTATTATGAAGCTAAATGACCAGGAAAGGTGGTCACAAGTGAACACCATGTGGATTCATGTTGCAAGGAGGATGTCCAAAGGGGTAGTCTATAATATTTTAGGCTACATTGTAGAGACGATAGTCAAGGAAGTGCGCATAGGAGGAAAGATCAGATTTGGAGTTGTTCTATTGTCGTTGGTGTTCATGGAGATCAGAGTACCTGATGGACCAAAAGAGAAGATATGGGAGTATCCCATGGAGCATAAGTCATCGGTGGAGTGGTTCAAAAATACCTATGTGAAGGATCCATGATAGAACCAGTCAAGAAAAGGGATGAGAAGTGGTACGATAGGCTCCACATGGCCTTTGAAGAAGAATGGCGCATCCCTAAGGAATTGCCTTCGGTGGTTGGAAAGGTAGTTCAGTTTGTTGTATACCAGCACTTTTGCATAGCGTGGTTTACCATGAGGGATGGAGCATGGATCCCTTGGTGTAAGTTAGCATATTCCTTCACAAAAAGGTACTTCTAGGCATCAATACATATGTTCTTATATACGTGACTCCTAACATTCAATGCAGACAAGGTAGATTGTGAATACCACATGCTAAGGAAGAAATATGTGTATCCAAGATGGGGTGCATATATTGAAAGGCTCATTTCATATGTATTGAGAATTAAACTAGTAATTTTAGATGTAGGATATCTTAGAGCAGATTTTGTGTACCTTAAACTGAAGCCCAAGTTGGAGAATAACAAGTACATGGAGAATGATTTTACTTTCCTAGGGATGCTTTGAAGGGTAAGCACACCATGGAGAACATTCCAGCACCTAAGCCCACAGAGCCAATTGAAGTAGAGGATGAGGAGGATGAGTGTGAAGATAGTGGTGGTTTGGAACACAGAGGTAGAAGACATCCTATAAATAAGTATGAAGCTGAGTGCACAACTACACCACCTTAACTACAAGAGGAGGATGAAGAGGACTTAGGTGTGGACCAAGGAGAGCACCGATTCAAGAGAGTATTTAGGAGGACAAGGACCCAAGGTTCTACTCCACAAATAGTGCACAGATCACCCGACTCTCTCCACGAGGAAGGAGACAACCACGCGAGAGGAGAAGGAAACTAAAATTTAATGAGGATTTGGAAGAGTCAAAAGAAAGTGCACCTAATTCTCCTACACCTATAGAGAACTTAGAAGGATGACAAGATGAATAAATGAAGGTAGGAGAAGAAGAATAAAAGGGAAAAAATGAGACAACTTATCGAGACCGCTCAAGCTCAGAAATGCAAACACAAGTCCTAAATCTGGAAGCTCAAGTTTCTAAGTAGCCTAGGTCGAAAAGAAAAAGTGGGGAACACATTCCACCAACTATGGGTTATGCTGAAGACATAGGTAAAATTTTCCGCACACATTTTTAGAGAACACCGACATAAAAGGAGTTATATGGTGGGAATTAATGGATGAAGATATGGATATAGTGTGCACAAGGAAACAATTATCATGGTTGATATTTGTGAATATTCATGCATGTTAAGGAGGTTGAAAAAGACACCTCGGGCTAGAAAAATAATAGTCAAGCCTCTTGTTATGTCGGATGAATGATTAATGCATTGGTAAAAGTCTTAATAGAGGTGGCAAGGTGGAATATGGACAAAGCTGCCACAATTAGGGCGTTAAGGGAAGAGATCAAAACTAAGGATGAGGAGATAGCATGCCTAATGCAAGAAAGAGACTTAGCATAGAAGAAGAACTCTATATTTATTAGCATTGTAGAGGAAATTGGTGATAATGTCATAAGAGCTAGGCCACACTTAGAGCCAAAGGTACCAAAGACATTTCCTTTGGCAATACACTATATAGGTACATTGGGGGAATTAGTGCTTGAAGATGAACCTTTGCACATGCCAAGAGACTAACAAATCCAAAGCACAAGATGCAGAGCGAGAAAAGGCTTCAGTGATGTGAAAGATTGCATCATATGAAGGGTTGTTGCAAGTGCTTTGCAGAAGAATCAAGAAGGAAAACTAATCCTTGAACATCTGTATAGCTCCCGAGGTGCTCATCAACATAAAAACCCTGGAGGAGAACAATGAGGTCCAAAAGGTGATGAAGGATGACACATTGGGCCACGCAGAAAGATTAGCATTGGTTAAACAGAAGCACAAGGCCCTAACAGCAGCTCAAGAACCACACAAAAATCAGCTAAAGGTGCTTAGGAAACTCATTGTGCACAAGATGGATTTCCTAAAGGGAAGGATGACTGCAATCTCCAACATTGTGTTGGTCTTGTAGAATGAAAAAGGAGAAATTGTGAAGGATGAACTAGAGTCCATTGTTGTGGACATTCCAGAAAAAGTAGAGGAAGCACTCATTGAGTGAAAGACCTTGGAGGCTGAGATAAAGGAGGAATATCTTGAATTAATTTTTCAGTTGCAGAAGAAGAAACTACAAGTTAAGAACATTCTTTAATTATTTGAGATATTTCTATTCATCTATTCTTTGATTCATTTTGGAGACAACCATTACCGGGGTAGAAATGCAACTAGTGTGGGGTAATGTTGATCAGAGAACACTTGATAGAAAGCACACAAGAAGTCCACGTGGGAAAGCATGTCATATTCAAAGGTGTGAATGGATAGGGAGAACACGTGCACGGAGCAGAAGTTCATCTTTCGGGACTTAGTTGTTTTCGCTCATGAAGGTCTATTTTTAGAGATGGCATGCAGAGCACACAAACGAGGCAGAGACATGCGCGCCATGCATTGGCTATTTTTAGAGGATTGGATACAAAGTGCTTTACATGGACATAGGTCGGAAATAGATCTACTATTGTCAGTTAACTACCAGTAGTCTATTGTTAGCGCAGACCGGCATGTGTGGCTATTTTTATAACAGACGTGCCTAATAATATCATGTGACCTATTTTGGGATTGGATAAGCGGTGAAGGGCAAGTCACCACCCTTATAAGTATGTAATGAACTATGTAGTAAGGAGAGAGAGAGGGATAGACATATGCATACATGGAGATGTAGTGAGATTATGTTGCTAAATCTGTTACATGCATATTATTGTTATTGTAATGAAGCTTATGTATACTTATTGGATTTGATATAATGGAGGATATTGGCTAAATCTAAGTGTTAGTTACTGTGTGTATCTCGAATCTAGTATGTTCCTAATTTCATCATGGCTAATACTTAATTATGTTCTCCCTTAGATATAGATCTGGTATGCTCTATAGAATGATGTATTAGTAATGGAACTGCATGTGTTAAGTCTTCATCATGCTAACATCCTACAATAACAACCCTAAAGAGGGACCTAGTACCTTTGCATGCTTCGGGTGAGCGCTTAGTCTGGGCTAAGTGATGTGCTAGCATGTCTAGGGTCTTATTGGGTTTGTATTACTAAATTCTAGACTGCATCGATAAATAACACTACCACCACAAAAATCCAAGAATGAGGTCCTATCAACATAGGGTGTGGGATCTCATCAAATATTTTAAAGCCTTTAATATCAAGGTTATTCCCTAAGACCAAAATATGGAGGCCGATAGGATGGCTCTAATTGGGTCACAATTCAACCCAATTTAGGATTTGATAGCAAACGAAAGTACCATAAAATTGATCATCTTCCCTTCTATACCTAATAACATCAATCATTGGTAGGTTTTTAATAGTGACCTAATATTATACACTTCCTCTAGCAATCTAACTAGTTTGCAAACCAACTCCAACCCAAGATTGAAGAATCTTATGGAGATCAGATTATTCAATTGAAGATGAACAAACTTCCAAAAGGGTTAATAACACTAGAAATCCTTTTTGATTCTAATGATGTTAGTCCAGATCGAAGGAAGTTTAAAGCGATAAAGGAGGATTACGTCGAGCTAGAAGTGACTAATGAGAGGAAGCTAAAAGTTGGGAGATTAGTCACTCAAAGGGAAAGGGAAATACTTGTGGCTTTATGCCATAATTACGACAAAGTGATGGTTTGGATGTACGATGACGACCTACATGGTTACAATAAGGATATCATCCAACACACCATTGACCTCAAAGAAGGAACTAAGCCTGTATGCTAGAAACAGAGGCCCATGAACCCAAAAATAGAATCCCTCATGGCCGAGGAACTGAGAAAACTCCTAGAGGCCAAAATAATCTTCCCTATCAAGCACACAACATGGGTCTCTAACCTAGTTTCGGTAAGGAAGAAAAAAGTGAAATTCAGCTCTGTGTAGATTTCAGAGACCTAAATAGAGTGTCCCTAAAAGATCACTACCCTTTACCCTCCATGGAGAAGATATTACAAATAGTTGCAGGCTCAGAAAGGTTCTCTCTGCTGGATGGTTTTTCAGGATATAACCAGATATGGCTCACGGAAGGGGACCAACATAAGACCACTTTCATGACAAAATAGGGAACATTCGCATACCCAAATTTTCCATTTGGACTAACAAACGTTGAACTACCTTTCAAAGAGCCATGGACTCTGCGTTTGGAGTACTAATCAATAAGGTAATCCTTATATACTTGGATGATCTAATGATGTTTACCAAGACAGTGAAGGATCATTTTGACACTTTAGAAGTTGTATTCGAGAAATGCCAAGAATTCGAGATCTCTCTCGAACCCAAGGAAATGTGTTTTCAGTATTACCTGGGGAAAACTCCTAGGACACATTGTTTCAAAGGAAGGAATATCTATTGATCCAAAAAGAGTTGAAGCCATTCAGGGACTACCCTTACCATTTAATAAGAAATCAGTCCAATATTTCTTAGGAAAGATCAATTTTGTCAACAAGTTCATTTCAGACTTTGTCGAATGATCCACCTAATCACGCTAATGCTTAAGAAGGACCTTTACTTCAAATGGACCACTTTTGTTCAAGATTGTCAGAGCCTTTGAGGTAATTAAAGGGGCTATTGCATCCACCCCGCTTTTCACAACCCCAAATTCTCAAAAGATTTCATCATGTATGTATACGGTGGTAAACATAGCATAGCATCTCTGTTGTCATGAAGGAGAGTCTCAAGGAAAAGAACATCCAACCGCATTGTTTTCAAAAACTTTCCACGACTATGAAATGAGGTATAACTTTGTAGAAAGACAATATTATGTTATAGTTAAAGGGTCTAAATAAATTTAGGCACCTTGTCACTCATAGTAGAATTCAGGTTATGGTGGTGCACTCTAGCGTCAACGAATATATAACAAAGGGTGAGATAACAGATAAAAGAGCTAACTAGATCACTAAGATCCTCGAATACGACATTGAGGTAAAACCTACAAAGTTAGTACAGGGAAGGGGCCTATGTCAATATCTAACACAAGACCCCATGCCACTAACTAACAAAGAGCCCGAAGAGATACTCTATATCTAAAAAATGACTCAACTAGGTTTTGGATAGGATCTACTTCATGTAGATAGAGAAATACCCAAGCCATCTTCCCCTAAAAAGAGGAGGTCCTATAGGTAGCAGGGATCCAATTTCACCATGATTGGTGATTTCCTTTTTAAAAGGAACTTTAATGGAATCCTGCCAAGGTTCCTACATAATGAAGAAGTTTAAAGGGTCTTATGCGAGTTATACCAGGAGCTTAGGAGGCCATTTTTCCACCCAAATCACAGCTATAAAAATCATGCAAGTAGGGTGATTTTGGCCAAGCATCTTCATTGACTATCAATCAAAAATAAACAAATGTAAGGTTTGTCAAGTTTATGTGGGTTTTTGGAGGAATGTGGCATTACCTCTTAACCCCATCTAAATTGAGGAACCATTTGCACAATGGGGTCTAGAATTCATTGGTATGTTCAACCCAACTTCAAGCGTCAGGCACAAATGGATCCTCACCACAACCGATTACTTCACCCAATGGCGTGAGGCAATTCCACTTATTGTCACCCTCAAAATCCCCCTCATTTTCTAAGTCAAATTCAAATATTTTGAGCTCCCACCCTCCATAAGTGTTCAAGTAAAGTTGGAAGTCTAAAAAGATAGAGAAATTCATGCTTTGAAGTTGTTTAAACTCTCCAGTCTGCACGTTTTGATAAATTTTCGTTTTCCCTGTCTAGACACGTGAAAATTTTATTGTTGTCCTCATTTGAATGAAATTGTCAATCTTTCTATGGCCATGGATCATTGAACCTAGTATTTTTTTCAATCCCTTGGTTTGTAAAAGATATTTGAAATTGGGCATGAAATGGTGTATTTTTCTTCTTCTCTACATTTTCCACATTGTGAATGATGGGTGTTTGCTTCCCCGTCAAATTTTGGCTCCATTATCCATGGGTATGTGGACATATCTAATTGGAGATGGTATGGTGGAGAAATTTGTGTTTTTGAGCCTTTATGTAAAAAGGGCTAAAAGTCATAAAGTGACCCGCAACCCCGATCATGCTATGAGGAAAAAATTCAAATGTTGAGCCCACATCAAAAGATTCAAAGTGGGGAGGAAGATCGGCGAGGAGATTTGAGAATTTGATCCTTATTCATTAAACAAGCTTAAAGTTAAAATTGACCCTTGACCCCACCAAACACAAAGTAAAAATCAAATCTTGGGCCCACCATTATAAAGTCAAAAGCGGGTCATGCGAGAACTTTGAGGTTTTGAGCCTTTTTGTAAAAAGGGCTAAAAGGCATAAAGTGACCCGAATCCCGATCATGCTATAAGGGAGAAAGTCAAACATTAAGCCCGCATCAAAGGTCAAAGCAAGTGGGTGGGCTAGTGGAGCAATTTGTGTTTTTGAGCCCACATTGAAAAAAAGATAAAATTATAAAAGTGGCCTATGACTATGTCTCTACTCAAGTGAGGCCACGTGTCAAGACCATATCAAAAGTGGGTGAGTGGGCCAAAATGTTCCAAAATTCCAAATCTCTATAAAGTCACAAAATGTAAAAGGAATCCTCCACGCCCATTCTAATAAATTTCTCCCACGTGGATGACTTTGGTTTAAAGTTTCAAAGGCAAGATGAATAGTTCAAATTCAAAGTTACAAAATGAGTGTAACAATTGTGCATTATGAAAAGTCTGGTTTTTTCGCCATTGGCGTTTCTTCACAAATCAAGAATCTGAATGGACATGAATGATTGAAAAGAAATTGTAAACCATTTCTTGCTAAAAAAGAAGAATTTGTAACCGTTTCTTGGAGGAGATTTAATGGCTTCTTCACGCCATTGTACGAGGTTGGCAATTGATCTTGTAAACTCATGAGTGCATTATACTTAGAGAAAGCAAAGGAGATAGCCATTTTCTTCTACTTCCCTCCATTCTCAAATTTCTTCCATTCTCACATTATGTACAACTTCTGTTTAAGCATCAATACAAGAAGAAGGATTTTGTAGCCTTTTGATGAGGAGATTTTAGAAAATTTGAGTTCGCAATCTTATCTCATCTTATTGCCATTTGCAGGGTTGTTTCTTCTCATAAATGCATGTGTTAAAGTTTCTAACTAATGTGTGTAGGAATCTGATTTTCTACCTGCAACATTAGTTCTCCTACCTCTTTTCTCACTCCCTTTCCCACCTTCATAGAAAATTTCCCCCTTGCAGATAACTGCAAGCATTTTCCACAGGGTCAGTGGAGTGCCCCTATTGGATCCCGGCCAAAAGGCCACCATAGAAATCCACACTTTCTCATGCATGCATACATGCCCACCGCACTTTGCACCGATTAAGTAGAGGACTTAGATTCCCAGTTGTTGGCAAGGAATTCAAAACTTTTTCCACCCGAAAAATTCCCTCACCAACACCACCGAAAGAGGCCACCGAGAATGTGATCCTAGAACTCCTACAGGATATCACTACCCACTTCGGGCCCCTATGCACTATTATATCAGATAATGCTAAGGCCTTTTTAGGGCCAAAGTATCTAACTTTGTTGTAAAGCATGGGATCTATCTGAAAACATCCTCTAATTATTACCCACAAGGAAATGGTTTGGTAGAGTCCACTAACAAAAACCTGATCATGCTCATAAAAAGAATGGGAAATGAGCATAAGAGGCTATGGCATGAACATATCAAAATAACCTTATGGGTTGATCGAATCACACCTAAACAGATCCTAAATCTTTGCTATATGAGATATTCTATGGTAAATGCATTGTGATGCCAATTTCCCTAGAAATCCCTATGTTACAATTATTAAAACAAATTGAGATAGAGGAAAATGAGGCGATGCAAGTGAGATTCACTGAGCTAGTAGAGCTCTAAGAGAAGTGGGAGGCCACTCATGAATCCATGATCAACTCCACAAGAGTGGTGAAAACTTGTTTTGATCAAAAGACATCGAACTATAATTCCAATCTAGTACTACGGTTTTGAAATGGGATGCGAGGTTGTCAAGCACAGGAATCATTGAAAGTTCGACCCCTTATGGATAGGACCCTTCAAAATCAACGCATGCAAGCAACACAATGCTTTCAAACTTGAAACCATGGAAGGAAACCCCTTGGTGATTCCGATAAATGGGATTCACTTAAAACCTTTCTTTTGAGTCTCTTTGTTTTAATATTGTATCATATGTATAGTTTTACTTTTCCTTGTTCTTTTGCTCTGTTTTTCCCCTTTCATAAGTGTCTCGGTAACATGTTCCTCACAAATCACCCTCGTCTCTTTTGAATTTTTGGAGGGAGTGCATCTTCCTAATTTTCCCCAAAATTAATGATCCAATGTCCTCTTAAGATATTTGGGGAAAAATATTGATAATTGATACAAAATCTCTCAAAAATGTAAAGTTCGGCGCTTAGGGTCATTAATAAAAAAGGTTCGTTATGTGATGTGACTCTATATACATGCAAGCCATTAATCTACTATTTAAGGCAATTATTTAAGATCACTGGGAGTGTCCAACATATTCATTTCAAATTCTAGAGTTTTCCAACCAATCTCCGAGTTTTGAGTAAAAAGAATCAGAGCCTTCTCTTAGTCTTAAAAACTACCATGGCGACTCCTATATCTACACGACAAGTGAAGTCTTATGCAGGGAAACCTACACCCCCATTCCCTATTCAACCAAGCTTGAGGTTCCTTGATGGGGGGTCTCGGTCCAGTGACTCTTCCATGGTTTCTGAATTTTCTAAAGATCTCTTCGACCTTGTTCTCAACAAAAATCAAAAGCTCTGAGAGAGGCAGCCTAAGTCATGTTCCTTAACTTGGGAAATTCCAAGCATTTTGGCTCAAGAATTTGGAGCATGAAACTAACTCAATATATGTTGCCTCTCGTGCACCCATATTAAGAGCTCATACATATGTGTGTGAGTTGTTTCAGTTCGACACCAATGCCATCCAGGCGGTACATAAAGGTGGTAATCACACCTCAAGCTATCAAAGACATGATGACTCTATTCTATGACCCAAAGGCCAATTTTTATGATATGGCCAAGATCCAAAGTTTTTGGATCAATTCCGAATAAATCTTCATTTCTCAATAATGACTTAAGCTAGAAAGATTTAGGTGGTTTGCAAATCGTAGGATTCCCCATTCCCCAGAAGTCACTTAATGCGGATTCTCGGATGCTCGCTCCATCTTAACATTCATTTTTGGCAAAGATTCAAATAGGAATGTCCAAGATTATCATATGGCAGCCTTGTTCAGAATGAGGTCCGTGAAGAAAGAGCGGCGTAGCGCTTCGACTTCGTTGAATTCATTTCGAGTCTATTTGCGAGCATTTGGTCATGTTTCTAGTAAACTCCACCTTCATGTATTCCTTGTATTTGTTCCACCTTATTTTGTATCAGAATGCCCGATACCTCAACTAATTCATGACTCTAACGCTATGGGATGTGGAGGTTGACCCCCAAAATATCATTCCAGTTTCCATTTGCACTCATGTATTGTCCCACTCATTGGACGTATGAATTTTTTAACTCTTTTATCGAGCCCCTCCTACTTGAATTTGACCTGGAAGGGGTGAAATACGAATGAATATCTCTTTGAAATCCATACTTACAGATCCCATATACCCTTATGATTATTTTTTCGGGGCAAGGCATTCGATGATTTGACTACATGGTTTCCAGGATGAATCATTTATGCTCTCGAGGGTCCTCACGACATAGGTGGTGGGTCTTGAGATAGCCAAGCAACTGGTACTCCTAGATATTGAATTCGGCTTCGGTTAAAAAAATAAGGATTTTTTTACCTCCCCATGATCAAGGGAGGAATTACTATGATTAAAATAAATTCAGAGCATAGCCTTGCACAAAATTTGGCTTCCTACGGCTTCTCCCTAATTCAAGACTCATGGAGGTATGACCTGGATGGGACAATGGCCATGACTCTAGTTCGAAACAAGGTTCCAGACTCCTAAAAGCACGAGTCTAAGATGTTTTTGAAGAAAGGTGGTCCCCTGGGTAGAGTCACCTGACATATTTTTCGAGCTCAATGACATTCAAATTCCATACTTGGGAGTCATTCCACACAAAGTTAAGCACAGGTATGATCCCACCCTTTGTTTCACTCGGAATGACTCGTTCCTATAGAAACAGATAAGAGTTAGGTGCTAGGAGGAATACCTGTAGAATGTCGAGATGGTGTGCGCGTACCGTAGAGAAAGATCAGGCTGATTGCGAAGAACTCCTTTTTGTCTTGGAAGGACTACCTGCAAATAAGAACACAAGACCACAAGATTTGATTAAACAATAAATGAGGAAACTGCCTTGGGCCCAGGAAATATAAAACTTCCTTTCGAAGGTGGTCAGTTCCCCTGCTAATATGAATTAACACAAAAGACTGCAAAATATCAATTAGATTACTTGGTTGAAACTAGTAGGAGAAGGCTGGTTTCTGGTTATAGTCAGGGTAACCGATACCGGTTTCTGGTAACCGCCGTCGGTTGGGTCTAGGACCTGTAGGTTGAACTGGGTAGGGGAAAGGCTGGTTTTCTAGTTTTGATCAGAGGAACCGATGGCGGTTACTGATAGCCGATGCCGGTTACTGATAACCGATACCGGTGGGTTCTAGGATCTTCTTAGTAGCTATGGTGTTTTGTAAGGCTGGTTTATGGATGATATTAGGAAATGGGATGATTAGAAGCAAAAGAATAACGGTTAGATGCAATGACACATTGGGTAGTAGATTCAGAGATGGATTTAGGAGGACTGAAATTCACAGAGCATAAGAAATGTTATAACAGAGGACATGCAAGATGTGACTTACTCGTTTTGACAAAGATGCAAGTTGATCTCCTTGGTTGTAAACACTTCTGGTATTTCCACTTGTCTCTGCTCTGTCAAGTGAAGATCTAGCCTCTGTTTTCGCTCATGATATCTCTGTTGATCCGAGAAATCCTTTGGTGATCTCCAAAAATGAAATTCCGATCCGTTGTTTTGGTTTGGGGAGCCCATTTATAGGGAACCGATGGCGGTTACGTAACCGACGGCGGTCGAGTAGGAACCGGCATCGGTAAGGAAAAAGTAGGCTATTTTTAGTAAAATAGCCCACCTTCCCCTTTTCTCCAGAGATCAGGTTGCGGGCTTGGTCAAGTGGCTAGAAGGTCGGCTTTGGGTGCGAGTAAGGAGGCATTAGTTATGGATGTGAGTCTAGACCAAGTCATGGGTCTTAATTAGGTTAGTTTAGGGTTAGGGCTAGGTCATGATGAGGTGGTAAAGTGAGGTGGTGGGTAAGGTGATGTGGATTTATCAATTATAAGGTAATTAATAAATAATTGTGTAAGGTTTAGGTGATGAGGTTAGATTGCGAGGTGAGATGCGGGTCACAAGGGGTCGTAAGACACAAATTTGGTGTCTACATTAGCCCCTTATTGTCGTGTAGCTTGTTTTGTAAAGCTGCACGGACAATAATATGAAGTGGTTACTCCTGTTAAGGGTATAGGTAATCCCCCTCAAATCTATCACAGATTGAGTGAACGAGAAATCAGGGATAGGGTTGATAACGGGTAAATGGGGTAGAGGGGATGGTAAGATGGTGGGGTAGGTTCAAGGAAGCAGACGCATATTGAAATGCCATAGTACGACTAGGGTACATGATTTGACGAGCAAACCAGCAGTGCAGAGGCAAAGGTCGATAGTTTATCCAAACAAGGGTGATATAATCCTGGTATCCAAGGCATAGGAAGTAGCCCCAGGGTATATAACAGGTAAGGTACAGGAACGTTTAGGCATGTTCGGCAGTACCAAAAGGTTGGTTTGGTTGAGATAAACGTCACGGTCTAGGTCTGGGCAAAGTTGGTCGACAGATCAAGTCAAGGACCCTAATCATGCTAAAACACGAACAGGTGAGCTCGATTGAACAAAAAACTACCGGATGGGTGGATAAAAGTGTATGGTGTTGATTTTGGGTAAGGGATGGAAGTGGTGCGGCCGTGGGTCGGGCCAAGTTGTTGGGTTGCGGCCTTGGGTCGGGCCAGAAGGGTAAAGGAGGCCTTGGGTCGGGCCAAATAGTGAGGGCGAGGCCTTGGGTCGGGCCAATTGGTAGGTTGAGGCCTTGGGTCGGGCCAAATTGGTAGGGCGAGGCCTTGGGTCGGGCCAAATGGGTAGGGCGAGGCCTTGGGTCGGGCCGAATAGGTAGGTTGAGGCCTTGGGTCGGGCCGGATAGGTAGGTTGAGGCCTTGGGTCGGGCCTAATGGTTAGGGTGAGGCCTTGGGTCGGGCCGAATGGGTAGGTTGAGGCCTTGGGTCGGGCCAAATGGTTAGGGCGAGGCCTTGGGTCGGGCCGGATGGGTAGGTTGAGGCCTTGGGTCGGGCCAAATGGTTAGGGCGAGGCCTTGGGTCGGGCCGAATAGGTAGGTTGAGGCCTTAGGTCAGGCCGGACAAGTGAACAAATGGTGTGCGCCAAGCAAGGTTTTTGGCCTTGGGTTGTGGGTGGGTGTGGGTTTGGGTTGGGTTGTGGTTGGGTGTGGAGAAGGGTTTGTGTGGGGGTTGGGTTAGGGGTGGAGAAGGGTTTGGTGTAGGGTTGGGTTGGGTTTGAGTTGGAGGTGGGAGAAGGGTTTGGTGTAGGGTTGGGTTTTGGGTTTTTGGGTTGGGTTGTGGGTCGGTGTGGGTGTTGGGTTGGGGGTTTTTGTGTGGGAGTTGGTTTTGTGTTGGGGTTGGGTTGCATGTGTTTTGTTTGGGTTTTGTTTTTGTTGGTTTTGGGTGGGATGGTTTTGGGTTTTTAGGGTGGTAGGTTGCTAGAGGGGGGTGGTAGAGAGTCGGGGTATGGTCGGGGGGATAAAAAGGGGTGTTTAGATGATAAAGTAGATGGTAATAAAGTAATAAAGAGTAGGTCTAAGGATGTGGGTTGGTTTTGCGGCACGTCGGCGGTGACCCATTGATGCGGGATAGGATAGATGCCCCCACTGACCGAGTGCGGATGAGGCCACACGTATCTGCGGCTCATTGGGCCATCATGCGCGAGGTGGGACTCGACTCGGTCGAGTCCAGAGGCGAAACTCTTTAGAGAGAGATCACGGCTGATGGTCGCCCTCATCGAGAGATGGGATCCGGCGATTAATGTGTTCCATCTCCCGATGGGAGATGGCCGTCACATTTGAGGATGTGTATCACATCCTTCGATTACCTATCGAGGAGAGAAGTCTTCAGGTAGATTCGGTGACTACCATGGGTACAAATAGGTATACTTGGGTTTTGGGGATGCGGCCACGCTTATCGACCTACCATAAGCCGCGAGTATCGTGTATGGTGCACATGTACGTGCGGCATCGACACGAGACACGTGGCCAGGTGATGATGATGGTTGGGATTACCTTTTTCCCTCCCGGACTCGGGTAGAGGAGGCCGCTTCCACGAGCATTGATGGGGGTGCTTTGCTTGAGATGGTGGAGGAGCACACTGTTACGCCCGGCACCAAGTATATCTAGTGCAATTGTATAGGAGCTATGGGGCTATCGCCGAGGAGGTGATTCGGTATTTTCTCTACATTTTTGTTGCATTGTTGGGTATACGAGCACATCGTATGTATCGGGCCAAAATAGGGTTACCCTGGAGAAAGGTGGCCACGTGTCATATACCGATATGGCTTTCGAGAGGTGGTTGGGGTCGGTTTGGGGGCCACCACGCAGCGATTGTTGCAGTCGGGATGTGGCATACTATAGACATTTTTTGTAGAGGGCCTTACAGCGGTTGAGACATTGTATGGAGACCCTACGGGTCACCACCCCGGAAGAGGAGCCCGCTTACAAGTTGCGCCTAATCCAAGACACATTCGGATAGCAGGGACGGAGGCCGAGGAGAGTACGAGCGGATACCCACTGGAGAGAGGGACACAGGCCGATGGAGCTGTGGCAGGGCGAGCCACCTCCCTTCCCTCAGTACAAGAGGGATGATGTAGAGGCCCCACCGCACCGCACCCAACCTTTGGATCCAGATTGGGTAGAGGAGAGGTCAGCAGGTGAGGGTGTAGATGATGCTGGGTGCACGGGAGCATACAGGGTGTGGTGGGCTGGGCAGAGAGCAGCCAGGATAGTACCGCCTGCACAGCCAGACTTGGCTGCAGTTATAGGAGAGAGAGATCAGCTCAGGGGTCAGGTGCAGCTCTTACAGGGGCAGCTAGGCTGCAGCACGAGCAAAGATAGGTGTCTTACGAGGCGGACTAGCCTTGAGCTCGAGCACAGCAGAGGCAGACCACCACTGCACTACACGGCCAGGTGCATGCGAGTGAGATGGCAGCGGCAGTGCCGCGCACTCACGCACCACTGCAGCCATGAGCACCACCAGCGGCCAGCGCACAAGGCTCGAGGGCATTGGTTGTAGGTGCGAGGACCCCGGCTCTGTCGGTGGCTCGAGAGCGCTATATGGAGGTTAGAGCGAGAGGCCCGATATTATCAAGATATTCTTGATGGTACCGGAGTCGAGTATCGAGGCTTATGCAACGCATGCTCAGGCGAGACCTCTCACGGCCGAGAGATCTCGGGGAGGTGCAGCCACGGTGGCGTGTCCGTGAGGGGCGGGGCGAGAGGCACCACGGGGACCAGCGGGGAGAGGTGCTTGAGGGCGGTGGGGAGAGGCCGAGAGATCCCAGGACATGGTTGTTGTATTTTAGAGATGGGCACCGGTCTCCCAGGCCGGTGTATTGATAGAGGCTGTGTGCCTATGTATTATTCATGTATTCATTCATTCATTTATTGTATAGGGGTTGTATAGTGGATCTGCCGATGCGAGCGAGTATATAGCTATTTTGATCGAGGACGGCTGCGAGCCGAGTCGATTTTTGACAGCTTATTGCGGCTGCGTGCCGACTTTGTTGTATGATGAGATCAAAGAGGCCCGATGTAGGGCACATTGTATTTTGAAAACTTGTATATATATATATAGAGATGTTTTGATCCACATGTAGTGTTCAAAATGTGTTTAAATATTTGGTTAATGGTACATGGTAATATATAGAATGTGTGATGAGTTTAATTGACATGTTGATAGATGGATGATGCTGATGTTTTTGTTTTTTTGTACGTATATATGAATGTCATGTTATGTGATGAATTGGTGGTTTTGTGACATTGTGATATATGTAACTGATGAGTTGGATCCAAATGATGTATAGATTGATAGTTTCTTGGTATCCGTAGTTGATGGTTTGTGTATTTGTATAAAATAAATGATGTTAATGAGATTGTAATGCTATGTGTGGTGGATGAACAAATGTGGTAAATGGTGTTGTTATGCAGGAAAAGAGGCGGGCGCGACAAAAATTTAGGTGATAAATGAAGAAAAGAACGCTGTTGAGAAAAGATAGGTGTGTAACCGATATCGGTTAAGGAACCGATATCGGTAGTTAATAGACCGATATCGGTTAAGTAACCGATACCGGTTACTTAGGTATGAGCTTTTCTAAAAATAGAAAAGCTAGGGTGGCAACTTAAGTTTTAATTTTAGAGCCATGCAAGAGGTTAAATATGCGACGCGATGCTTTTTTGACGGCTGAGACAAGTTTTTGCATGAGAGATTTGAGTGATAAGGAGAAAAGAGACAAGGAAAGTGAATGTGATCCGAGATTCAGAAGGCAGAAAGACAAAGTTGAAAAGGGTGGTGATCATGGCAGAACGAGGAGAAGCATCCAGCAGGCAGGGACAAGAGGGAAGACAAGGGCCACCTCAAGCTGCTGCAACCCAAGAGGTATCAGCTTGTTTGTGATTTAACTACTGCATGTTTTGGGAATGAGCTAGAGGAGAATAGGTAAGTAGATATGAGAAAGACAACATGATAGCCAGGGGTATAGATGAGGTGAGTGTTATGGGGTAGGTAATTCGGGGTTTTGGGTATGTCTGTGTATATAGAAAGGAATAAACGATCAATTTATTGTCGTAGGTGGTTGTTTTAGGCAAGATGTATGTAATTGGAAGTGACCAGAGTGGTTAGGTGGAACCGGTATCGGTTACTGAACCGATACCGGTTATGTATAACCGATACCGGTTACTGGAGGAATTTCCAGAATGTTTGAAAAACCCTGACGGATTGAATGGTTGTTTGTTGTTTTGGTGTATGCAGGCAGAGGCAGGGTTGAGGATGAATGATAGTGTGCGGTGCCTATTGTTGTCATCACGAATCCGAGCGGATGTAACACCAGTGAATGGACATTGATAAATCGTTTGGGGTTAAGTGGAATCCGTTATTATTCACAAAATTGCACGTAACCATGCTATGTTACGGAGCATTGATTGAAAGATGGAATCCCGAGAAAATACCTTCTATCTGCCAACAGGGAGATGAGCGGTAACATTGGAAGATGTGTTCCGTATTTTGAGACTCCCATTACAGGAGAACCAGTATATCGGGCACTACCTAGCGCGGCAGCGGGCGATAACGCGAGTATTTGGTCCATACGCACGAGATTTGACACATGAGGTTTATCATTTACGTATGGGGTAATGTATGCGCACATCCCGAGGAGACAAGGTTAGCGGTAATATTAATGATAGCGGTAGGGTATTATGCATTACCGAGGGGAAGGGGAAGATTTCCAAAGGCATTGATGTGTGTTATACGGGAGATGATAGAAAGGAACGTGACTTTTGCATGGGCACTGCATATTTGGCGGAGCTATACGAGGGTTTATGGGCTTGTAGGCGAAATCACGGGGCGACACTTGGATAGTTCATACTTATTACAACTGCTGTTGGCCTATGAGCACATTGTTTGTGTGCGACCAATAGGCCACCCATCCGAGCGGGAGAAACCGGAGTGCAGAGGTTGGGATTCAGACGATGGGTCCAGACAGAACAAGAGGCCAGATCCCAAGGCCGTGACGGGTGATATTGTGTATTACAGGCAGGTATGGGAGAGGGTGACGGTTGCGGACATCTGTTGGAGGCCTTACGGTAACTATATGGTAACAGAGAGCATAGCTGAGGAGTTAAGGGGTGTAGAGCGAATGAGGTGGATCGCGGGGCACAGGCCAGGTGAATATGAGAGGATTCCTATAGATCGCGTGCGGCGACAATTTGGATTTGTGCAGGATATACCCCTGGCTTATAGACCATATATGAGGATCGACGCAGAGGCAGTACTCTCACCTCCCCAGCCAACACCTCCAGAAGGTCCTGAAGAGGTAGCAGCCGATCGCGAGGTAATGGACGCGCGAGAGCAGCGAGGCCTATAGATTATGGTGGGTAGCGAGCTGCGAGGTATACATGATTGTCTGACATAGCTGTGATTACAGCAGAGAGGGATCGTCTGCAGCGTTTAGTTCGGCAGCTCCAAACGCAGGTGAATGAGACAAGAGGATTGTTAGCAGATTCTTGCGGAGTCACGGGCGGGGAGACTAGAGGCTGGAGTTCTCCATGCGTGAGGCGTATTCAGATGTTACAGGGAGATTGGCGAGATCGGTGGCGGTACCAATAGCCATGGTACCCTTGAGGACAGAGAGGCCTGGCGAAAGGCGTCGACGATCACGATCATCACCTGGGTCGGGATGAATCGTGAGGGTTTAAGTAAATGTTATAGAGGTATAAAAATAAAGATGTCGACCTGCGTGTCGATGATAGAGAAGATGTATTTGTTTAACATCTAAATAAAACTGAATATGTATGTTGATTTGAGTTACGATAATAATAAGAATGTTTGTGTTTTGATTTTCGGTGTTTTGAAAAAGGATAAAGAGGAATGTGATGAAATAGAAAAAGGATATTTATGATACACATAGGTTATGGTAGGGGATGGTCGAGCTAACCTTGGGAGACCCCATGTCTCGAAGTCTTGCCTACATAGCCCATTGCACAAAGCAAAGCAGGAGGGCCTCGGGCCGATGTAGTTCTCCCTTAGGATCAGGGAGAGGCGAATTTAGGCAATTTGGTATGGTTTAGGCAATTGGTTGGTTGGTAAAAATATTAAGATTGGTAAAGGTAAGGTTGATGGTGTTGGTAATGAATTGGTGATGTTGTAAAAGGTATAAGGGAAGTGAAAGTTAGCCTACCCAAGTAGAAGGGAACCATGTCCTGATTAAGGTCAACACACAATCCTAGATGCGAGGCAAAGCAGAAAGAGTGCTCCGTAGGTGA
The DNA here is from genome assembly GCA_018340775.1 of Taxus wallichiana var. yunnanensis. NCBI lineage: Eukaryota > Viridiplantae > Streptophyta > Pinopsida > Cupressales > Taxaceae > Taxus > Taxus wallichiana. Next base: position 521,364,612 of record CM031239.1, read on the forward strand.
AAAGAGCTAAACAAACCACACAACGTAGAACGAGCTTGGAGCCCTAGGTACCGTGCATAGACGAGAAGTCAATAGGTGAAAAGAGTTGTGTGATCACAATATATCGAGCGTACATTACGTCCCTTGAGTTGAAACAAATGGTGAGGTGAGGTGGATGGTATAGCTGAGGTGCAGAGAACTTATTACAAAGTGAGTGTTCTGACGAAAGAGAACCTACCCTAAATAGACAAGTCCATGACTCAAAAGTCCTTTTGAATGAGGCTTTTATTTTATTGAATGTAGGCGATCGATGCGGGAAGTCTCTGAGGATATTGATTGTATTATTCTTGAGGTCTTCACGAAGCGATCGATGCGAGAAGCTTGCTGAAAAGCTGGCCGTGTATAGCTGTCCTTCGAGGGAGCAGTCTATTTATAGTAGCAGATATGATTTTAGTGCATAGCTGTCCTTCAGGGGAGCAGTCTATAGAGAATAGCAGCAATAATTTGGCATATAGCTGTCCTTCGAGGGAGCAGTCTATATTTAATTTAGATGACTAGATGTTCTTTTTAGCGTGAAGCATCTAGTTTAGTAGGAAGTTTGACTCAAGAAAATCCCATAAGAATACGGCTTATTTTAATACGTTGAAGTCATGGACTAGACTAAAAAGGGGAAGGCATCGTTAAGGGGAGGTGAGAGGTGAGCTTGATTTTATTTCGAGATGTAGGAAACAAGTGCATGTGGTGGTATGGGAGCTCAAGGGACGAGCAGTAGGCGGATAAGAAGTGATATAACACTAATTTCAACAATAGAATGGTCGAAGATGCAAGGCATTAAGGGCTCGAGGCTCGGAGTTTACCATTAAGCGAAGCTAAGCGATAAGTACCGAGATCCATAGGTGTGAGTGATTATATAAGGCCCAATCCAATTGGGAGCAAATTTTCCACGTTTGCTCTTTTCTAGTTTGGTTACATGTTGATTCTCTTTGAGGACAAGATCACCAACCTTAAAGGTACGCTCATGAAGTCGCTTATCATAAGCACGTTTAATGCGTTTTTGATAGATTTGAAGGTGATCAAGAGCTGTAAGATGGCGTTCGTCAAGAAGCTCCAATTGGGCTAACCGCTCTTGGCGGAAATCATCGTTGGTGAGAATATCCTGAAGAGATATTCTAAGGGAGGGTATTTGTATTTCGAGAGGCAAAACAGCCTCGGTACCATATACCAAAGAAAAAGGTGTGGCATTAGTGGAGGTACGAATACTAGTGCGATAAGCCCAAAGGGCAAAGGGGATGTGATCGTGCCAATTTCTTCCGGATTCATTGACAACTTTCATGAGGATTTTGGTTAGTGTTTTATTAGAGGACTCGGCTTGCCCATTGGCTTGTGGATAGTAGGGTGATGAGAAGCTAAGTTTGATACCAAAGTTGTCATGAAAGGTCTTACAACAACTTGTTTTTGAAAGATTTTCCATTATCATTATCGGGCGATGAGGAATACCAAAACGCACAGAGATAATGTGATGGTTAATGAATTCGACAATTTTTTCTTTTTGATTGAAATGAGTGGAATAGCCTCCACCCATTTTGTGTAATATTCGGTCATGTGATTATCCAACGGTGACGTTGTGAAGAGGTTGGGTGAATCTCACCAATAAGGTCTAAACCCCATTGTGAGAAGGGCCAAAGATCTCGGCGACACAGAGCGGGTGGCTAGGAGTATGTTGAAGGTTGGCATGTTGTTGACACATAACACAACGCTTAACATATTCGTAGCAGTCGTTATTGAGTAGGCCAATAATAACCAAGGCGAAGGATTCGTTTGGCCACGGCAAGGCCGCTAAAATGTCCACCACAAATACCGTCATGGACTGTTGGATGGTATGAGTGGCCTCAGCCTTGATTAGGCAGGCGAAGGAGGATGCCATCAAAGCCACGTTTATAGAGGAGTCCCCCATGACAACATAACGTGAAACACTTTTAAGAAAAGCACGTTTTCCGTTACTAGTAAGGTCAGGTGGGAGGACAGAGATTGTAAGGTAGTCGTGAAATTGGTGGTACCAGGTATCCTGCGAACTAGTAGACACAGTATTTATCGTACAAACTACCGGGGTTGAATAGGATGGGACAAAAAGTTGTTGGACCACGACGAATAATTCAGAGTCAGTTGGTGCGGCGGGAATTTGCGAGGCTAAGCAAGCCATAGTGTCCGCAAATTTGTTAGTGGAGCGTGGAATGGTTTGTATAGAATAGTGAGTAAATAAGGCTAGAAGTGAATCCACGTAGTGTTTGTATTTTTGAAGTTCCTCATTTTTGCATTGGTAGATGCCCATAACTTGATTGACTACCAATTGAGAGTCGCCAAAAATGTTGATAGATTTGATGCCTAAGTGTAACGCAACTTGGAGACCCAGAACAAGGGCCTCGTATTCCGCTGTATTATTAGTGCAAGGGAAATCAAGCCGGAATGAAAGAGGCATAGGTTCAGCGTCGAGAGGAATGAGAACAACGCCGGCTCCTCCGCCGTGCTGGCATTTAGATCCATCGAAGAAGAGGGTCATTTGATACAACTCTTCCCGAGTGAAAGAGTGGCGATGAGTTCGTCGGGGAAGGTAAAATTGGTAAATTGTTCCCCAGGTAAAGGGGCCTCCGCAAGTTGGTCTGCAAGAGTTTGTCCTTTGATTGACTTCTGTTGTACGAATTCAAGGTCAAGGTCAGCGAGGAGCATAAGCCATCGAGCGATACGTTGGTTTAGATGCGGTTTGGCGTACATATAATGAATGGGGTCTGTGTTGGTGATGACAAAAGTTTTGTGATTCAGGAGGTAATGTCGGAGTTTGGTGGCTACAAATGATAGGGCAAGGCACAATTTTTCTACATGTGTATACCTAGTCTCATAATCCACGAGGTACGACTTATATAATAAACGGCTTTATTCTCGTCGTGTGCGAATCTCGATGTGCGAGCATAGCACCTATAGCATGGTCAGTGGCGGAAAGATAAAGGTAGAAAGGGCGGTCGTCTGGGGTGGGATAAGCACGGGTGGGCTGCAGAGATAGGATTTGAGAGCTTCGAAGGCTTGGTGACACTCCTCACTCCATTGAAAGGCAATGTCCTTTTTAAGAAGGTGATGAAAAGGTTGACACCGATCCGAGAGTTGGGAGATGAAACGTCGGATAGATTGGAGCTTACCTTGTAAACTACGCAATTGTTTGAGATTTTTGGGTGGGGGCATTTCTAGGATAGCTTTGACTTTAGATGGATCGACCTCAATGCCACGCAAAGAGACGATAAAGCCAAGAAGTTTTCCCGAAGAACACCAAAGACACATTTCTTTGGTTGAAGGCGGACAGAATATTGTAACAGGCGATCAAAAATAATGGTTAAAACATCGAGATGTTCACTACGATGTTTAGACTTGCCGAGAAGATCGTCGACATAATCTTCAAGGATAGTGTGCATAATGTCATGAAAAATGTAGGTCATAGCCCGCTGATAGGTAGCACCAGCATTCTTAAGGCCAAATGGCATGACACGATAACAGAAGGTTCCCCAAGGAGTTATGAAGGTAGTTTTGTGTTGATCGGCAGGGGCAACCAAAATTTGGTTGTATCCTGAAAAGCCATCCATGAGAGAGAGCATCTCATGACCTGCAGTTAGATCAACAAGTTGGTCAATGCTAGGTAAGGGGAAGTCATCCTTAGGGCAAGCGAGGTTAAGATCCCGAGAAATGCATGCATATCCGAAGTCCCCTGTCGCTTTAGTAGCAGTGCGATGTTAGAAATCCATTGAGGATAGTCATAGGCAAGATGAAGGAAACAGAAAGGAGTCGTTGGAGCTCCTCTTTGACCAAGAGAGCAATGCGTGGATGCATTTTCTCAATTTGTTTGGTAGTTTGGAATCGGGGTTTAGGGTGATGTTATGGACGGTAATGGTAGGATCAATTCTGGCATGTCGGCGTAAGACCATGCAAAGCTTGGTTGCGAGCACGGAGAAAGGTAGTAAAGGCGGCTTGTTACGATGTGTTAAGGGATTGTCCAATCTTCACAATGTGAGGATCCTCCCGTGTGGATGTTGATTTCTATAGTAGATTCGTTCGGCATGGTTTGGGTTTTGAGGATGGTAAGGCTCGTTGAATATAAGAATCATCCGCGCCAGGTAAGTGAGGATGGAGTCATCATCTGGCATTCAACAACATTAATCAAAGGTGAATCCTCTTGATCATGTCGGATACGAAGGGAAGAGAAGATGGGTCCTCATTATCGCGTTGATAAGTGAGAGGACCTATGAAGATAGCATTTATGAAAAAAAAAAAAGTTAGGAGGATGGATTCGAGGTCTATAGATTACAGTGGGTGATGATGGCAAAGTGGGTGATGATGGTTTGGTAGGGCGACGTCTTCTTCTTCCAGGATACAGCTGACAGGAGGTGTCTCCTGTGTAGGTGTTTCGGGAAAACCGAGACCACTGCGATCATTATGTTTACGGGTAGTCACGGGAATGAGTGTATGTCGGCCTTGTTCGTAAAGGCCAAAACCAAAGCCTTTCCACGCACAGCGAGTCAAGAAGGTGAGGGCGAAACGACGATTTGGTCAAGATTGAAAATCGGATTGGAAGGGAACCACACCAAGAGGAGGTTCAGGGGTAATGGAGGATGCGTCAACACCCCCATACGTTAGGTTAGTGCGGCAATGGGGTGGTCCGTAAGAGATTACCTCCCCCACGCGACGGTCGTAGGTGGGATGTGCATGTAATTGTCCGTACTCCTGCGGGGTAGGGAAAGAACTAACGTTATATAGGCGGTACTCCCCCAGCGTAAGGCGCTGAAAAACATCTACTAAGGGTCGGAGGTTGGAATGTTAGGCTGCGGGAAGGGAAGTGGTTTTTGCGATGGTGGTTTCATCAGTTGAAGGCGTAGGCGCGGTTGAGGTGGATGGTTGAGGTACATTTGAAGAGGATGGTTGGGTTGAATTTATGGGTGTCTTGATTGGTATAAGCACATCGTTAGGGCGGTATAACATATTGCAGGTTTTAAAGGGGAGAGGGTCAGCTTTTACGGTGTAGGACTTCCCCTCGTACTCAAATTTTATGCATCTATGTAATGTTGAGGGAACGCATCCCATGGCTCGGATCGAGGACGACTCAATGAATATATTATATTGGAACTCTCCCTCCAAGACATAGAAGAGTTCGGGTAAAGTACGTGGTCCTACCCAAATGTTGAGGATCACGGTGCCTAAGGTAGAAGTAATAGCGTCATTGAATGACCGCAACATGATGGGGTTGGCACACATGCAACTAGAAGGGATATTCATTTGTTGGAAGGCTTTTGAAGAGATGATGTTTAGGCTAGCACCCCGTCATCATAACACGCGTACCGAATGTCCGGATGTAAGGCTGAGATGAAAAGACCGAGTCGGGATCTTACATGCCAAAGTCAACAATTTCATCTTGGGCCCATTGCAGCGACTTGTTGTATAGAGGCGAAGTGGTTGGGGCGATGGGTTGTTTGGTGAGAGAAGCACGTGATTGGGTGTTAGAATGGAGCGGCAGGCGGGGTTTCATTAGGTAAAACCTCTATCCCTTGAAGGATCTCAACGAGAGCTTGTCGATGAGATTGAAGTCGAATGAGATCATACGGTGTCATTTTTACGGGCGATTGGTGAAGGCTGTTTAATCATATTTCGGTGGGCAATGCCATTAGAGGCAGGATAGGCGGGTCCGCGAATGACCACTTTAGGTGGTGGTGCAATCGGGATGTTTGACGGAGAAAGAGATGCCGCAGTGTGTTTTCTTTGCTTTCCCATTATTTTTGCCCTCGAGTAGCGACACTAATCATATTAATCTCGTAGACTGAGATGAGGAAGATGGTTGGGATAACTCATGGTCTTGAGAGGTGGGGTTGTAATAATGATAGATCTTGGTGAGGCGGGGACGAGATGGTATAGGAGAGGAATGGAAACTAAAGGTCTCTCCCTTCGTAAGTTGTCTTTCTTAATCTTTCTATCAGGGAGAGGTAGTGACGAAGGATGGTTTTAGAGCTTTGCATCCCTCCACATCATGTCTGGTGTGCGGTGATAAGCGCAGATTTTAGACTCATCGTAACCCATAGGTCGGGGTTTAGGCGGGTCATAAGGTCTAAGTGGAGGTAGGGAAATGGTCGCATTCTCCACCAACATAGCAAGGATTTTGGCGTAAGATCCTTTGAGTGGGTCAAAATCGGAAGAGGATGAGGGTATTGGTTGTGTGGGTTTTGGTAATGTTTGGGCGTGGTTGGTTCGCATGCGGTGGTGGTTTAGCCGAGGGGTGTTGATACGTGGTTTTCACTAAACGTGATTTCTTTGGCGCGAAGCTATGTTGGATGATGAGGCGCGAGATGATGTGGTATCGAAAACAACCACCACGGGAAATAGGAGTGACCGAAAACAAATCTTTTGATGATGGAATTTGTTTAGGGTTGATAGGTGGACGAGATACGCGGAGTAGCGGTGTTCTTATACTGGAATTTCTGTATGGGTGCGGAAGGCGTAGGTTGTTTTGAAGAAAATGCGGGAGGTATGATATATTGATGTAAGGTAGAGGATGGGGTCCCAATATGGAAGGTAGGTATGACGATGATGGTTTTGATTGTGATAGGGGCACGGATTGAGTTTGTCTCTAGGTGGCGGGACGGATTTATTTTTGGATAGATCGAGTCGCTTAGGCGGGTGCGTTAGACTGGGCATTGGTGAGGTCCCAAGCGTAGGGGAAGATCTGGTTAAGTTGATAGAAGTGGACGGGGCATTTGGTAGAGGTGAGGGGGGTGAAGGTGAGAACAGGGGCATTTTAAGCTTCTGTAAACACTTCGGGTATATGGTGGAGACATCAGGATCAGTCATTTGCATTTGAGTAGAAAAAGGGGTACTCAAACGTTCCCATAGGGCCTGTCTATCTTCTGTGGAATGACAGTCCTCACGTGTGAATATGAACTTTTGTACGGAAGAACGACGGGTTGTGATTCCAGTCCACTGTGGGTGTGACACAGGAGGTAGATGAGGCACTGTATCAATAGATGTTAAGAGGTCAACCGGTCGTTGAAAAGATTTAGGCGATGAGGGACTAATAGGTAGGAGGGCGTGTTTGAGGGGATCTGTCATGTTTAAAGAATGTGGTGATGTCAGTGTAAGAGATTTCTCGTCTAAGGATGTCAAAAGGAGTGGCGAGCCTTCCTCTTGTGCAGGAAGAGCGGTAGAAGGGGACATTTGGGAAATAGATAAATTAGATAACATCCGCTCACGATCTTGTAGGGATGTGGTGTAAGAAGACTCATCGATGAGAAGAGAAGTCAGGCGATTAACTCTTTTATGGGTAAAGGAATGATTTCACTTTGGCTTGATGGTGGTGAAGGAGGTTCGGACTCTGTGTTGGTGGAGAGGCTTGATTCAAAAAAAAAATTTCAATAGAGGCTTTTGGTGAGAATCGAAGAAGCTGCATGGATCTCATGAACACTCTCCTCGGCTAAGATATCTTGGTTTACGTTCTTGTTGACGAGTGATTCGGGAATGGCTTGTTGAAAATTTTCAGATTTTGGTTAGCGGGGGCGTTAGGATTATCGAGGTTATATCCCTGCATATCACCATTTCTGCACTATGTTTTTCAACATCTTGCAGTTTTCATGACTATGTCCTTTTACGCGGTGAAAGTTACAAAAGTCATTTTCTTTGTACCAGGAAGGTATGGCGCGAGTGGAATCAAACCCGGAATGAGGTTTAACAGGAGGTAAGGTAATGGCTCCTGCTTTGAGCAATTTTTCCAATATCACACCATATGTTTCTCCCAAGGGAGTGTAGTTGATGGGTTCTGCTTTATACTTATAAGTGGTTTTGGCGGGTATTAGGGCGGTGGTTGGGATTTGACCATCACCGCGTGGACAGCTCCTTTTGATTTAGAAGAAGTGGATGTGTGAGGAGTGGCGGTGTTTGGTTTATTGATAGAATCGGGAGTTCGGAAATTGGGGTTTTGTTACGCAACATGTAATTCTCTCTTCTAAGGCTCGAATTTCTAATTTTCGGGCCATGGTAAAACCTCGTCGAATGTGCGGAAAGTTTGAATTTGAAGAGTAGGAGAAATGTGCTTAGCACATGCCCGCGTGAAAAGTTCGATAAGTTCAGCTTGAGGCAAGGCATATGTAAGTTGGTTGATAAGGCCAGCACCATCGTCCCACGAAATCTGCGATAGATTCATCTTCAATGTCGGATGGCATAAAGGTTGGTGATAGATACTTTCTTGGCAATGTTAATGGAGAAATGATCCAAGAAAGATTGGGCTAGTTGGTTAAAAGAGAAGATCGAGTCTTTGGGTTAAAGCAACTTTGTACCCACTCAAGGCGGGTCTGATAAGGACATGGGAAGGTGCGAAGTAACAACAAAGCGTCATCATGGGCAATCAAATAACAAGCATGTCTAAATGATCGCAAGTGTTGTTGAGGATCCTCTTTACTTATTAAAACGCAGTAAATTTGGCAACTCCCATTGCGGAGGATATGAATGAAGGGGACAGAGGGGTGAATAGGCTCCCGACAAACTTGCTCGTATGTCAAGCGCTTCGACTTCCCGAAGCGAAAGCCTCAGGTTTTGCATTTTGTCCATCATTTGTTTGATGAAATATGTGGTTGGATGAGATGATGGTGCGGTTGTGGTAAACGGAGGCAAGTTGGACCAAGGGCTTCCATTTGGACAATGGTGGGGCTAAGTGTTGATAAGGTATGGAGGATGAGTATGTTGGAGCAACGAGAATAGGGATGTCCCATATAAGGTGTTGAGGTTCTTGGATACGTGTATGGGAATGAAAAGGTAGGCGGAGCTTGAGAAGGAAAGCTCGTGTGAATAGGTGGCGAGAGCAAGTCATGAATGGAGTGGTGCGAAAGAGAGATGAGGTAGGGGCAGTTGGTGGTAACGATACGTGAGGTCCAAAATTAGCCAAGGAAAAGCCAATCTGAGTCGTATGAACCTCTGAAGCTGTCGGATTGGGAGAAGGGGCTAAAGATGCGGAAGTAAGGCGGTGTTATCGGGGAGTGGGAGCTAAATGAGCAGCTATACTAATAGGCATGCCAGCACAAGGAGCTGACCATCAGGCGTACGGTCGGGGGCATGAGACAAATAGTATTGTACAGCACTAGGATTAGCATCCAGAAATTTGGCAAAGTCCTTGTCTCCTACGGGAATTTGGGGATCTCACTTTGGTGTCCGTAGGGTTCCCTATAGAATGTGAAGGGGGTGATTCGAGCAAAGACACGGAGCGAGGCATGTGAAACCATGGTGGCGGCTTGCTTCCAGTGATGACAACCATGGACAAGAACACACGGAAAGTTTCAATCTATCAAGAGAACAAAAACAACCTCGAATGATGAATTTGGCAAGTTCTTTGGTTTGTCGGTGATGAAAAGAGCGATAGAACTGATATCGGTTTAATAACCGGTGTTGGTTAGAAGAAGCGAGACAGGCGTCGGTCGATTAACCGATGCTTTGTGTCAAAAGTCTAGGATAAGAAGATATAAAAGGCTGCTAATTTGATTTTTAGCAGCGTTGAGTATATTTGTCAACTTATTGATCACGAGAAGACAAAGTATGACGGAAAAACAGAATTTGAAAACAAGCAAGATGCACACGCAAATCCAGAGACTAATCCTAGGGTTAATTTTAGTTATCGTGGGCTTATGCCTTTAGACGTAAGATGATGTCAGAATCCTAAACAACAAGACCTAGGGGAAATGTCAAGTTTGTTTTGGCTTATAAGGTTACCTCAATCGGGCGGAGGAATACCGCGGAAAAAGGGGGATGTTTGAGCTGTTGTGTTAATTGTGCAAGTGATTCGGTATGTGTTGTGCAGTGAAACTAGGGTTAATTTCCTATCAATACCGTGGATATCACCCCCACGTGTACGACCTGTTACTTAATCTATGTTCACTAGAATTGAAGAACAACAAGCAGGAATGCAATGCATGTGTTTTAAACCCAAATCGAAAATTATGTTCGATGAAGCAATAGAGATGACTTTCACTAATGCGAAACTAGGAAAGCAAGACAAATTCTTTACGAAATATATAACAAAAGTAGCAACAGCAAGTATGCTTCCTAAAATGAAAATAAGCAAGAGAAAGAAACCCAAAATGGGTCCCACCGGGCGTGCCAAAATGTTTCACTCGGAATGACTCGTTCCTATAGAAACAGATAAGAGTTAGGTGCTAGGAGGAATACCTGTAGAATGTCGAGATGGTGTGCGCGTACCGTAGAGAAAGATCAGGCTGATTGCGAAGAACTCCTTTTTGTCTTGGAAGGACTACCTGCAAATAAGAACACAAGACCACAAGATTTGATTAAACAATAAATGAGGAAGCGCCTTGGGCCCAGGAAATATAAAACTTCCTTTCAAAAGGTGGTCGGTTCCTGCTAATATGAATTAACACAAAAGACTGCAAAATATCAATTAGATTACTTGGTTGAAACTAGTAGGAGAAGGCTGGTTTCTGGTTATAGTCAGGGTAACCGATACCGGTTTCTGGTAACCGCCGTCGGTTGGGTCTAGGACCTGTAGGTTGAACTGGGTAGGGGAAAGGCTGGTTTTCTGGTTTTGATCAGAGGAACCGATGGCGGTTACTGATAGCCGATGCCGGTTACTGATAACCGATACCGGTGGGTTCTAGGATCTTCTTAGTAGCTATGGTGTTTTGTAAGGCTGGTTTATGGATGATATTAGGAAATGGGATGATTAGAAGCAAAAGAATAACAGTTAGATGCAATGACACGTTGGGTAGTAGATTCAGAGACGGATTTAGGAGGACTGAAATTCACAGAGCATAAGAAATGTTATAACAGAGGACATGCAAGATGTGACTTACTCGTTTTGACAAAGATGCAAGTTGATCTCCTTGGTTGTAAACACTTCTGGTATTTCCACTTGTCTCTGCTCTGTCAAGTGAAGATCTGGCCTCTGTTTTTCGCTCGCAATGCTCTCTGTTGATCAAAATCCTTTGGTGATCTCCAAAAATGAAATTCGATCCGTTGTTTTGGTTTGGGGAGCCCATTTACGAGGAACCGATGGTGGTTACGTAACCGATGGCGGCGGTCGAGTAGGAACCGGCATCGGTAAGGAAAAAGTAGGCTATTTTTAGTAAAATAGCCCACCTTCCCCCTTTTCTCCCAGAGATCAATTGCGGGCTTGGTCAAGTGGCTAGAAGGTCGGCTTTGGGTGCGAGTAAGGAGGCATTAGTTATGGATGTGAGTCTAGACCAAGTCATGGGTCTTAATTAGGTTAGTTTAGGGTTAGGGCTAGGTCATGATGAGGTGGCAAAGTGAGGTGGCGGGTAAGGTGATGTGGATTTATCAATTATAAGGTAATTAATAAATAATTGTGTAAGGTTTAGGTGATGAGGTTAGATTGCGAGGTGAGATGCGGGTCACAAGGGGTCGTAAGACACAAATTTGGTGTCTACACCCTCACCAAGACAAAAGGACTCAAAATGGCCCTATGTAAGAAATCTTTGAGTACAAAAAATATTGAAGCCTATTTGAAGTATAGGTAGGAGATCGAAAAAACCACCCTCATTATTGAGGGCATATCTATTGATGAGAAATGGGAAGAGGTTTCGGATGCGGACTATGAATCGACATGGAGAGTGAGGACACAGTGACAATCACCTAAGAGTAGCCCGTGAGATTAACCGCATAGTCCTCTAGCCATCCCAACTGCAATTTCTAGTACCAACCCCACCCTCCATTTCTCAACAAGGTCCTTCGGTTCGGGAACCCACGCCGTAGTTCACATCATTTCCTAGTGCGGGAAACATGTGGAGGAATCGATGTCGAGCCCCTGCACAAAAAATTAAAGTCAATCAGAACCCTACATCTCCTCCCCTCTACCTCCTCCCGGGATCCCCTTCAATCCCCCTCCACCATCTTTTTCCCCTTCAAGTGGTATCCCCTTATTCGTAACCCCATCTCAGACTCTCCCTCTACCCGAAGCCCCTTTTTTTCCTCAACCTCCCTCCACCATCCCAACTTTCTCCCCAAATGTGGTGACAGGCCCTTCTTCGACTCGTAACTTCATTTCCTCAACCAAAAGTTACAATTCCATATGGTTTTCCACCCAAGTTCCCATTCATGGGTGGGGTTGTCCCTTCCCCCTTGAATTTTTGAGTCAAGTTGAAACCGCCAAGGCAGCCCGAGATAGCAAAAGGGTAAATCAAAAGAAGAAGAAAATGTTGGTAGGAGTAACGAAGTAAATGTAGTCATTATATGACCATCAATGAAGCTCCTTGACCATCGCGCGGCTAGTCCCCCAAGTATCCAAACCCACTGAAATAGATGCAACCTCGAAGACTATTCTATCAACTTTTTCGTGGTTGACCTCTTAGAGTTCTAGCCTTAGGATAAGGTCAAGTTAATGAATGAAACTATGGTCGTACTCACGAAAAATACCTTAAACTTAGTAACCAGACTTAAGAAGGCATAATCTAGCCTCCATGAAAAAAATCCACCATGGCCAACCAACAAACTAAGATTAAAGGTAAAGGAAAAGGCGAGGAGATCAAATAGCTCTGAGAGGAATTGAAGGAAGCTCCCTCACAAGAAGTCCTTATGGCTTCTCAGGCGGAAGCTAAAACTCTAGAGGCTAAACTTACCACGTCCAGAGGCCTTGGCCAATTTTCTCTCACAAGAGAAAGGAGCCCTCCAACAGAGGTTGATTCAAGAAATTTGGAGGTGGCTATGATCCAAGAAAGGTTGTGCACCTTCAGGAGGAAAATGGTAGCCTCCAAACAAGGTTGAAAACATCTGTGGATGCGGTCAAGGACTTGACCCGTAAATTGGGACAAAAACCCTAGAAAGGGGGAATTGTAACATTAGTGCATGATTTATCCCCTTTCTAAGGTTTTTGTCCCAAGTTATATCACCACAACGGAAATGAATCTATCCCCCACACTTGGATTTATATCTGATACACAAGGGTTATGCTCAAATGTGGAGACCACAACCTCCACCATCTGCGACATCATATCCACCAAGGTCCCTAAATCATTACTGTTGATTTAGAAACTTCACGATTCTTATGACTCCGCCCTCTAAGGGGAAGGAATCACGAGACAGTGGATGATTTCGTGAAGATCAATGCGATCTTGAGTTGCAACAAAGAATTCATTAAATGTCAAAATCTCTTAACCTAGCTCCAATAGGGGATCAAAGAGTGGAAGCAGAGCATCAATGAATTGGTCCAGTTAGGCTTCCCTCTCCCTTCCCCAATGACTCTACAGTCCTATCAAAGGACCAAATTCAATAGCTTTTGATTCCCAAATGACAATACAAGGTTGTTTTTCAATTTTTAAAAGAGAGCTCCAAAGTGTCACCAAGGTGGAAGCCATCCTGAACCCAATAGTGTAGTTAGAGTTATGTTTGTACGCAATAGTGCGAGTCTCCAAAAATTTTCTCACAAAGAGATAATCAAGATGGATCGAGATTTCTAGGCCTTTCAACAAAGAACCCGCCTATAGAGAGGAGGAATGGCTCGGATATCAAACTTCTTTGTGACAGCTTTGAGTGTCATTTCGTAAGCCACATTTTGAATTTTGAGGTGAGAGAGATTGTCGAGATCCTTCCATGACTAGCATGGAGTCCCTTGGTGAGTCACCATAACTGTAGAGTTCTTTTTTATAAGACTCTTTTACGGCCACCATCTTTTGTCACCCTGGCCCTAGTTCTTTTTGTTCATTTGAGCCTAAATTTGACTAAGTATGAAGCTAAATGTGGAAGATGTCCACATGTTCCTTTGGCACACTCGGGGCATGAAGCGGAGAAGGAGTGTTCTCAAATTTACGCCACATTTCCCATGTGTCTTAGGCTAGATGAAGTTGCCCATGCGGGTTGAAAATTCAAGTATATAGTAAAAGCCCACTTGATCTCCATGTGTCTCCTAAGCACAATTTAAAATAAAGAGAAAGAAGGAATGCCCTCAAACAAGCACACACCCTCCACACATCACTTAGGCACATTTTTGAAGACAAATCCCTAGGAAATGCCCTCAAACAAGTGCATGACCTCCACATGGCAGAGATGGAATCATCACCAACCGAAGGAGCGCAAGTTGGATGAATTAAAGGTAATCATAAATATCACCGACATGAAATTGAGATCTTTCCCAAAAAATGAAATATCTTGTAAGAAAATTGAATGTTGTCGAGTGGAAGATATGATTTCAGACATTGAAGCGAGAGCTAAAGGGACCTATAAAGGAATGTTATGATCCGAGGAAGCAAAAGGGGGAAAATAGAAAAGAAAATTAGACTAGAGTGCATGAAAGGGATACTAGGCTTGATTATTGTATTTTCTAGCCTTAACAAGGCTCTATTGTAGAAGAAAGTTGTAATTTGTGTCGTATTGGCCTTATGTATTATTTTCTCTATGAATAAAGAGTTCTTGTTTTGTGCATTTTATCTTTGATGTTTTTAGCCCTTCATCCTTTACTGTTGGTATTTTTAGATAATTTTGAAGATCTATTATGTTATATGCCCTTGGGTTTTCTATATGCATCTATCATCTACATATTATTATGTTTTGCACCTTTTCGGCCTCTAATAATCTAAGATACTTCTAAAAATAGTAGACCATGCTAAACGCTCTTGGCTATTTTCCAGCGGTTTCTAGGATCTATCTCTGTGTCTTTTAATATCAGTTTCGACACATCACCTTTGTTAGTTTTGTGCTTTGTTTCATTTTTCATCTAACCCTTACCTCACACCATAGAGAAGAGCCAACTTCTTTAAAATATGAAGGTTATCTTAGGGAGTGTGTTCCACTTCCTAAGGTATCCACGACTTTGACAGTTCATCTATAAAGATAATCATCAACGTCCCATGGGAAAGTCACCTCTTCCTCCATGGTCATTCTGACCTCTAAATCCTTTGGGAAATCCTCTTCCTCGACATCTTCTATCTGCACCCTTTATAGTGAGGATCCTTAGCCTTAGAACTGCTCCCGACGCCGGTCTAGCACATACCGAAATCAATGGCATCATGGATTTGTTCTATTAATCTACAATCCTTGGTGTCATGAATAGTAGAGGTACAAATCTTACAATAGAAATACACATTCTTACGAATTACGTGCTGCAACAACATACATCTACTTGCATCATGATCTCTGTGGAAAATCTCACAGTCTGCTAACATGGTGTGCACTAAATTTTGTGGGAAAATTTCCTTTGTTTTTCCCTCCACTTCACAATATGTGCACTATAAACCACTTTATGCAATTCTCATGAGTTGAGTTCATAGACAATTTTTCCAGCTACTTTTCCATGGCAAAAATCTAGGCTTTAAGAAATGGGCTAACTCCAAAGATCAATGCTTCCCACACCTTAGCACGCAGAAATCTCCAAAGCCTTGTGCGTATCCAGGGAAGGTCTTATGTGAAAGTTCCCTCCTAAATGGGGTGATCAGTCCTCTGACGAACCACTGAGCATGTTGTGACAGATGGATATCATATGATAACTTTGATAGGAGAGTCTTAAAACACACGTCATACTCCCGCACGCTCTCCGCCATACCTTTTTATATTTCCTTCAACGCGTTGATGCTCTTCTATTCAAATTCAATAATGTGACACTCTACCAAGAATTCATCGCGCAATGTGGTATAATCCACCATCATCTGATGGGGTCATACTTCAGTACTAGCTATGCGCGTATCCTATAACATAGTTACAAACTAACGTGCCTTCCTCTCGATGTAGCCAAAAATTCACCAAGTAAAATCCCAAGTGTCTTTAGTACATCACTCAACCTAGAATTAGCACTCATCCAAAGCATGTAAAGGTATCAATCCCTCTTTAGGGTTGTTGTTGTGACGGATGTTAACATGATGAAGACTTAAAGCATTCAGATCCATGACTAATATATCATTATGCATTGCATGTTCAGATCTAGATCTAGAGAATGACAGACTTAAATGATAACCATGATGAAATCAAGCATGCAAGAACCAATTAGTACTCGTGGATTTGATACATGGATCTAGCCAATACACTCCATTACATTAAACATGATAAATACACATAATCTTATTACAATAGATAATACCATAGTTTATGCATGCATCAGATTTGGCAGCATAACCTCACCATACCTCAATTCTTACATACTATATCTATACTACACAATTCACTACATATTTATAAGGGTGGGGACTTTCCCTTCACCACTTATCCAATCCCAAAATAGGTTGCATGTTATTATTAGCCACACGTCATTACAATAATAGCCACACATGCAAGTGTGCTAACAATATACTTCTTCTAGTTAACTCGGTAGTAAATCTATTCTCATCCTATACCCAAGAAATGCACTTCGTAACCGACCCTCCAAAAATAGCCAATGCGTGTTGCGTAAGTCTTTAACCAGTTTGTGTGTTCGGCACACTATCTCTAAAAATAGCTCATCATCATGAAAATGGCTAAGTCTTGAATCTATCTCTGTCTCAGCGCGTGATTCCTTCCCAATCCTCTCGTGATTTTAAATGTGCTCTGCTCTTTCGTGCGAACCTTCTATATTTTTTTGCTAAGTACCATATTTTGAATTACCAAAATTACCCCACACTAACCGCATTGTCACCCCGGAAATGATTGTCCCCAAAATGAATTAAAGAATATGAATAGAAAGAATTTTTATGAACAAAAGAATGACTTTACCTCGCAGCATATTCTGTTTCAACCTAAGAATAAATTTTAGATATTCTTCTTTTATTTCCACCTCTAAAGTCAACCAATCATTAAGCGTGGCCTCTTCCTTTTCTAGGATATCCACTGCAATTGACTCTAGCTTATCTTTTGCAATCTCTCATTTCTCATTCTGCAAGACCAAAACAATGTTGGACATTGCAATCATTCTTCCTTCTAATAATTCCATATTTTACGCGATGAGTTTCCCAAGCTCATCTAGCCTTTCCTTGTATGGTTCTTGTGTTATTATAAGGGCCTCGCACATTTTCTTGAAAATCACTAATTGTTCTACGTGGCCCAAGGTCTCATCCTTCATGGCTTTTAGGACTTCATTATCCTCTATAATGGTCCTAGTTCTTATAATGGCTTCTGGGGCTGTACAAATATTCAGCACTTGATCTGCTTTCTTTAGTTCCTCCTACAAGCTCTGGAGTAATCCTCATATGATGCAATCTTTCTCATCACCAAAACTTTTTCTCGCTCCGCTTCTGCTCGTGGATTCTTTGGTTACGCATGCGTAGAGGTCCATCTTCAAGCACCAAATCTACCAAAGTTTGTACATAATGCATTACTGAAGGAAAAATTTTGGGTACCTTAGGCTCTAAGTGTGGCTTTTCTTTCATGATATTGTCCCCAATTTCCTCTACCATGTTGATGAAAATAGTGTTCTTATGTGCCAAGTATTTTTCTTGCTTTAGGCATGTTATTTCTACATCCTTGGCCTTGATCTCTTCCCTCAGTGCCCTAATTGTTGCAGCCTTATCCACATTTTGTCGTGCCACCTCTATCGAGACTTTCACCAAAGCATTACTCACTTGTTCATCTAACATAACAATAGGCTTTACTTGTTATGTGTTTGGCCTGAGGTGTCTTCTTCAACCTCCTTAATACACATGGCTCTTCACATACATTAAATTTAAGTTCATCCATGTGTGTGTGCATGCATAGACCATGACAGATGTTTACTAGTGCGCATGTTTGCCATATCTTCATCCATTAGCTCCCACACATACAACTCATTTCGTGTCACTATTCTTTGAAAATGGGCACGATAATTTTACCTATGTTCTCAGCATAGCCCATGACCAATGCAACATATTATCCACTTGTTCTTTTCGATCTTGGCCCTTTAAGAACCTAAGCGCCAAGATTCGAGCTTGTTCTCAAGCATGCCCTGGCTTCTCGTGCGTTGTCTCATCTCGCTCCTTTTCTCCTTCTTCTCTATCCTTCATTTCTTCATCCTTTAGCTCTTCCATATTCTCTCGGAAGTGTAGGAGATTCAGGTGTGCTCTCCTCGAATCTTTTGCCTCCACATTTAGCTTCAACTTCCTTCTTCTCTTCTCATATGTCTCCTTCTATGGAGAGATTCGAGGCGATCTCGCTCACCGATTGTGGAGTAACACCTTGGGTCCTAGTTCTTTTGAATACCCTTTTGAAATGGCGCTCTCCTTATACTATATCCAAGTCATATCATCTCCCTCTTGTGGCTTAGGTGGAGTAGTGTTGGAACATAATGATTAAGTGGTCTAGCCAACCCTTAATGTATATGGGTCCATAACTAATATATAGGTTAATATTTAATAATATGAAATATTTATATTTCTATTATTAAATATGCTAACCTAGGTATATACTTTAGGTTAAATATTTAATATCATGAAATGATTATATTTCTAATATTAAATATTATAAACCTAAGTGTATGTGGCAACTATTTAAGGTTAAAAAGGTGGGTCAGAAGACATACCCGATCACCTTATATAAAAAGGACTTTAGGTCCTCATTTGATATATTCGGAAATATATCAAAGGTGTGTAAATCAAGTGATTTGGTTTTACCCTTAGTAAATAGGGTTTCAAAGGAGGAGGTGATCTTACTGGATGTAAAATAAGTTCTCTAAAGTAAAAGGTTATTTTCAAAGTGGTTTTTACCCTATTGGGGTTTTCCACTATAAATATTGTGTCACCTGTGTTATTTATTTCTTGTAAGTATTTATTTATTTACTTATGTTATGATGTAATGTTTATTTAAATATTTATTGTAACATTATATAATATGTAAGTTGATTAAATCCGTATTTATTAGAATCCTCAAATTCTAATATAGTATCGAGCAAGAGTAAATTAAGATCAAATGATTTTGTATTTTATTTATTTAATTTGTATGGATTTTTTCAACTAACCCGAAAAGGGTATTTAAAAGTATCTAGTCCCCTTCTTTTTCCCCAATTTATTTTGGCATTACATTTGTGCAATTAAACTCTCAAAGAAAAATTTTTAGGGTTTTCAATTTTAAATCCCTATTTTTTGGGGAGATGTAATATGATATGATTCTTAATTTCATTTATATTTTGTAAATTATATGGAGTTAATGTTTGTTTGAATATTGATGTGTGCACAAGTGAAAGGGGCTTCAAATATTTACTTGCGTGAAAATTACATACGAAAAAAGAAATGATTTATTATTATATAAAACAATTTTCATGTTTTCTATAATTTCAAATATTTGCGAGTTAAATATTTCAAAGGTAAATTCATACCCGTATTCTTTAGTCCCCTCTAAAAGGATTTGATTTTAAAAACTATAGTTTATAGTTAATTTATAACTATATCCTATATAATTTGAAAACTATATTATTATTTTTAAATAAAAATATATATAATATAAAAGAATGTTTCTATAATAATTTATATAAACATCATATTAAAATTTATATAGTTTTGAAAAAAACTACATATTAAAAGTTTTAAACCATATTAAAATTACATGGGATTGAGGGAAGATCAATGATTATTCTAAGCCTAAGTTTAAATCATATTTAAACTTAACTTATAAATTTAAGCATATATAGTTTTTTTTTTGCTAAGAAAGAAAACAAACCTAAGTTTGAATCATATTTTATATATATGGTTATTTTAAACTACTTAAAATATAAATTTTATTAGATTTGGTTTATATATGTTTAAAAAAATCTAAGTGCTTACCTTTTTTAGTAAAGGGGCTCGTGTTTATTGTTTGGCCATGAAGGGATTACTTTTTAAATCTTAATACTTATTAAATAAAACCTAACATGTGTCCATAACCATTTATATTATCCATATAAGGGGCCCCATTCACTTATATCTTATAGTTTATAAAAACTATATAAATAAACTTATTTAAAGGTTTTCTTTTATATAAGAGTAGGAGTAGAGAATAAAATGAGATAATAACTCACATATAAATGTGGAACTCTCAAGTATAAATGAAGAATTAAAAAATTAATTAATTTATTGGTGGCCCACGTGAAGTGTGGTAAATATTTATTAAAATATTGGTAGTTATAGCCACTTAAAAGTTTTAAAGTTTTTAGCTTTGAAGAATTATATAAAATATTTTAAAATATTTTCATAGTTTTAAATATGTGTGGGGTAAAATTAAGAGTAAATGAAGGGAGGAGACAAGGTTCATGAAAATAGGGATTTCAATTTATTTCATTGATCAGATGAAATTACTTGTCCCCTCTATAAAAATATGCAGGTTAATCTATACTCTCATAAATATACTTGCACTTGGTAAAATTCTTTTAACCTAGTGTATGTTCTTTAAACCCCTTTAATAAGGGTTATGTGTTTTTTTTAAAAAAATATACTATAGTTTATAATTTTTATGAACTATATATTGTTTTTTATTTACATTCTATAAACTATATACCTCTTTTTTTTAAAAGTGTATATATTTTTACATTATAAATTATAATAGGTTATTATAATGTATTAAAATATAACCTTAGTAATATTATAAAGAAGGAAAAATTATGAAATTTCACATTCTGGAAATACACAAGTTTTGACTTCATTAAATTTGATCAAATAACCGTCCACACTAGACCAAACATAAGACAATATGATAGCGGTCATTTAGGCGTCAAATTTAAGCTCATAAATTCTAGGAAACTTTCACTATGTAAAAATTGACGGTCAAATAACCTTCACGATAGACCAAAAAATAAGTCATTATGACGGTCATTTAGACGTCAAATTTAAGTTGGTTGGATCTTTGTCTACATTATTTTTTTCTAGAAATTTGAAGTTATGCATTCTTAGGGTCTCTTCTTCTCTTCTATATGGTTAGAAATATTTTTTATATAAATCAGGGTATAATGCAGAGCCATTTATATTGTGGTTTATTATTTTGATCATGGGAGGGTAATTAGTATGCATTATAATGACAAAATTAGTTATGATCAAATAGTTTCTTTAAATCTATAAATTTTAGATCCGATTCTATTAGAAGTATTGTTTTTATTATCGATAAATATGTATCTAACTCTATGGTACATTGTATATATAATGGGGTGTGTTTACGAGGATTAGGAAAATAATGACATCTAACTATTTATGTCTTGACAAAACCCAGATCCTGATGAAACTAACTACAATATTTGGATCAAAATAGAATTTATGGCTAGGAAACTCTAGGATTATTGTTTCTAGATCGAGGTTCCTCCCACCGATCATCAAGTAACTATAGATAACATGAATACATTCTTACAATGAATGTAGGAGGCTCTTTCTATTACTCTATGCAATGTGAACGATGAGTACCTTCTACACATTGGTAATATCGAACATCCAAAAGAGGTATGGACACAACTAGAATCCATGCATGAAGGATACTTGGTATATCAAGTATAGTAATGAGAGTAAAATAGCTGAAGGAATTCAAAGAAATGATCTATATATTTTTATGATTTCTCTTCTCGCATCTTATTTTATATCTCAAAGTTTGAATAATTTAAAACTATGGCATGAAAGCTTAGGACATATTAATTATCAAAGCTTATATGAAATGTATAGATATAATCTAATGAAAGGTTTACATGTGTTGTCTTCTTCTCTTGAAGTTACTTCATTAAATGCTTCTAAATGATGGTTTTGATTCTAATTTAGTAAATGGTCATGATGATGTTTTGATGTTATGGATGTTTATGAACCCTTATCTTCCTAGATAAGAAATTAAATTAGGCTCAATCTATGTTAGAAAATTTAAATCCTATTAATCTTAGGAAAATGACCAAGAAGCCATCATATGTACCATGCATAATTACCTTGTATGAACCTAATTTGTGAAGTATTATAGGGTCTAGGTGGATATATAAAGTAAAATATAATGGTGATGGTAGTATCAACAAACATAAAGCTAGACTTATTGCTAGAGGTTTCACTTAGAAACCTAGTATTGATTATGTTGATACATTTCTTGTAGCTAAAATGAGTACTTGTTAGGGCCTTATTTGTAATTACAATTCAATTTGGGTGAGAAATCCAAAGAAATGGATAAGAAAAATATTTTTTGAATTGGGATTTAAAGAAGAACTTTACATGTTACAACCTAAAGGATTTGAAGAAACTAGTAATGAAAACTATATTTATAAGTTGAGAAATCCTTGTAGGTTTAAAACAAGCTCTTAGAGCTTGGTATGCGAAAATTGTTTCCTTCTTAAATTGTTAGGTTTTGTTTTTTTTTTATTAAGGGAAAATAGTTTTGAAGGGACTATACCCTGTATACAAAAGGGCTCAAAAGCCAGATAGTAAAGATGAGAGAAGCAGCCCAGAGAAGGCCAAAACAGTCAACCAAGGAAGGCTCAACAGCCAAATATTACAATATAATTGAAAAAAGGATCTAAACGTACAAAGATCCAGAAATGAGAAGGAAAGATCAAAAAGGAACCAAAAGAGAAACAAAGATAAAGAGCTCAAAATTTAAACAGCTCTAAAACCGCGGATGAAATCCACATCGCAGCCAAAAAATAGCATCACAACAACCGTTACTTGATTGCTCTGTCAATCTTGGTCTTGATAGCCTGCAGTGACATGAAGAAGGCAATGGAAGTGGCCTGAGAGGAGTCTTGCAAATCCGCTTGGGCAATTGCAATGTCCCTTTTCTCTTTAGGGCCCCATATGTCCTCATTAATCCCACTTAAACTGCAAACACTATGGACATGTTGTTCAATGAAATTATAAATGCTTTTGAGGGTAGACAATATGCAGTCATTGTAGCTTTTAGCATTCCCCAATCTGCCATCTAAGGACTGTAGTTTCTTGAAGACTTCGATAATAATCCCCTCTTCCTCCTCACTTTGAAGGATCCTTTTACCCTTAGCTCTTTCCATGTTTTTATAGCCCCTTTGAGCTCTTGTATCTCCTTTTCTAATCAAACCCTATCCAGCAATTCCTCCTCTTTGGGCTCCTCCACCGGCTTTTAATATGCAGGAGGCTTTAGACTAGTTCCAAGTCTTTGTGGCTCCTTAGGACTCGTTGGGAAGCGGGATTTTAGCTTTGAGGATCTTGCTTTTCTTCACAGGAGACAATCGATCTTCATTCTTTCTTTTAGTAGTGGGGTAGTGGAAGGGGTGGGCGGGTGGAGGTATGGAGGAGGAGGTGGTATAGGATTCACGGGAGGGCATTGGAATAATGGCGGTGAATCAAGAGGATAAGACTTGGTGCAAAGGGACACAAGCCCTAGAGTGGCTTTGAACTTCCTTATAGATTTCTCCAGAGAGTTAATCGGATAGTGAGGAAAGCTAATAATGTTATTTCTACGAAAATGATTCGAAAAATCAGATGCTTTTGAGGTATAGTCACATATCTTCCTTGAAAGGTAACATACCTTACCACCATTTTGGCCGATTCAAGAAAAGGTTCAAGAATCGATGCCACCTTGAGGCCAAGAATCCACGAACTCAAGATTCTCCCCTCTTCTAGAAATTTCTTGGTTTCCACCTCCTGTCTACCTTATTATTGAAGAATTTTGTGCCTTCCAGCCGTGAGTCCGTGATCGAGCTATGAGCTCTTAGTGATTTCCATTTTCATGTTACTATTTTTATTATCCTATTCTTCCAACCCTGGGTGAATTTGATAGAAATGTCTTGGTCAAAACCTTGAATCCTTTCAATGAAATTAGCCATAGCCCCGATTTGCGTTAAATCCCAAAGCTCGTGTTCTCTTTCCACTCAAGATTATGGGTCGGTTCGGTTTGCATGGCGGACCCCATGTTTTCTCTTCTCCTTTTCTGTTCTTAATGGTAAAGTAGCTTCCAATGTGCGGACGACATTTCCAACTTTGATTTTGGTATTTGAATCTTTTCTTCCCGTGAAAGCCAAAGTAATTATTATGCTACACTTGTTATTATTGCCCCACTCCTCGGCTTTCCTCCTATGCCATAGAAATGATGACAATAATCACCCCTACAGAATCGCATCAGTCATCCATATCTTTTGTGATGTCATCATCATGTACTTGGGGATCCGCACATTAGCGCCTTAAAATACTAGACCATTAGTGATGATTTTCACTACAATGTTAGGTTTTGTTAATTGTTCTTCTAATAATGATATATTCATTAAGCAATAAGGCTCACATATTATCATTATATGTATATATGTTGATGATTTTCTTATGTCTGGTGACAATTCTAATTTAATTCATAGGATTAAAGAGAAATTAAAGTAGTACTTTGAAATGAATGAGTTAGGTCTCTCACATCATGTTATTTGTATAATTGTATTTCATTCTATTGTTATTTTTCAAAACACAATATGCAACCATTATATTGAAAAAGTTTCTTATGATTGATTATAAACCATTTTCTACTTCAATGGAAATTGGAATAAATATTGATCCTAAATCTGCATAAGGAAAATGTTGATTTTATTTCATATACGTTGTTAGTTGATCGTTTGATTTATCTAATTATAACTAGATCAAATATTTCCTATACAGTATGAATTACTTCAAGGTTTATGCAGGAACCTTTTTTAGAGATCATTAGAATCTTACAAAAAGAATTTTTAGATATTTTGAAAGGAATAATCAATTATGGGTTGCATTATAATAAGAATGAAAATACTATCTTATATGGATTTCTTTATTCTAACCATACTAATGTTGTGTTATAAAATATATTGGATATGTGTTCAAGTTTTTTGGTGTAGGAACTATTACTTGGTACAAAAAATACAATCAACAGTCTCCATTTCTTCTACTGAGGTAGAGAAGTATAATGGAAGAAGTAAAGAAGCTATGTGGTCAGTAACTATTAGGTAAAGATACACATAGAAGTTAAAGGAAGTATTTATCTTCTATGTGGTGGTCAGAGTTGTATTACTCTTGATTAAGAATTTAGTTCAACATCAGAGGATGAAGAACATTGAGATACATATATGCTTCACCCGTGAGAAGGTGTAAAGTGATGAGATAAATCTCAAGTTCATGTTGGTGAAGAGCAAAGTTCTTTGACATCTTCACAAAGTCCCCGAGTGCTTGCAAATTTTGTCACTTTCGTGAAAAGCTTGGATTGTTGGAGTTTCCATTGAGGGGAGTGTGTATGACAATGTCACCTCCTAATGGAACTTTTTTTTGTAAAAAGACCTTTGGGAATTTGTAAAAGACCTCCGAGAAAGTGTAAAAAGACCTTCGAGCAAGTGTAAAAAGACCTTTGGGCATGTATACCTCCTCGGATTCTTTTTTAGAAAGAAGTGTAGAAAGATCTTAAAGGTGATCTTCAGTAAAATATTTAGTGCTATTGATTTTACTAGTAAACATCTAGTACAAGCATATTGTTAAGGAGGTCCTTGGTTGTAAAAGGCTCCTATATGCTTGGGTTTAATAACCTTTTATGAGAACCTGTGAGAACATGTAAAACTCACAAATCATATTGTTATCCAAAATGTGCCTGCTCATTTTGTGGCTAACTCCTTGTGTTCTTACCTCTCTTGTGCCTCGAGTCTCCATTTTTGGTTTTCGGCACTCAAATCTTTTTGGAAATGGCACCATTGGATAGAGCTCTCTCAGCTTTCCAGAAAGGTAAAGTTTTCCTCCTAACTCCTCATATTTTTCAAGTTATGGCTCAGCGGAGTTCTTGTGGGAAATTTTCCCCTTGGAATCCGCAGCCAATAGGAAGCTACCACGTGTCCCAGGAGGTGGCGGAGCGCGGGGATTTTGAAAAAAAAATCCAAATGCAAAAAAGAGGTAAAATTCAAAATTTTTTCCCGTCGATCCGTTTTGGGCCTATTTTTGCCCTAAATCTTCAAACGGCCATAACTTTCGATCCAAAGCTCATATTTTCACGTTCTTTATATCAATAGAAAGCTGGTAAAATTATCTACATGATTCCATGGTCAATTTTGAATTTTGGTTCATTTGGAAGGAGAAAATCAAAAAATGATTCTAATGCGCCCATGGACCAGGCCCGACGTTTCAACAACCAATTTTAATGCAAAATGGGTCGCATTCTTCTCTAGCATGGTCAAAAATGTCGGGGATGGGTGCAATCGGGTCACCCATGCTTTGTTTTTAATGCATTTTGGTCAATGAGGAATGGCTCCCATGTTTTTCACGTTTTCTCTCTCACAGGTTTGACCCATACACTTAAAAAGCCGATTTGGCTCATTTTTCAAAGGGAACACTTTTTTTGCACAAAATCTTACATTTTCACTTTCAAAAGTGATTTTGGCAAGTA
The DNA here is from genome assembly GCA_018340775.1 of Taxus wallichiana var. yunnanensis. Classification (NCBI taxonomy): domain Eukaryota; kingdom Viridiplantae; phylum Streptophyta; class Pinopsida; order Cupressales; family Taxaceae; genus Taxus; species Taxus wallichiana. The sequence continues at coordinate 521,390,829 of CM031239.1, forward strand.
TCAGGACCTTCCAAGGATTATAACAGGTTTTTACCTCTTTGGTGTTGGAATACAAGGATTTTGATGTTGAAAATCACAATGCGAGCTCTATGAATGCTTTCGATCCTTTGTATGTGTTGTTTGTTTCATTTCAAACCCTTGTTTACTGACTTATCAACTTTGTGCATGATGTTTTATGTTGCAATTTTGATTTGTGTCAATTTGCATGAGCAAGAAGTGCTCACCACTCTTTTGGTGTATCACCCTTATTAGTTTAGTTTTAATTTTTACATTTCTTATCCTGTCTCCTTGCAAATTAAGATAAAATTAGGATCTGAACCTCTGCGGTTGTGTAAATAATAGATCTAATCGAGAGGATTTTGAGGAACCACCTCTAATCTAAGATTCCTCTCTCATCTTGCAAGTCCCACACTTGGAGAGAGGTTTCATGTTTGCAATCATGGGATGCCTAAACATCAACTTAGAACCTTGATTTGCATCCAGGGGTGCTGCTGATTTGCAACAACAGTTTTGGCACGCCCGGTGGGACCTTAGAGGTCTCATTTTTATTACAGCAAAGTTGATGTGCATCTGCTATAATTTTCTTGCTTCAAAAGAGCTATAAATTGCACATCTGGCGACTCCAAGGGGAAGAATCAGCTGGTTTTAGCAGTGTAGACCTAAAAACTCATGAGAAGAATCACTACAAGGTCAAGAGCTGGAGAAGAAGAGGCGTTGTTTGAATATCTATAGTTATCTCCAAGAGTAAGGCAAAGTGGGAGGAGAATCCAAAGGTCTCCATCTCCACCAAACAGAACTCTCTCAACTCCTCCACCTGGTAGGCCTTTCATTCAATCAACAAGGGTTCTAAGGCCAATTAGAATGGCACAAAACAACCCCTATGTCAATTTCACTAGCAGCAGCCCACTTGCTCTCAATGCACAACATCCAATTCCAATTACAGCCTTGAAGAACATTCCATACTTCACTAGAGAGAATCAGACTACTCCAGGTGATCATGTTAAAGACATTGCCAACCTTTGTGCATTCATGAAATCAATGAGATGCAGTGGTTGTCAAATTCTTTGGCATCTTCATTCAAGGAAAGCATTACAATGGTTTAGAAGTCTTGCCTCGGTTTTATTGAGTGGAACCAGCTATGTATAGCACTTCATGAGAAATTTGGAGAGAAGGAGACAACTTGTCTCTTTTGGAGCAGTGACAACCATCAAGAGAGCTCCCAATGAGCGGTGGCCGATTTCAACTTCAGATTTCAAAGGACTTGGGAGAGAATTCCAATGGCATTCGAGCCAACAGCGAGGTGCTTTTCTTTACTATCTCAAAGCTCTAAATTCTGATATTTCTATGTTAATTCAGTCCATGGGAGGCATAACTATCCCCATTACTTATAGCATTGCCATTAGAGCTGAAAATTGTTTGATCAAGTGGAAAACTAGCCCCTAGACCTCCCATGCCATTGTTTCCAAGTTTAGAGAGCCCAAACACTAATCAAGCACCTAATTTGGCTCCTTCTCCCACTCCTAGAAATCAGAGTTCAAATGAAGCTTCTACTTCATCTCCAAGTGCCCCAAATGAGCTTCAAGAAGTCATGAAGCAATTGTAAAATTTAGGCAATGAGCTGGTTACTCTCAAGAGGCAACAAGCCCAAGGTTTTAGACCTTCTTATCAGCCCCAAGCTCAACCTAACAGGCAGCCATACCAACCACAAAGACCTCCTAATCCAGCTGCAAATATAAATCAAGCAAGGCCTCCTGCCAATAGACCATTTCAGCCCTATAATCCAAATGCTATATCTGCCTCTAAGGCATTGGTGCCAACATAAAACAATGTTGCTCAGGAGTATGATTGGTGTTTTCCATGCAATGAACCTCACAACCAATCTATGTGTTTCAATGGTGCTTTGAATCAAGCATTAATGGTGACAACTACGGTGTGGAGGGTGAGGCGATCGAAGGAAACAACCAACAACAAGAAACATTCCAGCAGCAATCAGCTCCAAATGACACCACACTTGTGGCGCTGGCGGAAGACAATTTTTGTGGCATAAATCAAACAGTCTCTCAAGGTGTTGCAGCCAACACAAGGTCAAAAAGAAGGAATTTGGGTGAAGAACAACCATTAGCTCCAACCAATCCACAACCTTTTATGGCTCCACAAATGGTTGGAAAACAAAATCCAGTTGTAAATGCACAAGGGCAGCCAAGAACAGCTCCTAGACCAACTCAAATACTAGTTGTTGCTGCCCACATGCAAGGAGTGAATATGCAAACCAAGGGACAACAAAGAGATCCTTCATCATCATTCAGTATCATTGATCAGATGAAGAAGACAAATGTAAATATATCAATGTGGGAATCCCTATCTATCCCAGGCCAAAGAGATTTGCTACAAGCTGCCATGAAGGACTGCCAACTTCGAATCAGCAAGTTTAGATGCAAGAGAAAGTGCTCACAAATGCTGCCCAGCCTGAAGGGAATCATGGAGGACAGCAAGGTAAAATGTTGAAGCCCCCTCCTTTCTATGTTTCATTAATCATTGGAAATCAGTTAGTGCACAATTGCATGATAGATTCCAGGGCAAGTAGCTCAGTGATGCCCAAGCAAATAGGCGATCGCTAGGACTTCAATATGAAACCATATCCCAAGGGGTAGTGCAGGTTTGGATGGGACAGCGATAACAACGAGTGGGGTGATTAGAAACTTGAGTCTTACCTTGCATGCATGTCCAAATGTTGTTGTTTTACAAGATGTATCAATTATAGACCTTCCACCACTCTTTGCCCTATGTTTGTCAAGAGATTTCATAGCCAAGATTGGAGGATATTTGTCTGCTGATTGGTCACACATGTTGTTCAGAACGAGGTATGGAACCAAAGCTACAATCAGGTCTGAACCTATTGCAAACTTCCACATTGAGCCCTACACTCCAAGTCAGATCAATGCCAATTGTTCAGCATTTGATCAAGAAGATCACCCAAGCACTGATGAAGCTGACACCAAGGTTGGAAGCATCCGGATCTAACTCTTGATGAATGGGAAAACAAGGTACATGCTTTTGATCCTTATCAAGAAGTAGAAGAATCTAAGCTAGGGTTCTATTGCATACATGAAGAAGATCAGCCCATCCCTAGCATCACCAAGCCAAACTATAAGGATGACAATGAGGTATGGCAGCTATTTTTTGATGGATCAAGGAGTAGACAAGGTGCAGGAGGTGGAGCCATGCTTGTTTCACCTCAAGGAGTAAAGTACTATTCAGCTTTTAGATTTTAGTTTGCATGCTCCAATAACACTTGTTGAATATGAAGCCTTGGTGCAAGGATGCATTGGGCAATAAAGAGAGGAATAAAGAACTTGCAAGTCTTTGGTGACAGGTGAATTGATTGTAAATCATGTCAAGGGACAACATCTGCTAAGAATGATCTACTCAAGTGCTACTGAGAATAGGGTATGGGACCTCATGGAAGATTTTGAGGGTTTTGGCATCTAATCCATTCCTAGGAAAGAGAACCAAGCTGGCAGTGACGAGCTTGCGGCGAGTAGGGGCAGCCTTTGACATTGTGGAAAGCATTCAACAAGATAAGGTACAGCCAAACATCCACGTGATTGTGAGGCCTTCAGTGCTGGATAACAATGTAAGTTGGAAAGTGTTTGAGAATGACCAGAAAATCATCCATTTCTTGCAAGAAGAAGTTGAGTTCTCAGCTAAGAATCAAGAAAAATTGGAACAATAGTATGGTGACCAAGTGGTACAGCTGAGAACTAACAAGCTGCCCAAGGGACTTATCACTTTGGAGTCCATTTTTAATCCCAATGATCAGTTTAGGAAGGAGAAAGCAAACATTCAGGTCAAGAGAGAGGATTCAGTATCCATCTTGGTGGAAGAGAACAAACCATTGCAAATTGGAAAGATGACAACTGAACAAGAAAGGTATGAGTTCATACAGCTATGTCAAGAGTTCCCTGATGTGTTTGCTTGGAGCTACAAAGATTTGAAAGGTTTCAATCCCAAGTTAGCTCAGCACACCATTGAGTTAGACCCAAATACTAAGCCCATCAGGCAGAAACAAAGGTCAGTCAATCCACACATGGAACCTCTCATGAGGAAAGAATTGAACAAGTTGATTGAGTCAAGGATCATATTCCCAATCAAGCATTCTAGTTGGGTTGCCAACTTGGTTCGATCGAGAAAAAAGAGTGGAGAGATCAGATTGTGTGTTGACTTCGAGAGACTTGAATAGAGCATCTCTCGAGGACCATTACCCACTCCCTTCCATGGAGCAAATCTTGCAAGTTGTGGCTGGCTCCGAGAGGTTTTCACTACTTGATGGCTACTCAGGCTACAATCAAATTATGGTGAAGGAAGAAGACCAGTTCAAGACAGCCTTCACAACCAAATGGGGAACTTATGCATACAGGAAAATGCCATTTGGGTTGTCCAACCTAATCTTTACCTTCCAAAGAGCAATGGACATGGCGTTGAAAGGTTTGATTAACAACATGGTGTTGATATACCTTGATGATATCACTATTTTTTCAAAGAATACAGCAGACCACCTCTCTCATTTGAGACAAGTCTTCATGAGGTGCAGGAGATTTGGAGTGTCTTTGAATCCTAAGAAGTGTATCTTTCTTGCACATGAAGGAAAGCTCCTTGGCCATATTGTCTCCAAAGAAGGATTAGCAATTGATCTAGAGAGGGTTGAAGCCATAAGAGCACTACCATTGCCAAGCCACAAGAAAGCCCTTCAGAGTTTCTTGGGGAGGATAAACTTTGTTCGGAGGTTTGTCCCAGATTTTGCAGCCCTTGTCAAACCTATCACCAAAATGTTAAAGAAAATCATGGCTTTCAAGTGGACAGCAGAAGGCAAGGAGAGTTTTGAAGCAATCAAAGAAGCCATCTCTCAAGCACCAACCCTCATCAACCGGACTTCTCCAAGGATTTCATCCTCTATGCATTTGGAGGTAATGATACTATTTCTGCCATTTTGGTACAATAGAACAAGGACAACGATGAGCAGCCAATTACTTTCTTCAGCCAGAGCCTAGATGACTATGAGGTGAGGTATTCTTTTATTGAGAAGCATGTACTTGCGTGTCAAAAAGCTTGAAGAAATTCAAGCATTTAGTCTCAAACAACAAGGTCCAGTTGTTGGTCTCTCATGTTGGGGTTAAAGACTTCCTCCTCAACAAAGATTTGAATGAGAAAAGGGCAGGTTGGATCACTCGTGTCATGGAGTATGACATTGAGATCAAGGTCACCAAGCTGGTAAGAGGAAAAGGATTGTGTGAGCAGCTGATTTTGGGAAGCAAAAGAAGTATGCAATGAAGAAGAGGTTGTTTTGTGATTCAAGATAGCCATGAGCCAAGTGGCACTCAAGAAGAAAATAATGTTGTCCCCACTCCTTGCTGGACCCAGGTATAATGCACTTCCTAAGCACGGGCCTATGCCCTCCGAGAGATGAACAAGACCTAAAGAAGATACTTCAGATTGCAGGCTGTCCCATATGCCATTGTTGATGGAGTTTTGTTCAAGAAAGATGTGAATGGAGTCTTTCTTTGAGATGCATTAGCACAAATCAGATTCATAGGGTGTTGGAAGAGTTCCATGGTGGACCAGTGGTGGTCATTTTGCACCAGAGTGACAGCTAAAAATTATGAAGGTTGGTTATTATTAGCCCAAGATTTTCGATGATTACTTTGCATGGATCAAGAGGTGTAAGAATTGTGCATTCTTCACGGAAAAGAGAGACTTGCTGCCCTTCCATTGCATCCAATCTCGGTTGACCAGCCATTTGCAATGGGGTTTGGACTTCATTGGAGTCATTAATCCCAATTCAAGCCAAGGGCACAAATGGATTTTGTGACAGCCACAGAGACTACTTCACCAAGTGGACTAAGTAGTAGCGCTCAAAGAGGTAAATGAGTCTAGCATCTTAGACTTCTATGAGAGCATAGTAACCAGATTTGGCATACCTGCTACAATAATCTCAAATAATGCATTGGCATTCATTGGATCCAAGTAGTAGTGGGTTTCAAGAACGGGATCTACCTAAGTACTTCATCAAACTATTACCCTCGAGGTAATGGCCAGGTGAGAGTCTACAAACAAGAACTTGTTGAGGATCATTAGGAGGAATCTTGATGAGAATCGAGAGGTCTTGGCATACCAAACAAATCGAAATCAGCCTTATGGGCTGAATAGGATAACTCCCAAGAGATCCACGGGTAACTCTCCATTCATGGCTTGTCTATGGAAGAGAAGCAATCTTGCCCATGTCTCTTGAGTTGCCAACATTGGAACTCATGAAACAGTTGGAGCTTTTGAATTTGAGCCCATGGAGGTGAGATATGCGAGTTGATGGAGCTTGAGAGATCGAAGATCAGGCATCCCAAGCAATGGAGAAGGATCAAGCTTTGATCAAGAAGACCTTTGACAGGAAGGCCAAGAGTAGATCTTTCTAGGTTGGAGATCTAGTGTTAAAATGGGATGCAAATAGAGCAAAATCGGGAAGGCATTCAAAATTTGATGCCATTTGGAGTGGCCCATACATGGTCACAAAGTGCAAGAACAACAATGCTTTCCAATTGTCTTCATTGGATGGTGAAGAACTGCAGATTCCAGTCAATGGAATCTATCTCAAGCATTACTTCTAAAGGGAAATTCTCCACCTTGTAAATATTAGCTTAGGTTTCCATTCCTTCAAGTGCTTGTGCACATTGTTTTCTTGTAGGTTAGTTTTGCTTTCCCTAAGTGCTTTGGCACAACTTGCTATCCCTGGAGATGTTTTGCAGTCCTTGCTTCCATCAAGTGATATTCCATCTTCCTCCTTGCAACATTCTAAGTTTTTGGGGTTCCAAATAGAAAATTTGATGACTCCATGCCCAATGGACTGCTTCAGGCAACTGGTATTTTCATCTAGCAGGCAGATGACCCCTCTGAGTCGCCAAAATTGTTATCCAAAATGTGCCCCTGCTCATTTTTGTGGCTAACTCCTTGTGTTCTTGCCTCTCTTGTGCCTCAGTCTCCATTTTTGGTTTTTAAGCACTCAAATCTTTCTAGAAATGGCACCATTGGATAGAGCTCTCTCTCAGCTTTCCAGAAAGGTAAAGTTTTCCTCCTAACTCCTCATATTTTTCAAGTTATGGCTCGGCGGAGTTCTTGTGGGAAATTTTCCCCTTGGAATCCCGCAGCCAATAGGAAGCTGCCACATGTCCCAGGAGGTGGCGGAGCATGGGGATTTTCAAAAAATTTCCAAATGCAAAAAAGAGGTAAAATTCAAATTTTTTCCCGCCGATCCGTTTTGGGCCTATTTTTGCCCTAAATCTTCAAACGGCCATAACTTTCGATCCAGAGCTCGGATTTTCACGTTCTTTATATCAATGGAAAGCTGGTAAAATTATCTACATGATTCCATGGTAAATTTTGAATTTTGGTTCAGTTTGGAGGGATAAAATCAAAAAACACTTCTGGTACGCGCCCATGGACAGAACTGACGTTTCAACAACCAATTTTAATGCAAAATGGGTCGCATTCTTCTCCAGCATGGTCAAAAATGTCGGGGATGGGTCTGTCAGGTCACCCATGCTGTTTTTAATGCATTTTGGTCAATGAGGAATGGCTCCCACATTTTTTCACGTTTTCTCTCTCCTGGATTCGACCCATGCCTTTGAAAAGCCAGATTTGGCTCATTTTTCAAAGGGAACACTTTTTTTGCATAGCAAGCTTCATTTTCACTTTCAACAAGTGATTTTGGCAAGTATCATACATTCCAAGGATTGTAATAGGTTTTTCTACCTCTTTTGTGTTGGAATACAAGGATTTTGATGTTGAAAATCACAATGCAGGCTCTATGAATGCTTTCAGTCCTTTGTATGTGTTGTTTGCTTCATTTCAAACCCTTGTTTGCGGGTTATCAACCTATGCATGATGTTTTATGTTTCAATTTCTGATTTGTGTCAATTTTCATGAGCAAAAGTGCTCACTACTCCTTTGGTGTATCACCCTTATTAGTTTAGTTTTAATTTTTGCATTTCTTATCCCTGTCTCCTTGCAAATTAAGATAAAATTAGGATCTAAACCTCTGCAGTTGTGTAAATAATAGATCTAATCAGAGGAGTTTGAGGAACCAGCCTCTAATCTAGAGATTCCTCTCTCATCTTGCAAGTCCCACACTTGGAGAGAGGTTTCAATGTTGTGCAATCACACTAGATGCCCTAAACATCAACTTAGAACCTTGATTTACATCCAGGGGTGCTGCTGATTTGCAACAACACATACTTAGCCACGATCATGGGATAATCTTTGGGATTCCAAATCCTTTTGTACTAAAAAGTAAATTGAGTATGATGAAGGTGTTATAATTCCTTCAAACCGATATGCTAGCCTAAAACCTTTATGGTTTAAGGATTGTAAATCTTGTAGTGTACCATGGGTAGGTAATCTATTGGCATATGTTATGTTATCCCACTTAACATTAAGGGGGAGTGTTAGAACATAATGATTAAGTGGTCTGCCAACCCTTAATGTATATGTGTCCATCACTAATATATAGGTTAATATTTAATAATATGAAATATTTATATTTCTATTATTAAATATGCTAACCTAGGTATATATTTTAGGTTAAATATTTAATATCATGAAATGATTATATTTCTAATATTAAATATTATAAACATAGGTGTATGTGTCAACCATTTAAGGTTGAAAAGGTGTGTCGGGAGACATACCTGATCACCTTATATAAAAAGACTTTAGGTCCTCATTTGATATATTCGGAAATATATCAAAGGTGTGCAAATCAAGTGATTTAGTTTTACCCTTTGGTAAATAGGGTTTTAAAGGAGGAGGTGATCTTCTTGGATGTAAAAAAATTCTAAAGTAAAAGGTAATTTTAAAAGTGGTTTTTACCTATTGGGGTTTTCCACTATAAATATTGTGTCACTGTGTTATTTATTTCTGTAAGTATCTCTTTATTTACTTATGTTTTGATGTAATGTTTAATTAAATATTTATTGTAATATTATATAATATGTAAGTTGATTAAATCGTATTTATTAGAATCCTCAAATTCTAACTTGATTGCGCTCTCAACTTCTACCCTATCCGTAGGTTGCCTCTTGCCTCTATGCTCCAAACCACCACTATCTTCATGCTCCTCTTCATCATCATCTACTTCTATTGTCTCTGTGGGCTTAAGTGTTGGAACATTTTCTATTGTATGTTTACCTTTTAGCGGCCCTAGGAGCACAAACTCATTCTCCACATACTTATTATTCTCCATCTTGGACTTGAGTTGAAGGTATACAAGCGCTAACATCTCCAACGGCCAAGATTACGGCTTCATGCTTACTATATCTCGAGATAAGCCTCTCACTTTGTAAGTAGTTCGTCCTAGATATAAATATGATTTTCTCAAAGTGTGGTAGTTCTGATCTACCTTATTTGCGATGAATCTTACGTGGCACGCATCCAAAAATCGGTGAAATGATTCTGGAAATATCATGTTGTGAAGGCATATGGTAATTTGCACTATGGGTTCCAAGCCTCATATTTCATGGAACCATGTGATGCAAAAGTGTTGGTAGACAGAAAAACTACACTTTGCCTTCCCTACTACCAAAGGTAACTCCTTAGGTATACGTCATTCCTCTTGAAACACCACGCGGAGCCTATCATACCACATCTCTACACTCTGTTGAAATTTCCCACCCATGGTCCCTTCACATAAGTTTTTATTAAATATTTCCACCAGGATATTTTTGTTATGTGGGGTACTCCCAAATATTCTCCTTTGGCCCACCTGGCACTCTAATCTCCATAAACACCAAAGACAATAAAATAGCACCAAAAATAATTCTATCACCTTTATGCACTTATTAAATGATTATCTTTGCTATTTTATCCGTGATATTGTAGATCACTCCTTGAGACATTTTCCTTGTAACAAGCAACCACAAAGTATTCACCTCTGACCATCTTTCTTGTTCATTCGACTTTGTTACAAGATGGGCAGCTTCTGTACTTCTTTGGGTGCTTCTTGATTTGTTGATTTCCATGCTTTGCGGGACCCTTTGTATATCCCAGCTCCTTCCTTGTTTCTAGGATCGCTACTTTATCTATTAATTCACTCTCTAGATATGCTCTTAAGACCCTTAGTCCTATCACTGTTGAAATCAAGGCGGTTGTGGTTCTAATCCTCCGTCTGTTGAAGTAGAAGTCCTCATGGACTCTGCTCATCAAACATCGATACAATGGTTCATACTTTCCAAAGTATGGCAGCTTGTACAACTGGTAGACTCTAATCTTCTTTAATAACTTCTCACCAACGCCATCGTACACTAGTATGTCTTCGATGTGTGCTTATTTGTTTTCGTGCTCAACAACACATCTAGTTCCTTCTTATTATTCGATGTGTGATGGTTATAATTGTTGATCTTACATTGATGAATGTGGGAATCTCATTCTTGTCCCACAATCACACCCTCTAGATACTACATGTTTGAGAAATTACTCTTAGGAATAATTTCTTCTTCCACTTCGACCTTCTTCTTCCCTTTTACTCCTATTGCGGGTGCTTTCTTTGATGTTGTTTGAAAAATATCTCTTTTCTACCCTCTGTAATCAATAAAGTTGAAACCCTAGTTCAAATCTTTGTGCCCTAGTGGGAATCGCATGCCCTATCTCTTTTATAATGCATCTTCTTTTCTCAAACCCTTCACCTATGGGAGCATGTCTTCTCCTACACACAAATCTTCTCTCCACATCTAGTTTCACACTCTTCGCACCTCAACATGATTTCTTAGCTTGTTTTCACTTAGCTCCTTTCAAATTCTCTCAATTACAATGGTAAAAAGGAACTTGCATCATGTCCTTATATAGATTTTCAAAAATTTAGTGCTTTTATTACTCCTCCACCTACCAAAAATCCTCTCATCAATCGACCATGCGATACGTCTTCGTGCACAAGATATAACCTTCTAGCTCGGCTTCCTACATTTTAGTTGCGAACTTCTCTTACGTGTGCATCCACGCACTTGAGTACCTCATCACTGTGCCTTCCACTGGTAGTCTTCACGGCCTCCACTTACCTCATGTTATATTGTTCCATCATTTATCTCCATCTATGGTCATCTTGTGTAGAAGCAATCTCTTTTCTAACAATTCTTCAACTTTGAATAGCACCCGTAGCAGTTTGTTCCTTTCATGTGTACTTATTTTCAATAGTCCTGTACCTAGATATCAATAACCACCCCACACTAAGGGTATGTGCAGTCCTCTGCACATATAAATTCTTCAAATAGTAATTAGCTTCTAGTGCGCAAATGCACTTATTACACAAAAACACCAACTAAATTGACAAAGCATAGCAACAAAGAAGGAAATACATTAAGGAAAATACATAATTGAAAACCTAATCTAAATGGCAACATTGCCTTATTACAAACACCAAGAAGACTTATTTATAGTAGGGCTTCACCTACTCTTGTTGAAGTAACTAGGTAACTATGTGCCATCAAGCGCCTCTAATTGGCAAGCACCTATTTCAAGTATGTGAGTGATAACATACGGCCCCAACCAATGTACTTTGAGTTTTCCTGGATGGCGCAAAAACTTAGAATCATAAAGGAGCACCATCTGTCCAATTGTGAACTTTTTATCCCTGATGTGCCTGTCATGCCATGCTTTTTTCCTAGCCTTTTCTTGTTTTTGACTCCAACATGCTATTTCTCATCGCTCATCTAGCTTAATTAACTTTTTAATCCATTTTTCTAATGTTTTCTCATCAGTTAGACCTCCAGTGTGCAATACGCAAATATGGTAACGTGAATTCCATAGGAAGAACTGCTTCTACGCCAAACACTAAATAAAATGGTGTGGCTTTGTTCAACCTTTTATATGTTGTTTGATATGCCTAAAGTATTGTAGATACTTTATCATCCCAATCCTTTCATCCAAAATTACAGATTTTCTCAATGTCCTGCTCAAAATTTTGTTGAAAGCCTCAATGATCCCATTTTCCGAGGATGATATGGTGTAGTCTTATGGTGTGTAATCATGAATTCATCCAATAAAATTCTGATTATCTCATTCAAAAGTGTGTGACCCTATCACCTGGTCAAACTTAAAGGGCATCCATAACTCATAATAATATTTTCCCATAGAAACCTAGCTGATGTAGTTGTTGTGTAATCCTTTATAGGGGTTTCTTCTACTCACCTTGTTAGATAATCTATGTAAGTGATGATGCAACAGTGAACCAATGATGCAGCCTAGAATTTACCAATAAAATCTTAGATGCGCTGGCACATCACTCAGCCTAGACTAAGCGCTCACCCGAAGCGTGTAAAGGTACCAGGCCCCTCTTTAGGGTTGTTGTTGCAAGATGTTAGCATGATGAAGACTTAAAGCATTTAGATCCATGACTAATATATCATTCTATAGTGCATGTTCAGATCTAGATCTAGAGAATAACAGACTTAAATGATAACCATGATGAAATCAAGCATGCAAGAACCAATTATACTCAGGATTTGATACTTTGATTCAGCCAATACACTCCATTGCATTAAACATGATAAATACACGAAGCTTATTACAATAGATAATACCATAGTTTATGTGTGCATCAGATTTGGCAGCATAACCTCACCATACCTTAGTTCTTACATACTATATCTATACTACATAGTTCACTACATATTTATAAGGGTGGGGACTTTCCCTTCACTACTTATCCAATCCCAAAATAGGTTACATACTATTATTAGCCACACATCGTTACAATAATAGCCACACATGCAAGTGTGCTAAACATAGACTTCTTATATTTAACTTTCGGTAGTAAATATATTCTCAGCATGTACCCATGTAAAGCGCTTCATAGCCAACCCTCTAAAAATAGCCAATGCGTGTCGCACAAGTCTTTAACTAGTTTGTGTGTTCGGCACGCTATCTCCAAAAATAGCTCATCATCATGAAAAAAGTAAGTCCCAAATTTTTCTTTGTCCTTAGTATGTGATTCCTTCCTAATCCTCTTACGCTTTTGAATGCCATCTGCTCTTCCATGTGAACCTTCTGTATGTTTTTTTCTAAGTGCCATATTTCAACTAACCAACACTCTCTAGGCGGTGATTCCCTTTGTGTGTCATAGCAACTCGCATTTGTGCACATGCTCTGCAACGTCTTCCACACCCTTGTAATCGGGTAAGTGGAGTGACATCTCATAAAACACCTATTGATGGTGTTGTGGGCCTTTCCCACCAGATCCAAAACCTTGACCTCCTCCTAAATTTCCTCCACCACTAGCACCACTAGATCCACTAGCTCCTATCCCTCTGGATCCTCCAGATCCTCCTCCTATCACAGGTAAGGTACCTAATGCGATTGCACTCTACATTCCCACCGTTGTGCTAAAGCGTGTGTCGATAGTATGTGATCTTGAACCACTCCCAGATGTGTTTTCCGTGCCACTTCCAGACATGATACAAAAACTTTGTGAACCCAAACCTTGCCCAAATGATGTGCCAGAAAAAATACTTCCAAACATCGGAAATGTCATGTGCATCCATAGATGGGTTTAATGTATAATGATATCTACACTCGAAGTTATCTGCTCACCAATACCAATTGAACTATAAGTACTTGTCTTTGATCTTGGGAAACTAAGTGCTAGGGTTTGGTCACCAGGTGGGCTAATATGCATGCCTACGGCTCTCCTTTCTCCATATGATGAGCTCTCACCATAATTCAAGGGATTTTCTCTCTCGTGCTTGCCAAGATGGGGTAACACAGGACTACCTGGGTCCCACGCCCTCCGCACTAACCTCAAATCCTTCTCATGAATGCATGTCTCCATAATTCCATCACATTAAAAACTTCACGTTGTCTTACCAACTCCATTTCTCAAGCTTCATTATACTTGAGCCACCTCTCCTCTCTCTCTTCCTCCATCGTAAATTCCTTCATCTCCACCACATCATCTTCCACGCCTCATGCCTAGCGAAATTTTAGTCGATCATGGGAAATGATTCCAAACTAAAAGTAATAATCGGGATCTTGACGGTTAACGGTAAAGAACACAAGAAATATCCTTTGGGTTCTCACAAGAACTCACACTCAATGAACTTCTCGGACAAGAATAAGTTTAGATTGCATAATCCAACGGGTAACTAGTCAACACACCTCTCCACCAGTGATCAACAACATGAGTCCAGGTTAGATCAGCATCCTGTAACTTCGATATTCCTCTTGGGTCAAAACACAAGGTCTATAGTACCAGCTCATCCTTGATGCATATGTTGAGAGCCATTCATACAACTCTATTGGGAAACAATAGAAAAATGTCTCATAGATCTTGTGATATAGGTTCTCCTCCACCCATTTATGTGCATCAAACTCAGATCCAGTGTTGAACCTCTTAGAAAACTCATCCTCCATGCTTTTAAGCCGGTATTGACATTGTCCAAGGTTAAACACTCCTTCATCACACATCATTCTCACAAAATCTTCAAAATAGGTCCCGAATGGAACTAAGAAACAGTCTCGTTTACCTCTATCCTCTAATCTTTCTTTTAACCCCAAGTGCGTCTACCTATCATCCAAGTCCTAGGTGCTCACCGGGGCGTGAGTGGGCACTTGAGCCCCTCCTTTATGTGAGCCTTGTGAGAATGTTCCACCATTAATGGAGGAAAGGTTTACAGAGCAAGAACACATGCATTTAATCTAATACGATGTAGTGAATCTAGTTCTAAGCATAGATGCTCCATAAGATAAACATAAACATCACAACAACATAATGGAAATAGATCTGAACCATGAATAACATGAAGCACACTAGGGTTTAGTTTATAAACACAAATACATGAAACAAATCTCCATATATTGATTAAATCATTTTACAAAGTAGCCATATTACATCAAACGGGGTCATCTCAAACCATATACATCATGAAATAACATTCCAACCCTACAAAACTACTCTGAACAAAGATCCTAGCTATGTTTTCCCATTACAACCCTTGTTCAGACCCGAGCACATACATCTATGCTTAGTAACAACATTCTTGTAGCACTTTGTTACCTCTCTCATTCTTCTTTATTTCGAACCCAATCACTCCTTTAAATAGAATTTAGATTCACCGTTATAGTTTCACTCATGAGAAGATCACATGTCAAGTGGAAGTGTGGTCCTCCATGATCAATCGAGTGCTTATTCCATCTTGTAAAGGCTTCCACTAACTGTAATGATCCTTCTAGGAATATTCCCTGTGTGGAATATTCTTTTCTTGACCTCTAAGGCTCCAAGCTGGCACCTTATCCATTCATCACACCTACTTGGGCCTTCACGTGTTTTTCCTATGACATCGCCTTCAAAATGTGGCTAAGCCCCAAACCCTCTTCTTTTGTTGTGTGTCAACCTCTTCTCTTGCATGCCTTTCTTTTATCACCTTATTACTTGTTTTCCTTGCACGCACGCTCCTTCGCCCTAGGACTTAGTCAATTTAGGGCCCAACAGGTTGGACCTATAAGGAGAAGACTATCAAGTAGTCAAATACACATGTATATGTGTTAAAAATGCATGTAAAGATGTATATATATAGTAAAAAACATGTAATGGAAATAAAAAATGTAAAAGGAACATGTGCACCTGATTTGTGATGAGAGAAAGGGTGTAGAGAGGATATCATGTACTGCGAGTTTTTTGGGCGATCTCATGCCACCTTGGCTAAAAAAGTGTAGGGAGAAAGATGCATTATTCTCCAACATATAATTGTTTCCCTAAAGATGTATGAATATATCTTTATACTACCTAGTTTTCGAGGCAATCCAGCGCCACTGGCCAAAGTAGTGTAGGGAGGAAATCCATTGTATCCTCCAACTTGTAACTACTCCCTAGAATGCTAAGGACAACTTGTCATATAAAATCTGCTATGTACGGGGTTCGTAGATTGGTTTGAACCCACTTGTTGTATAACCCACAATGTCAAGGATGGAAAACTGAACTGAACTATACTGGTAGAAAGCATTGTGTAATGTGTAAAACCTCAAATGATTCCCCCTCTTTGGGGCGCATGCGACATCATGGATAGGAGAATACGGCCCAAAATAGGACTAACCACATAAATTATGCCCTACGAGGAAGGGAAATGCACTTGGTAGAAACCAAGGTGCCCATAAATAAGTGGCTAGAACAAGTGTTAGTATGAATAAGCATCCATGTAAAATACAAGTGTCATTTCTACGCAAACAATGTAGAAGCTAGAATGCAAGTAAACATGCGAGAATACAATCATATACTACCAAAGTGGGTTGCAGAACATTGGACATCACTTATGATGTCGCAAGAAAATCAAGGCCATAATGGCCGCATACAAACAAACAAGTGTGCACACCAAACAAATAACAATTCCCACATACAATAGCATACAAGAGACAAATGAACAAATAGCCATAGAAGAAAATAATCCTATAAAAAAATTGCACATGAATCACCCATTAGCATTTTAGTAAGATAACTCATATGTCAAATGCATGTATAAGCAAGTAATGTCGAAGTACTAAGTATAAAATTAAACAATAACACATGTAAGAGATGAATTTGGATGCCCCCAAAGAATTTGTTTTAGGAGTGGAAGAAGGCAAGCATCCTTATTATGTGTAAGACACTTGTCTCTTTGATCACAACTAGAAAAGGATGTGAATGTGCATGTGTGTATGGTAGAGATAATGACATAAAAGAAACCTATCTATCATGTGTGACAAGACAACCATATACACGCAAATGAAAGCAAGAGTGAAAGCAACCGAGATATGCAATATGCTTTGGATGGGTGGAATGGAATGCAAGATGGATGAGAGGAGCCGCGTGCCCCCAGTGAATGGAGTTGTATGCAATGAGGTTCATTTCTTTTTCCCCTCACCATTAATAATGAACCGCAAATGATAGTGCTTCATCGGAAATGGTCAAAAAGTGTGCGGTATGTCTAATGCATTGTGATGAGGATGTATTTATGTTGATAATATTGTAGACACCTAAAATTTGGTATCTCTACCCTTGTTCACCCACATGTGCATACTTATTTTAATTCATCCCCTTTTATTTAAATTCCCACTTAATTATCCTATCACCTTTAAACACTCATCAAAGTCCCATTAATTAATTAAGTCTCATTAATTAATTAATCAATCAATTAATATCTTACCTTGCCTTAACAAACCTTCTTATTAGGATGTTTTTATCCTACACATAAATCCCCTTACTTTTCTCACTTTCTTCCTATCTATTTTTATTCCCTAACTACCCATGACACATCCTCTTCCCACCCATATGCTTTAAATCACCCTTCCAACTCTTAAAAAACAAAAATCACACCAAAAACATACAAAACTTGGTCATTAGGAAACTTTCCCATGATCAATGATAACCAGATCCAGTCATTTTCAACCCTATAAAACCAAGTTAAATCCTTCCAAAGATAGAAAAAATCATTAGATGCATGCAAATTTTGGAGCTCTCTCATGACTAGTGAATTTCCTCTTGTGCTTGAGCATTCCTACAACAGTTACAGATCTCCTAGATCTCCTTTGGATGCACTTGCATCACTCACGTTCATCCTTCATGAGCTTATCATTATATTGGTATTGCTTTAATCAACTTTTTATCATATTATTGTTGTTTTTCTTACTTTTAACATTTTACGGTTGTGCTTCAAACCCTAACCACATATGCTCATATACAACACATCAAAGCATACAACCTTATTAATCAAGTAAACTTAATAAACACACATATATGGATAATAATATCATATCAATGCACTTATATAGATGCTCAAATCATATCACACAAAATAATGTCTTCAACAATGATCCACAAGATATAATAAATTTCTCTCAATACAATCAATGTCTCATGAATAGATATGAAGAGATACAACTATGAGAATGTCTTCAACCTTCAAGATCAGATATGAAAAATCCTTATACACCTGAAAATAACATCAACATGTGATGAAGATAGCATCCAAACTCAAGCACTCAATTTTGTTCTCTTCTTCTCCAACTCACTCTCAAAGAAACATGACCACCATTACACTTGTTCAAACTCTTCTCATGAAAAATCAACCAAAGCTATCCTAGAATGAAATTCCTAGGTGTTTTTGGGCTAGGCCTAAAGGGTTTTTCTTTGTAGAAAAATGGTTCTTCAAAAGAAGATAAAAGGGGTTTTCAAAAGCTAGAACTATTATGCCCAAAACTCCATTTTATACCCTTCTCTTGATTAAACTCAAAGAGGTTCATACACTCTGATATAAATTTGACCCATGCATCATTAAAAACATCCCATAACTTTTCACAACAGCTACAAGTGACCCAAGTAGGTCGGCCTAGCAAAAACCCTTCATTTCATGATCCAAAAATCACTAAAACACATGCATTGGGATGCCAAAATTCTCCTCATTCCAAAACCATGCTTATTAAAGCTCCCATATTCATAAAAATGAGTAATACATCATTTAAACATTAACCATGGTCATAATTTTTGTGAACCAATCATATTATTTCATTTAATGGGCCCAGAGTCCTTTTTGTATTTCTCAAAATTGTTGTTTCTTACACCCTTCAACACCTTGAAACTTCATCTGATCACCAAATCACTTATACTAAACCAAAACATGCCATGTGACCACTCAAAATAAATTTAAGAACTTTTATAACACTTATAATCATGTTATAAGTCATGAAACATCTTTCTCTTCAAACCACAAAAAGATTTTCCTTCACCAAATCAACCTACCAAAAATATTTGTTTCCAAAGGTTAGCTCATAAAAATCATTTATAAATGCATTCAAGACTTAAAAATGGATTCATTGATGAAAATTCATCCCTCTTCACATTCAGGTGATATAAATCATCACCCAATCCATCTCATGCTTCAAACAACCTCAAAATTGCACAAAAAAATCCTGTCCTAAACTACCAAAAACCTTCTTTACTAAAAGAATTCCCTAGAAACCATATCAAATCACCTCATCATGAGGAAATAAATATATCACTGAAATATATCTGAATATAATTTCCAACACAACTTGAATCATCTCAAAATTCTACTTGTAGCTCAAGTTATGGCCAAAACACTAAACCTCTATATTTGAGATCCCAAAATTGCCCTTTGACCAGTCAACCTGTTTGGACCTCAAAACCTCATGAACCTAAATGAACATGTCCTAAAACTTCCATGAAATCAATAATAAAACTCCCATACATCATACAATTCATCAATTTTTCATTACTACTTCTTTGGACCAACTTGTCCTAAAACCTTCTTCTTCAAAATTGACTATTTTTAGGTGGGGCCACATATGGTCACAACCTCAATCATACATTTATGGAAATATGAAGAGTCCTCTACAAAATCCAATCATCACATTTTCACTTTCAATCAAAATTGGGTCATTATACTTCATCTTTTGCAAACTACTCCTAGTTAGGGTTTAACTAGGGTTTTTGACCTCTTTACCTTCTTAACATTCATTCATAAAAATGTGACATGAAATGAACCTCATTATTTTTTTGAAACCTTATTAACTCACCTTATAATATTCCTTGAAATCCACAAGGTCCCATGTAAATTACATGATTCACAACGAGCATCTGAAGTTACACTTTCGAGCTGGAAATTTGCACTTGATTTTTCACCTGTCTCACCAAAATCAAACATATCTTGCAAAATTCACATCATGGGCACCTGAATTTTTTCGAGAGCATATCACTCATCATAATAACATATATCCAATCATCATAATATCAATATATTTCCCAATATCTTCCATCAATTAAGACTTACCTATGTTTGCATGTTAGATTCTCATAGTAACAACTAGGGCCAACTGAAATAATGCAAGAACTAAACATATAACCTCTAAAATGACCCAAACATACCTCATATGACCATGATATACCTGATATCATGCTTCCATGAGCTCATATGGCTCCAAAACACTCTGTCACACCTCCAAGCAAGCATACCTGCTCCCAATGAGCACTTGTAACATAGGTGAACCACCTGTACCTGCACTATACCACTTTTATGAGTGCTCAAGAACCCTCAAAATCATTCTATACACCATGTCAACATGCTTCCCAAGAATCCAAGAAGCTCACACTACAAGCAAACACACCTCCTAGGCACCTGTATGGGCTTGCTAGAGCAAGCATGCATCACTAAATCCCACTATAACAACTGATAAACATCTGAACCATCATGTTAGCACCATAAATCATCATGAAATCATCCTACAATCCAATTTTTCATTAATGTGGTTTTTCATCAATGACAACACCTATTAGGCCTACATGCCAACAATCTCCCCCTTTTCATTGATGGAAAACACCCTAACTTCTCCCCCTTTTTACATTAATGAAAAATGCATACATGTAGCTTACCTCATTCACCTTCTTCAACTTCATACCTCCATGTTTTGGTTAGAAACATCAACCAAAGGTCTCAATTTGCTCTTTTCTTGATTTTTGCTCAAAAATATGATTTTTGCCTTATTTCAAGCATGCAAAATGCAACAAGCTCCCCTTGGAAAAATACTTCTTAAACATCTGAAAACATCATACACCATGAAAAAAAAATAATTTCACCTTTAGGGGCAAAAACATCATTTCCATCCTCTCTAGGCATGTAAAAAAAAAATTTTTCTTCTTAACCCTATTTTTGACCTTCCTGAAACAACATATAGTAGCTATATGAATCTGATCCGAATATCCATCCATCTCTAAAACATGCCAACAATGCCAAAATAACCATGACAACATCATTACTTCATCATTCTTAGACCATAATCATCATTCTAGGCCTAAAACATGCATATATCAAGGCATATTTTTTTCTTCACACCATACACTATAGTCACTTGTGTCCCTAACAACTTTTAGAGTGCATTTTAGAGCAACCAATTTTTTTCAACATCCTACATGACACAAGCTTGACTCAAGCAAAAAATACTCCCCTGGACTTAAAACCTTAAATTCTAATTAGCTCTCAAGCATAAGAATGAGCAATTCATATCTTTGAATTTGATTAGTTATGAAATCACATTCACATCACACTTTTTAAGTCCAAACATCTTTTTCAATCTCTATATCATTTTGGATGATAAAAGCTATTACATACATTATCACTGAACAAAAGAAAACACCAAAACATCAAATTTTCTCCTTGAATGGCCTTGAAACTTCACACTTACCTTTCAAGAAGATAAACATACATCTCCCCCTATCATTTTGATTTTGATCTAAGCACTAACACATTATTGTGGATAACTCAACAACCTTTTTATGATCAAATCATCTTAGTCTTTGACATCATACTTCTTTAATTTAAAAGTGCATTTCAATCAACTATCCCATATTTAGGTCATAAAGCATACCATTCATCACAAGATCCTTAAATATTGAAAAAAATCTTAAAGCATTTTCAATACTACTTTCATTATACACTCTTGACAATGCATACTTGAGCATATTTATACATAACTTCTATAGCATTTATTATGGAGCACAAACACACATTTTGATAAATTTATAAGCAAAATGTCTTTATCTACTTTTCACCATTTGAAAATCATGAATATCATAGTCCATACATTCATCATTAGATGATTTGAGAATTCAGGCACTTGAATCAAACTTTCCACTCACCTTGAACGACCTGCATCTCTTCTATAACTTTATAAACTTATAGATCTTCAACCTTTTTTTTGAAGCAAAGTCATGAAAATCTTCAAATTGCTTTTTATGCTTTTAACCATCCTAAGACCTTATCATACACAATAGAATTCATCAATCATTTTGAAGATACTCTTACACATGTGAACCAAGATCACCATTTTATTTCTTCATCATTAAATTTTTTTGTAATTTTCACCACACTCAAGAATGCACTAAATCTATATTACCCTAGGTAATTAATTTCATCTTTCAACTTAGTTATTCACAACTCACACTTTATCAAACTAAGATAAAGAACCTTATCCTTATACTTTATGATATAAATTTCATAATGTAATTCTAGATCATACATTTTTCAAGATGATGATTGGACGTCAAATCATTATTCACTTGAAACCATCCATCTATCTTCTTTATGAAAACCTGTAGGTCTTCATTCTTCTTCATGAAGTACCTAATAGTTTATTATATCATTCAATTATAAATTGATCTACATAGATACATTAGCTGCACTCCTAACACTTTCACACTTTAAGATCATCATAATAGCTAGAAATAACACAACTCATGTAATGATACACTAACCATACCTAAGATTTCATCAATATACCAATCATCACTATTTAACTTATTTATAGCAGACATGTTTTGCATTTTTATGAAGAGAACACAAAAAACCTTTTTTTTACTAGACCATTCAAAATATTAAATGCATTAAGTGCACTTTTTAATGCATCATGAATCTCATTACTATCTTATATATCTCCTTCAACAACTTGAAGATACTGAACTTATTTTAGGGTTTTAAGAGTAAACACTTTCCATTGTACTACAAGAATAAGTTCACTTATACTTGTATGATGGAAACAAAGGAATTTTGATACCTAGAGTATCACATTTACACCTCCTTTTATCCCCATGAGTCTTGATGATTTTCTCAAAAATTTTTAGTTTAAACTCAATCATATGATCCTTTCAAATACAAGTTTCCAAGATACTTCATGAAGGATTGTGTAGATCTAGTCGATAAAAAAAGAGATACTAAATTTGACATGAATTTGTTCTTTTCTTCTTCAAATTAGCATTATCACTTATCAAAACATATTTAAGCATAACTAACACCTTTTCCATTCATTTACATAGATTATTGAGCTCATAACTTCTTGAATCACATATATGAGAGAAACTCATTCTAACATAAATAGGCATAATGATCACATTTAAATTGATCTACTCTTTCAAACCCATCATGAGATATAAGAAATCCAACTAACTTATAGTTAAGACTAGAAATCATTTGGATCCTTTACTTATTGAGTTAAGATGATATATTCCATGAAAATGACTCCTAAGATTCATCATTAGACCATCTAAAAGAATTTTTCCATGAAGATCATTTTTTTATGGAAACACACAATATAATGCATAATGCATAACACTTCAAAAATATACCACATATATCTTTTAAGATCTAAAACTTATCATGCATATTGAGAACCATCCTTTAATTCATATCAAAACCTTTCATCATGACTATGGAGCATGAAATGAGAATTGAAATCATACCAATAACCATCCATATTTTATCTTGTAGATACATTGATATTAGATACTCTTGATTAGCTTAGTCACCGATGAGCTTATTCACCATAAAACTGATCAATTTTTCACTTGATCACACCATTTTTATTCCTTGAGTCTTGTTCAACCATCTTGGAGAGATAAGATACATGAAATAACCATATTATAAGCATTGAATACTCATTAGACACAAACTCCTTTATATTGACAACACTCATGACTAAATGTGTAACAAACCATTATCACAGACACTTTAAACTTTTTCTTAAGATACTTTTACACCTTCACAAACATCTAAAAACTTTAGAAACACTTGTCCCAAGCTATTACAACTCATGACTACCACTAAGACACAAACTTTGAACTCAGATATATGCTTAGACATCTTGAAATGACACATAAAGAATCTATTTTGAAGAATGGATTCTCATGAACTCAAGAGTGTCCTTGCTTACTTGAATGACAATTTCAGAGATCATACACCTTATGACTTCATTGAAAAAATATGCATGCTCTAGAAGACATAAGAGCTCATCATACTTCTTTTGACTCAGAATTGACTTCCTTGAGACATCATATTTTACACTTTAGACACACAAGACAACAATGCTTCACACTTAAAGAATACATATTCATATTTTTTCATGATAATCATAACACAAAAAACCTTTAATATAGCACCAAAATGACTCATATACACTCATATATTTATCCCAACATGAATCAATTTAACATGAAAAAAACAAACTTAAATTTTCAGATAAAACATAGATATTTTTCACACTTTGAAGAATTAAAAGACTTGAATCTTGACAAACACAACATGACAACTAATAGAACATCATGAACATACTGAATGACTTGAGAAACATACCTCAAACACCATGAAGAAGACACACAACACTGATCAAGACAGCTCCCCC
Organism: Taxus wallichiana var. yunnanensis; assembly: GCA_018340775.1. Classification (NCBI taxonomy): domain Eukaryota; kingdom Viridiplantae; phylum Streptophyta; class Pinopsida; order Cupressales; family Taxaceae; genus Taxus; species Taxus wallichiana. Next base: position 521,415,075 of record CM031239.1, read on the forward strand.
TCACTCTAATGCTTCTTTTGTCACCTATACACCTCTATGAAGCCTAATAGAGGCATATGTCACCATGGAGGAGCTTGATGAGAGACCTAAGTAGGTCTCAAGCCCTCTTCTTGGACCTTGATTGTCTCCTCTTTATCTGATTTCTCATTTTTTGCAGCAGATCCCTCCTTTTTCTCAGTCACATCCTTGGAAACCTCTTTACCACTTTGACTAGTTCTTCCTTCTTTTTTATATACTTGAGCTTGTGGCTTAGGTCTTTGAGTTTCTTTCTTCAACTGACCTGCATTACAAAACCTTGCAATGTGCCCTATCTTGTGGCACCTAAAACATTCCACTTGTCTTCCTTTGCATTCATAAGCCCTATGTCCATATCCATTACAAGCATAACAATACCCATTAAACTTGCTTACATACCTCTTAGTGTTTGATGGCTCATTTTTGTAATATTTTGCAAGATGTCCCTTTTCTTTGCAATGATAGCATTCAACTCCATACCTTTGACCTACCTTTTTCTCCTTCTTTTTGAAATTCTTCTTCCTTCTTTTCTTCACAATGTTCCTTTCCTTTTCCATCATCCTTCTTTTCAACCTTAGGACTACAAAAACTAGCCCTATGTCCATAAGCACCACATTTGTAACAATTACCATGAAAAACACCATACCTATATGCATTTGGCTTCTTGATAGGTGATCTTCTAGGAGGTGGAAGCCTTGAAATTTCTCCCTTTCTTGGCTGCCTTCTTTCATTTGATCCTTGACTTGACTCTTCTTCATTATTTTCTGATTTGATGAGCCCTCATTGAATCCTAGGCCTGTCCTATCACCATAGGCCTTTTGATTTTCCAACATCTTACTTAGATTTGCAAACTTCCTTGAAAATATAGTACCTTTCTTGTCATGGTGCCTAGATCTTTCTTCAAATCATCTATTTCTTTCCTCTTGATCTTCAACTCATCTTGTGTCTCCTCAAGTTGCTTCATTAGGACCTTGACTATTTCTTCTTTTTCAGCTTCATGTTTGAGACATTCTTCTCTCTTGATTTTCAACTCAGCTTGGGCCTCTTCAACTTGAGTTTTCAAGACTTTGATATTTCATCATGAGTTCTAGACATCTTGTAAATATGGTCACCATGCTCACCTACCCATTTCCTTATCATGAAGGTATTACTCTAAATAGTCTCCAAATTTGCAGGTGTCATCTTGTCACCAAAGATCTCCCTCTAGCTTGTTAGGATACTTCAAGGGCCTTATCTGATACCAATTGTTTGGAGGTGATAAGGACTGAGAGGGGGGGGGTGTCAGTCCCAATAAAACATTTTCAACACTTGTGCTTCAAACCCTAACCACACATGCTCATATACAACATATCAAAGCATATAACCTTCTTAATGAAGTAAACTTAATGCAAGGAACATAACATGATCTCAAACACACATATATGGATAATAATATCATATCAATGCACTTATATAGAATCTCAAATCAGATCACACAAAAATAATGTCTTCAACAATGATCCACAAGATATAATAAAGTTCTCTCAATACAATCAATGTCTCATGAATAGATATGAAGAGATACAACTATGATAATGTCTTCAACTTCAAGATATCTATCTGAAAACTCCTTATACACCTGAAAATAACATCAACATGCTATGAGGATAGCATCCAAACTCAAGCACTCAAGTTTTCTCTTCTTCTCCAACTCGCTCTCAAAGAAACATGACCACCATTGCACTTGCTCAAACTCTTCTCATGAAAACTCAACCAAAATCTTTCCTAGAATGAGATATTCAGGTGTTTTGGGCTAGGCCCAAAGGTTTTTTCTTTGCATAAAAAAAGTTCTTCAAAAGAAGATAAAAGGGGTTTTCAAAAGCTAGAACTATTATGCCCAAAAACTCCATTTTATACCCTTTCTTGATTAGAACTCAAAGGAGGTCAGTATCTCATGATAAATTTGACCCATGCATCATTAAAAACATCCCATAACTTTTCCACAACAGCTAAAAGTGACCCAAGTAGGTCAGGCCTAGCAAAAACCCTTCATTTCATGATCCAAAAATCACTAAAACACATGCATTGGGATGCCAAAATTCTCCTCATTCCAAAACCATGCTTATTCAAGCTCCCATAATCATAAAACATGAGTAATACATCATTTAAACATTAACCATGGTCACAATTTTTATGAACCAATCATATTATTTCATTTAATGGGCCCAAAGTCCTTTGTATTTCTCAAAACTAATGTTTCCTTTCACCCTTTAAAGACCTTAAAACTTCATCTGATCACCAAATCACTTATACTAAAAAAATATGCCATGTGACCACTCAAAAATAAATTTAATAACCTTTAGAACACTTCTAAGCATGTTATAATGTCATGAAACATCTTTACTTCAAACCACAACAAAGATTTTCCTTCACCAAATCAACTTGCCAAAAATTGTTTCCAAAGGTTAGCTCATAAAACCATTTATACATACATTAAAGACTTAAAAATGATTATTTGATTCCAAATTCATCCCTCTTCACATTATAAGTGATATAAATCATCACCCAATCCATCATGCTTCAAACAACATCAAACTTACACAAAAAAAGATCATTCTTAAATCGCCAATAACCTTATTTATGAAAGAATTCCCTAGAAACCTTGTCAAATCACCTCATCATGAGGAAATAAATATATCACTGTGAAATATCTCTAAATCTAATTTCCAACAAAACTTGAATCATCTCAAAATTCCACCTTTAGCTCAAGTTATGGCCAAAACACTAAACCCTGCTATTTGAGATCCCAAAACTACCCTTTGACCAATCAACCTGTTTGGACCTCAAAACCTCATGAACCTGCATGAAATGATCCTGAAACCTCCATGGAAATCAATAAAAACTCCCATACATCATACACCATCAATTTTTCATGCTACTCCTTTGGACCATCTTTTCCTAAAACCTTCTTCTTCAAAAATACTATTTTTAGGTGGGGCCCACATATGGTCACAAGCCTCAATCATATCTTTATGGAAATATGAAATATTCCTATACAACATAAAATCATCACATTTTTCATTTCAATCAAAACTAGGGTCATTATACTTCATCTTTTGCAAACTACTCCTAGCTAGGGTTTAACTAGGGTTTTTGACCTCTTTACCTTCTTAACATTCGTTCATAAAAATGTGATGATAAAATGACCTCATTATTTTTTTGAAACCTTATAAACTCACCTTATAATATTCCTAAAATCCACAAGGTCCCATGAAAATCACATGATTCACAACGAGCATCTAAAGTTTGCACTTTGAGTTGGAAATGCACTAGATTTTGACCTTGTCTCACCAAATCAACCATATCTTGCAAAATTAACATCATGGGAACCTAAATTTTTTCCTGAGAGAATCATCACTCATCCCTATAACATATCCAATCATCATAATTTTAATTCCATGGCTCAATATCTCCAGTCACTAAGACTTACCTATGCATGCATGTTAGATCCTCATAGTAACAACTAGGACCAACTAAAACAATGTAAGAACTGAACATATAACCTCTAAAAATGACCCAAATACCTCATATGACATGATATACCTGAATTCATGCTTCCATGATCTCATATAGCTCCAAATCACTTTGTCACACCTCCAAGAAAACATACATTTCCCAAATGAGCACTTGTAACATAGTGAATCACATGTACCTACACTATACCACTATTGTGAGTGCTCAAGCACCCTCAAAACCTTCTATACACCATGTCAAAATTCTTCCCAAGAAATCCAAGAAGCTCACACTATCAAGCAACACCTCCTAGGCACCTGTATGGGCTTGCTAGAGCAAGCATGCATCATTGAATCCTCATCAGAAGCAATCGATAACCATTTGAACAAACATGTTAGCACCTATGAACATCATCATAACATCATCCTACAACATCACTTTTTCATTAATGTGGTTTTGCATCAATGAAAACACCTATTTCATCCATCACATCACACTTAAGAGGTACTATAAACCCTCCATATAATGAGATGTTAGTTTCTTCCAAAAGAGTTAGTTTATTCGTTTGATTAGGAACAAAGAAACTCTAACAACATATATACAAACTAGAGATGAACGTGTGATGATGTAGCCTAAAGCATACATATCATGATGAGACGAGTAGAGGGAGTGGTGATGTAGCCTAAAGTGTGTACCACTACAAGATGAAGGAATAGGTGACCATTTAGCCTATAGTGTATGTCACTAACCTAGTAATGTCGCATGATAGAAGGTCAAGTGATGAACGTGTGTGTATGATAAGGTCCATTTTATTTGTAAACCCTTGGTAGTTGAGTATGGACCGAGGAACTAGAGTGCATCATAGGGTAGTGAGTGCAAGTGCGTAGAAGAATATGTAGTATGTGTGATGATAAGAGATGACCATATGATGTGTAAGATGTGTAAAATGCAATGTATAGTGTGCAATGTAAGATGTGTAGATAGACTAATAATGTGAGAGTGTGTGTAATGTAGTATGTAGGATGAGTAGTATATGATGCTAGACTTGTAGATAATGGGAGTATGACACAAACGTGATGAATATGAGCATAGTGTATAGGATATATAGATGCGTCAAGGTCAACGTTCAAATAGAGTAAATGCCAAATGTAGTATGCAAAATGCAAGATGTATGGATAGCCTAATAGTGTGAAGTGTGCCCTATGTAGGAGGAGTAGTATGTAATGTTTGACTTGTAGAAAATAGTAGTGTGACACATGTGTGATGAATAGTGGTATGGTATGTAGAAAATGAATGATGTGTAAATGTGCAAATGTCGAAATGATGTAGAATAAATGTAAGATGTAGACATAAGGCATATGATGTGAGATATGTGAAGCAACGCAACGTGTAATACCTATAATGCAGTGTGTGGGGTTCATGTGTAGTATGTAGCCTTCAACATTCAAGTGTGAACCGAAGCATAAGAGTGTGTCATCGGGAAATGACGATGGTAAAGTGTAGATGAATGCACTAGTGGAAGGTGCGATAATGCTAATATAGGAGGGGGATGTGTTGGATGTGATGCCCCCTAATTATGTAAGATGAAGGATGAAATCATGTAATGTCATCTAAAATATCGTCTTTCAGGGTCATAGTTGTATGGATAAGCATTGGTTACTTGGTAGGCAATAGTGTCAGGTTGATCACGCAATGATCCTTTGAGGAGTAAGTTATACATACCCATGGCATATTCCCCATCAGTAAATGGAGGAAGGGGATAACCATGTGTATACCACCAAGTGATATTTTTCGTATAGCCAAGAAAGGAACTATTGTAAATAAAGACACGACCAAAAGGCATGGGGAAAGATATGTCTATATGATCAAGATCAAGAGTGACCCTAATGTAATCAAGCCATGATTTCCCTAATGTAAGTGGAGCAGATCGAGGATCACATGTGAGAAATATCGTAAGGTGAAAGACATGGAGGCCATAAGCGACCGTGATGCGAAAAAACACGTAATAAATATGAGGAGTGTATGGTGTAGGATAAAGGTCCTCAAAAGAAAATCCTAATCGAGCCAAACCCTCATGTGTGCATATAGTTTCATCATAAGTAAGATAAAATGGAATATGTTCCTAATATGAATTATTCATGAAAAGTTTGTGTTGGTGAGAAAATTTTTCGGTGGACAAACTTTTGGATTTCTTGCCAACACTCTGGGAATCTAAGTCCCTCTACTTAACCTAAGGTAAATTGGTCATATATGTATGCATGAGTAAAGGTGGATTTTCCTAGTGGCCTTGTGGCTGAGGATCCAACAGGGGCACTCCACTGACCTTGTGGAAAATCTAGCAATTTCTTGTTAGAGAGGACTTTGTCTATAAAGTGGGAAAGGGGAGTGAGAAATGAGATAGGAGAATTAATGTTGCAGGTAGAAAATTAGATTCCTGCACACACTAGTTAGAAATTTCAACACATGCATTTATGAGAAGAAACAACTCTACAAATAGCGACAAGACCGATTAGAATTTATGAGCACAAAGTATTGTTGTTGCAAATCAACAGCACCCCTGGATGTTGATCAGATTTCTAGTTTGATACTTAAGACATCCAATGTGATTGCACAACATTGAATCCTCTCCCCAAGTGTGGGACTTGTTAAATGGAAGAGGAATCTCCAGATTAGAGGCTGGTTCCTTAACTCCTCTGATTAGTTATATCATTTGCACAATTGCAGAGGTTTGAAATCCTAATCCTACTCTAAATTCCAAAGGAGACAGAGATAGAGAATGCAAAAAGCTAAAACTAATGCTAATAGGTGATGCACCAAAGGAGTGGTGAGCATTTCTCACTACTGCAGATTGACACAATTCATAAAATGCAACAAAAACAACATGCACAAACTGATAACTGTAATGAAGAATCAGAAATTAGTCAAACAACACAAGCAGAGGATGGAAAATTAATCACAGGGCTTGTATTGTTATTTTAACATCAAAATCACTTGCATTACAACACCTGAGAGGCAAAAATAGGTTGCAGTTCTTAGAAAAGGTCTAATATTCCACCAAAATCACTTCCAAGGTGAGAAAGGGGACTCGAATACACAAAAATGTTCCACCTTTTGAAAATGAGTGAAATCAAGCTTTCACAAAGCATGACAAGGGACGAGCCCAAGAGAGAGAAATGTGGGAAAACGTGGAAGGGATTCAACCATTGACCAAAATACATTCAAAACAGCATGGGCATTCTTATAGACTCCATCCCCGACATTTTTAGCCATCTTTGGGAGAGAATGCGAGCCATTCTTCATTAAAAATGGTGGTTGAAACGTCATTTCGGCCCATAACCACCGCTGTAGAGGCATTTTTCAATTTTCTCTCTCCATACTCCATCAAAATGCAAAAATTACCCTGAATATTTTAGAGAATTTTAACATCTTTTCATTGATATAAAGAACGTGAAAAGCGAGCTCGGATCAAAAGTTATGGCCATTTGAAATTTTAGGGCAAAACAGGGCCGACCGAGTCGACGGCAAAAATTTGAATTTTTTACCCTTTTTTGCGTTTGGGAAAATTTTCCAAAATTTCCCCACGCCCCACCATTCTAGGTGCCATGTGGCATGTTTTTATTGGCCGTGGGCCCATCCTGCTCCATTTTTCTTTATTTTTGCCTTTGGAAAATTTTCTAAAATTTCACGGCCGATGAGTCATGCGACACACTGGCACATGCTTGATTAGGCGCAAGCTTCGTCCTTCTTGAATTTTTCACGGGCCACTTTGATCATTTTCAACCTGACACGTGGCATAACCCCATTGGATGTGGGCTTGCCACTTAAAATTTTACTCGCGGGCTTTTCTTAAGTTTTGGCGCCACCTGGACACGTGGCGAGATTCTATTGGCTCGCATTTAGGGGGCGGGCTTTTCTTTTGAATTTTCCTTTATTTTCCCTTTGGGAAAATTTCCCAAATTCTCCCTACCCTCCACCGGTCTGAGACACGTGGCAGCATATGATTGGTTGCGGGCCATCCACAAGCATTTTGATTTTTGCGCAAACACATTGGGAAAAAATCCCAATTTTCCCCCGCGCTCCGCCTTTCCAGTTTCCAGTGACACGTGGCTTGATCGATTGGTCGGCAAGGCAAAATGGGCCAAAATTTCTTCTTTCAAATTTGGCAAAACACTTCACCAAAATTCCAACTTCTCCTCCGCCTCCACCTTTCTAGGTTCCGGTGACACGTGGTGCATATGATTGGTCATGGGACCTTCATTCCAAAATTTTCCAACCGCAACACTTAGCCAAACTTTTCAAATTTCTCACACGGACACGTGGCAAGATCTCGACTCATCAGTGGGCCTGCAGGGAAAATATTTCCTCTTGAAACTTTTCCAAAACACTTGGTAAAAAACCAAGTTCTCCTCCGACCCCCGCCACTTCCCTGGACACGTGGCGGCATCTCATTGGCTGCGGGCCTTGAAGGGGAAAATTTCCCACAAAATCTCCGCCGAGCCATAACTTCAAAAATACATGGAGTTAGGAGGAAAACTTTACCTTTCTGGAAAGCTGAGAAAGAGCTCTATCTAATGGTGCCATTTCTAGAAAGTTTTGAGTGCCTAAAAAGCAAAAAATTATGACTAAGGCACAAGAGAGGGAAGAATGAGAGGAGTTAGCCACAAAAATGAGCAGGGGCACATTTTGGATAACAAGTATCAATAAATCCTCACCAAAAATCCTAGAAACTCCTTCTCTTTGTATTGATTTCTTAAACAAAAGTTGTACATAGTGTGGGAATGGAAGAAATTTGAGAGTGGAGGAAAGTAGAAGAAAATGGCTATCTCCTTTGCTTTCTCTAAGTACAATGCACTCTTGAGTTTACAAGATCAATTGCCAACCCTTTGAAATGGGAATGGCTTTACAATTTATAGAATGAGATATGACTCTTCATCTACCCCCAATGCCTTTTCATATGTCCTCACACAACTTAAAACTTTTCAACTTCCTAGGAAACTTTTAAGTCCCTTTTTATAACATAAAGGTGACTTATTACATTAGGAACATTAATACATATGAAAAAGTGCAACCCCAACGCAAAATTAGAACATTGAGAAGAGAGAGAAAGTTGGGGGAAGAGGAGAGAGAAAGAGTGAGAGAAGAAGAAGAGGAGATGTCATTCCCGATGAAGTCCATTGATCCTCGTTGATGGAAAGCTCAATGCGATGAAACTTTGAATCTTCAAAATTGTGTGAAACTCCTTCCAATTGATCACAGATTCTTTGGAATGAGTTTTTAAAAACATTGTTGAATGGTTATGCCAATGACCGTAACTTCCACCCTGCACAAGATACTCCTGCAACTCAAGCCATGAAGTGAGTTTTGGGAGATACTTGTTGAATTCCCTAAGATGAGTCTCAAATTCCCTATGAGAAATGCCCATGGATGATCTAGAATGATGGTGTTGACCTGAATGATCATCCCTCTATGTCCCATTGTGCCAAACTTGCCCTTTGAGAATGACCTGCTATTTTTAGTAAGTACAGATGGGGCAACTTACTATTTTTAGTAAGTGTCATAGTTAGCTTTTCCCAACCTCAACTCGGCTATGGTAGCTTGAATTATTTCTTATTATTGTGTTCTTCTCACTTCTTGTACCAACCGTCTATTTATAGCAAGAAGGGCTTATGGAACCACTTACTATTTTTAGTAAGTGTCAATTGTGAGCCAAGATGACCTTTTTGATGACTTTTCCTACGATACTCCCTTTGTGTTCACTACCTTCTTTATAGCCTCTTCAAATGGTGGCTTACCCGAAGCAAATGAACCTTATGTAGGAAGGCATGTTATTTTTAGTAAGTGCACTACAGACGTCATATTGCGATAAAACATGTTTTGAAAATCTAGGTCTTATTCCAGGATTCCACGCTCCACATTTTAAGTAATTCCTTCATTTGAACAAGTGAGAAAATGATATTTTCTTTGGCGGGGAAGAATACTCGACAAAAACACAGCCATCCATATCCCTAAAAATAGGGACTTCATGGCATGAAAACTAGTTTACGTGAAACTATATTTTTCAACAATCATTCCCTCCAATTTTCACGTGATTTCACCCACTGGAACCCTGAGAAGTGAAGAGGTAAATTTCTACCTTTCTCGTAGATGTTCTTCATGTGATAGGGAAGAAATCTAATTAAAATCCATTCCTCCTTATCCCTAAAAATAGGGACTTCATGGTGTAAAAACTAGTTCACATGAAACTATATTTTTCAATGATCATTCCCTCCAATTTTTGTGCAATTTCGCCCACTATAACCCTGAGAAATGGAGAGGTTGCTCACTAATTTTTCCCACTATTGTGTCATGGCAGCCATTAATGGAGCTTGCAATTTTCAGTTCTGGTTTATGTCTCCTTTTTCGATGAAATCAACTCCATTGTGATAGGTTTTTGCTTCTTGTCTCACTGGTGAAATTTCTCTTCGATCAAGTTATTGATTTCACGGAAATCTAACTTTTGTCTTCATTGGGCCGTGAGTAAGATTTCTTCACTGTGATAAATTCATGCAGTGGAAGGGATATTTTAAGATGAGTTATTTTTGGTCTTTGAGAATGAATAACATAGAAGTAAACAGTTCTTCGTTTCGTGCACCAGTTTGCAAGATATCTTCAAATCTTTGTTTTATGGCAGTGAGGATTTTCAGATGATTTCTCTGTTTCTCTCTTCTGTTCTTTGATCCTTGAGCTCTCCTAATCAATATTCCTTCAGATACCTGTGTGTTTTTATGTTTTTGAATATGTATTTATTGTGGTTGAGTTGGTTCAAGGTTCATCAATGGTGTGACTTGGTGTGAGCAAGTTGAGCTATGGTGGAATGAAGTTGTGCACATGAGAGTTAGATGTTAGAAGCGGAAGCAAGTGGGTTTTTTAAAATTTTGAAATAAATATGAGAAGGGAGATGGGAAAAATTTCAATGTTTTATGTCCCTGACCTATGAAGGAATTGAGGGAAATCAAATTTCGTGTTGAGCAAGGCGATGACACGAGCAGATATCCAACTAGGGGAATAAAGGCTAAAATAATCAACTTTAAAGCACCGAGGGGCTCGGAAGCTTGTCATATGGGTGACCGAAGACTCCCTTAGGGATGGGCACATTTTTCCATATTTTATGTCCCTGACCTATGAGGGACATGAGGGACATCAAATTCCACAATGCTCCTGGTGATGACACGCAAGATCAATCGACAGCTTGAGGCTTTGAGCTCTGCAAGACACCTGGGGATGAACCGGAAATCCCGGAGGTCGCGTGATGATCCCAAAGTCATATGGAGGCTAGGAAAAATTTCCATGGTTGATGTCCCTAAACTTTAGGTACATGAGGGACACAAAATCCTCGCTAGGATCTTGGAGTTTACACGTGTCCTTCCAAAATTTGACTAACTCCCGAACTCGCTCCAAGAGGACAACTTGAAACGATGATAACTTGAGCTCCCGATGGACTTTTTAATGAAATTTTATATGATCCTAACTGGAAATGAAATTTTTAATCCAATGGTGGGGTTATTAGTTATTTATTACTCCATTTTATCCCTTAAAAGTGTATTTTTTATTTGGTACTCCACCTATGCATGAGAAAATCTACTTGCATACCTAATGCACTAAAGTGTTGTGAAAAAACTAATTTCACCATATTGTAGGGCTTGTAATTTCCTTTTTGATGATGTTTTTATTTTCTCATAACTCCATCCTGGAATCACCTTTAGAAGCTCAGCATTGTTTTTGGCCCGTACACCGCCTAGGCCTCGTGAACGCCGATTTTGATCAAACTGCTCCAAACTCTCCAAATCTCCCATGAATCTTCCAAAATAACATCCATGATGTCTCTATGCATTCAATTCACCTTCATTTTATATTTTGCCCCTTTTTCCGCTCTAGGGGCTTGCTCTAGTCTTGGGAAGGCTAGTGGTAGCCCTTCCCAATACTGCCCAAAATAGTAGTTTTCAAGAACACCTAAAATCACCTAGGGGTTGAATTGAATTTACTAATTCACCTAGAGGGATGTGCTAACATCAAATGGGAGGTCATCGGAGCCGACTAGGTAGACTGGGGGTGCCTTGGAATGCTAAAACAAGAAAAATTAGGCACATGGGTATTGTTGTCATGCTTAGAAATTGTCAATTTCCCTGTTGCACATTTGCATGACAAAAGTGTGCAAGTAAAAGGTGGATGTGCTAGCAGAGGTGGTACATTTGAAGGTATAGGTGATAGAATAATGTCCATAGGCTACATAGGCCTCTCGATAAGGAATCATAGCACTAGTAGGAGTAGGTGGCGTAGGAGAGACGCATCTATCACACAAATGACACCTTCAAGTGGTGGAAAATGAGGTATTTCATCCATCGGTTGAGGTTTGTTAGTAATATCAGTGCGCGAAATAGGAAGAGTAGTATTAGGATCTCGATCACAATATTTGTAAGCGTCACGGTCACAAAGGATAGTATATTCAACACCCTCATGTATGAATTTGACACATCGATGTATGGTAGAGGTAATGGACTTGCATGGCATGAAGCCATGTCCTACCAAGAAAATAGTTACAAGAGACTGGAAAATAAGTGATAAAGAAGAATGTGTGGAGAGTTTTTGGCCCTACAGTAATAGGAAGAACAATGTGACCTATGCATGGGTGAACTGAACCATCATATGCACGAAGTGAGAGAGATGATGGACTAACATCACGAGCGGAAAGACCTATTAGGTTGTGGAGCTCATTTTCATGTGAGAAAGTGTTGAAGACTGTACACTTTCCACAATTGTCTCACCGGGTTCAAGGTCGCCAGCCCAGAGCAGGGTTCGGGGCAAGAGCCCCGCAAGTAGTAGGGGTTCGAGGCGAGCCCCGAAAAAAAAAAAATTGGCCTTAAACATGCCCGATATACCAAGAAATGTGTTTTTCTCATATGGGTGGGATTTTTGACCCATAGGTTTATGGGACAGTTTTGGCCCATGGTTTTGATACCCATGGTTTTGTAAAACTGCTTAAGTAGTTGTCTACTTATATGGTTTTATGCATATGGTAGGTATGATGTATCATTACAGATGTGTTTTGAATTCGGGTGTGAATTTTGTAGAGTTTGTTGAGCATAGCTTCAAACATATCTGGTATTGTATTAAGAGAGCGGTGGCTTGTGATAAAATCTGAGCAAGTGATTCTTGGTGGACGTAGCCCAAATTGGGTGAACCACATTAAATATTGTCTCTTTATGTTGTGTTATTTTATTCTACACTTTTATTTGAGATCTGTAATATTTTCTGCATATTAGTTTCTACTGTTGCGATTCTGTGAGGGATTATTTTGCATATTTTATCCCTTATTTCCTAACAAGACCTATCTTATCAAGAAATGACATGGGACATAAGTTGATTTCAGATCCATTATCAACTAAAGTATGCTTAATACCCATATTGAAGATGTGAATCATGATATGCAAGGGTGGATCATTTTCAAAAGTGTTAAGATCAACGGGAAGATTAGACTTGAATGTTATGTGTTGAGAAAATGCATCTACAAAATTTTGATAGACTAAGTCGGGTGCATACCAACGTGAATGCAAGTAGTAACAAGAAGATGCTAGACTTTATGCCTTAAATTAGGATGAGCAAGTAAATAATCGTTGATTGAGATGTTCATGATGACTATACTTTATAATGATACGAGAAGAATGAGGTTCCTTAAAGATGTGATGATCGAAACCGGGTTCACCAAAATGATTAACTAAAATGTGGATTTTAGAAGCTAATATAATAAGTACAACAAAGTGTAATAAATGTTTAAACTAAATAAGGAAAAGTGATCTAAGCAACTAAGGAAGTAGAAATGAAAACCCTAATATGCAAAGAAAGGTTGGAAGGAGATTAGTTGATTCGACGAGATTGTTGGACTATGTCGCAGAGATGGTTGGATTGTGTCACGAGATGGCTGGAGAAATAAGAGAAGGAAATGATTGTGTTGAGGCCAAGAAAAGTGTACATCTGAGAAATTTGAGTGGACTAGGGTGCTTAGGAGAGGATCAGGGCACCTGTGGGCGTCCTATTTTGAGTTTTGGGCACCTGATTTGTGCAGGAGGTCTAAAAACCAGATTTGGCAGGCTGCGAGGTGATGCAAATCCTTCGTTGTCTCTGTCACGTCAATATTTCGAGTTGTGTCATATGTCACTGGTAATAAATGATGAATATAATACCTACAAAACCCCAAAACAAACATCAAACCCTAAAAAAGAAAAATGCAAATGAAGGGGTCAAACTGTCCTCAGTGAGCCACAATGGTGGACTTACTAACTAAGCACTACACTTCATCTGCACTCCAAATGTAGTTTTGTGTTTGTGTGAATCATGCCCTAGGTTCTCTTGTGCCGCATACACTTTTTGAAGTAGCGAGCAATAACTATATGTATAAATGTAATAAAATGGTGAATGGAATAGAATAAACTTCCTCCTATGTAGTGTGATGTAGATGAACTAGCCTTGTCCCTTATGATGGAGCTAGATGGATGCAAGTGGAGCCTTGGATGGATGCAACTTTAGGTGATGATAGTAATGAATTGTGTTTGGTCCCTCATTATGGTCTCATAACTTTATATTTATATGGTTCTCTTGATCTAATTTTGTAATTAACCCCAAAGAGGCCGACCACCAAAAAGATAGAAAGTTCAAACGGCTAGAAAGTGCCTAAAAGATGGAGATAAAGTGGGAAAAGGATCAGGGCACTGATTGGGACTAGGGCACCTATCGATGCCCCAAGATTATCCTATGTGCCCCAGCTAAGTGTAAAATAACACATAACGACAAAAACAAACTAAGAAAGTATGTGGTGAAGGTTAGGAATGACGATAGATAGCAAAATAAAATGGACAAAAGACGAGGGTTAATTAGTACTTTCTTCACTCAAAAACTATATGAATAATAGTATGATATCTGGACTAAATAATACCCAAACTGTGTGATTTTGTGTCTACACTTAGGTGGATGATAGTAGTGCTTAGTGCCCGGTCCCTCATTATGGTCTCATAACTTTATATTTATATGGTTCTCTTGATCTAATTTCGTAATTAACCCCGAAAAGGCCAACCACGAAAAAGATAGAAAGTTGAAACGGCTAGAAAGTGCCCAAAAAGTGGCGAGAAAGTGTAGAAAGGATCAGGGCATCCCAAATGGGACCAGGGCACCTGGGCACCCTAGTACTAGGTTGGGTGCCCGAGTCAGAGATAAAATGACGCCAAGTGGAAAAAATGACTCAAGCGAGTACATGCGGGAGGTCGGCAATGACAACAAGTAAAGTAAAATGGCCAAAAGACGTGGGTTGATTAGTACTTTCTTCACTCAAAAACCATCAAAATAGTAGTATGAGACTTAGACTAAATAAAACCCAAAGTGTGTGATTTTGTTTCTACAAATGTATAAGAAACAACCATTTTATCGGATGCATATAAAGTTCTCCCTACAAGCACTTAACAACTACCTCTTATTCAAGTTGTTCGAGATCGGAGCTACAACAAGAACCATAAAGGTGATAACTCGGAAACTACAATCAAGCCAAGACTAATCAGGTCCACCCAAGATTTTTGGATGTCCCACTCAGGATTTAGTGTCTTATGACCTTTCCTATTAGTCATAACTCCTTTTATACAATCCTTTTAGAAGTATTGTCTCCGAATTTGGCTCAACCCCACATGAAATCAATGGCACTTGGGAGTTGTTCAAGCACAAACGTACTCATGGCATGTCTTATGCACTACCCTGCATACACGGGACATGCTATAGATGTTAGTTCTAACTCTGAGGTCGAATGTCGTTATCAACAAGAAGCATTGCATAAATGCCGTGTTTTGGCACAACTTCATCCGGGAAACAACACGGGTCTTGATGCCTTGAAATGTTGGGGAAACAAGAATTTGACATACACAATAATTAGAACATGCGATGATGTTCCACCTGATTTACAAATAAATGGTTAATCATTCATCAAGAGATAAAATGAAGACACAATTAACACCAACGTGGAGGCCACACCACCATCTTCCACACTTCCTTTGTCTTCATAACAACAACTAGCTCTTGATACCATACTACACCATTCATTCACAAGTAGCATCAACCACATCTCCATCACCTCTCCTTCTTCTCACCCCTATCGGTGTTTCAACATTCAACATCTCCGCATCCACAATCCATGCAGCCTCGTATTCTAATCAAAGAACTAAAACCCCTCAAGGCCATGCATTTTCATATTTTCAAGAGTCACTAAAACATATAGAATATATTCTTATTGATGAAATAAGTTGCATTGCCCAAAGTTTCTAAGAAAAATTGACTACATGTTATGTGATTCTTTCTCACATTTAAAAACAACTGAATTTGGGAATATATATGTCATCCTCCTCATCGACCTTGGCCAATTACCACTAGTTTTAAACATTCCTCTTTATACAAGTAATTCATATGGATCTACCCTTTGGAAGGGATTTCATTCTTCCATTACATTGCAAACAATATTTCGGCAACAAGGAATAGTCAATGCATAAGTTTCATTCTAGAATTTACTACTCCCCATGCGAGATTCAACTCCTCTTATTGAGGACTGGGAACTCCTAATGTCTAGCATTGACTCACACCTAACTCAACATGAGCTCAACATTTTTAAGGATGCATTATACATTTGTTTGTGAAAACAGATCCGTGAACTCCCACAACCTTCACATGTTGAAAGTGTTGAACGCTCCAATCACCCAATCCATTGTTGAAAGTAACATGAGAGATACAACAGAGATCCTAATGATGATCAATTGGAACATAAAGTTCTACTATGAAAATAACAAAAATCATGCTAATTATTATTTTATGGGTTTACGCAGGCCTCATAAATGGTGCTACAGAATAATCACCGACATTGCCTACAACACATCAATGCCACCACCAAAGATTACCTTTATTTGTTGTTGTCAAATTTAATAGATACAATGGCCCATGTTGGGATCCCTCCAACCCATTACATATTCCAATACCCCCTATTTTAAGAGGGAATTGAAGACAATTTCTAATTAAAATGGCCCCGGATTAACTATCCACAAGTGCCTGGACTTACTTTGTACAAAGCAACTATCGACATTGGAACTACTGAAAGGAAAGGTTTGACATTCACAAATTTCTCCGAGTTCCCTCGCTTCCAACCTTTCAAGATAGTATTGAAACAATTCTCAAAAGAACCCTCCACTATTTTATTTTTTTTTCCTGAAGAAGCCAATTGAAATATTAGTAATATCTTGCCATGTGATAATGTTTGAGCCCTTTTTCTTGAATAGATTTTTTCAAACTCGACACAATGGAGTAGCTAAATTGATTTCGTTTCCACAAATAAATAGGAATTTGATAAAGAATTTAATGAAGTTATTGGTTAATGTGGTATGTGAAAAATCTAAGTGAAGAACGTTGAAATTGATTTGTATTGATGTATATCATATATAGATACATTCACTATAATTTATTTATTTATTTATTTTTACTTTTTGGTATATTTATACTACATTAACATAGTTAAACACTCCAAATTAATATCTCTCGACATATTTTAAATAAATATATTAAATATTAACGTTAAATTCATATTTAATTATTTTTTCTCCCGCAATAATGATATATATAATTACAATATACTTATCTCTCATAACATTTATAGAGAAGAAATATATGAACAATAGAGTGAATCTAGTACTTCCAATATGATGAAGATACTATCGAAACAAGGTCGTTAATTGCAAATAATAGTACTACCGTAAATGTTATGTGCAAATGAAAATGGTAAACAAGATTTGTATTTTTAGATTATTTTAAAATAACATAAATGCATTAAAAATTTGTTGTTTATATGATATAACTGAAATTCATTTCATTAAAGAAGAACCATAGCATATATTCTCTACTTTGTAACTGTTGTGGAAATATACAGAAAGAAGAACATGTGGGTGTTCTATAAATTATTAGTCTAGTTATTCTATTAAGTACATAAATACATAGTTGAAATAAATTGTCTGGATCAGGAAAAGATGTGTGAAAAGTAGTTGAAAAACAGTGTATCTCTGTGACCAAATTTTTGAAAAGCATTTGTATCTCTGCAAAATGGATATGGACTACTATCAGAAGTAGTTTTTCGTTTCTAATCACAATGAAGTACCTAGATCATGTGAATAAGGGGTCAAAGTTGTTTACCTTAAAAGTATGGAGTTGACATTGTGTGGCTTGAAGAGTCGTAGCTTCTTTCCCGGGAAAGAAATTGATGTGCGGTGCCTGCAAAATTACAGCTTTAGAGAAGAAAGTTTGGAAACTAAAAAGTTAGTACATTAAAATATCATATTATATTAAAATCATATCAATCCAATAATTGTAGATATTGAAAATCTTTATACATAAAAAATAATAATGTATGATTTGGGCTGAGCTCTCATCACTTAATATTTCAAATAATCACTCAACTTTTAAAAAAACAAGATGAAAATATACAAATATAAAAAAATATACTAAATGTCATTGGAGAAGAAAACGTAGTCTATTAAATAAGAAAGTATGTAAACCAAAAAAATAAATACATTAAGAATATCATATTATATAAAAATCAGACCAATCTAATGGTTATAGATATTAGAAATCTTTATAATACAAAGTAATGATTCAGGGTGCTAAACTCTTATCACTTAATAATTGAAAGTATCACTTAACTTTTGAAATAACAAGATGAAAATGTATTTGAATTAAAAACAAGTGTACAAAATAGTATTGAAGAAGAGAAATATGGGATACTACATGAATCTCTTATACAAGGAAATGTATAAATCCAAATAAATAAATATATTAAAAATATCAAATTAAATTAAAATCAGATCAATCCAATAGTCATATATATTCAAAATCTTTATACATTAAAAATAATAATCGATAATTTAGACTGAATTTTCATCACTTACTATTTGAAAGTATTAGTCTACTTTTTAAATAGTAAGATGAAAATATATAAATAGGAAAAAGGTGAGAGAAAAGAGGAGCATGGGATGATATTACATGGTCTCTTAAACAATAAACAGTAAGTACATTAAGAAAAGGCTATAGAATAGTCTTGATAAAATGAAGGTCGTATCTTGTTTGACCAATTCGACAGCAATTAACATATACAGCTTAGATTACATTCTAATATATCCTGTTCAATCAAATACAAAATAAAATCATAGCCTGCTACATAAATCTTGAATCCAACCTAATAGAAATTTTAATGGGTCATTCTGTTTAAACTATAGAATGACAAAAGGATAATCTATTAACAGAAATGACAAGGAGATGGTCATAATCATGGTGGTGAAGCTCAAGGAAAGGAAATTTGAGAATATCATGAGAGCTCTACCATAAATGCCAAAAGAAAGATCTATTTGAGACATCCAATGTATGCAGAAAAATATGGTAACCAAAATATCTGTATATATACACCTAATGATCTGCATTATTTGGAAGGAACAAAAATACTGTTGTCACATATTGGATTTTGCGCGTACAAAATATACTTTGACACAATTACATCTTTGACATTACTGAAGAAAGCAACTCAGCGTAGATCCGATGTTTTGCAGCATAGTGGATTTCATAATTACAAACTGTAGAAGTTGGAACTAAAACAGTAAAATATTTAGGACAGAAGTTGGCTAGAACATAGGGACAATCAAAAGTTGGCACTATTGGCACATTAATGCAGACAATGGGTTTTTCCCTCTGTATCCATAGGAATCCATTCACTCTAGATTATAAAGTATTGCAATGCAGCCTAGCAGACTTAAGCTATAGTGAATTTATTGAATTTAATATCCTAACAATCAATACACATAATATATACCATATATATATATGATGTGTACATGATCAGAGAGTTTGTCTAGATTGCTGACTACCATGATTTGCAAGGGATTGCATGAGTTCTACCTGAGTTCTGAGGGATATGATGTAGTCTGCCGCTTCTTTTAATAGACATCAACTGTCCATGGATTCCCCACCAGGAATGAGTCTCTTTAGCAGCTTTGTTCTCTGAGATACCAAGCTCCTTGCAAGTTCATATGGAGAAGGCTTCGTCTTCTTCATGAATGATCTTTTCATTACTCTCCTCCTGCCAACCATGAGTTTCTGCATGTGGGTACCAGAGCAGCACTCACCGTTTTTATTTGTTTTCAATTTCTGCCTGTATCTCACCTTGTTCTTGCCTATAATCTTCTGCAAGAGGGACTTATCCTCGTTAATCTTAGAGATTTTTTATATCAGGGCATGGCTCCAAAGGCTCCCATTGGATGTGAGGGCCAGTGATATGTCTGCTGCAAGCTTGATCCTCCTCCTCCTCTTCAGCAAACTCAAGTCCTTGTGGTTATCAATTGTATCAATGCTGCCAAGTGCCCTTAGCAGCCTTCTCAAGTATATCTGTCTAAAAGAACTTGGTGGGATATTCATCTGTAATGATGAAATCCTTCAGATATCTACAACTCTCAGCAGACTTCATGAAACCCATACAAGTGATGCTGCCACAGACACAAGAAATTGATGAAATATATTTGTATAGAGACCTCTGTGAATATATGGGTATGAGTACATGTACATATATCTTATATAACCTGATATTGCCCCTTTTTTTTAGCAGAATATGGATGTAGGGTCTGCAAACATGGCCTGACATTCATGAATATGTCATCCCTAATGAAACACATTGGCGCAATGGCCAACAGGGATGAAAACCCCCGCTGCAGTTCTGTTTTGCTGCTCTCAACATGCACCGCCCTTCACACAAGTCGCATGCATGAAGGCACTTGTCTCAGCCATATGCACCTCCCTCTACCCGGCAACAGGAACAAATCCACGTCGCTGTTTTTAACGGGTCCGAATAAACTTTAACAAAATAGGCGCTATCTCCAGGAATATACCAGATTCTATTTGGCAATGAAGGCATTACTGAGGACCAATCAGAACCATTCGAAATTATTTTTTCATAAAAACCATAGCTCCAAATGATATATTTTTTTGAAATAATTGGTTCGAACATTACAATTGTACTGGTATCTGTGCAAACTAATTGCTAACGGCGAAAACAATAGTATCCTGCCTGCGGAGCGGCAGGGACTAACAATTCTCAAAAGAACCCCTCCTCTACCAACACATGGCACCTTCGCTTCCATAAATAGATTTGGTGGAGCTTCTCATGAAAACGTAAGTGTTGTCCTTAAATTTGACGGGCACCTATACGAGAGAGGATATTATCTTCTTAACGGTTGGGATATTTACACTAATAGTGTGGGAAGATTTAGTATGAATGATAGTTAAGTTTTAGTATTTAAGAATATAATTTAGAGGTGGAATGGTTGTACACGTGTTTATAAAGGAGATGGGAAAAAATCTCATACCAAAGAGGCGGGAAAAGGTCTCTCACCAACCAAAGACGGGAAAAAAGTCTCTCACCAACCAAAGAGGGGAAAAAAAGTCTCTCACCAACTACCACCCAAAATAAAATCTCCAACAATATTTTCGTGGGCAGTGAATTGCAAAGTAAAAATAATTAGACCTTTAGCAGTTGAAGAAGACAGGACGATGAAAATTTGCAAAGTAATTTATAATTAAAATATACAAAAACCTATAAACAACCTTTTGTATTAAACGGCGACATTCTGAAATTGTTTCTACTTGGGGTTGTTTGCTGGCTATTCTTTAGATCAAATGTATGATAGTCTATAGATGTGGTGTTAATTCAAAAATATATGATTTTTAAATATTTGTTGGAGATGTCGAAAGGGAGGTGGTGAAGAAGTAAAAGCAAGAGTTTAGGAGAAAGTACAGGGGGCGGGGTGGTGATGAAGAAGGGGATTGAGGGAGGATAATTTGTGGGGTGCGGAAACAATTGGAGGGATCTTACGTTATCCATTTCTTTATTCTCGCAAGTGATATATGGCCCACCTCGTGTTTGTGGAATGTGTGGAATTTGCTTGTGCCAGCCAGTGGGCAATTGTTGAGATAGGAACAGGGTACAAAGATTCGGCATCCCATGTGAGGCAATTTTTAAAAAGATGAAGACATAAACACGTCAAATCAAAAGAGGTATATCCATAATAAATTCATATTGTATATTCAAATTGTTCCAACCTAAATAATATCTTCTACTTGTGCTCCACTTTGGTGTCTTGATTTGGCTTGCATTGGTCATGTGAGTTAGAAATATGAGATGGCAAAGATTAAAAAGCTAAATGTGGGAAATGTAGTAATGTTGGGCATTGCCTTTTTCATGGTACCCAAATAGGCTCACACCACTCCAAATGCCGAAATTATTTAGTGTGTATGGATGGGATGGTCTTTCCGTGTTTTACAAAGGGTTAAAATTATTTCCAACATAGGTAGAACCAAGACACTTATTAATATTCTAACCTTGATAGGATAGTTTAGTTTTAATTAACAAAAAAATTGTTTGTTTTTTAGAGATGATAAATTTAGGAAGATATCTAGAAGGTCATATTAAAATATTTTCCATACCGAAGACATGAATGGAAAGTTGGAAAGAAAAAGGTGGCAATTTAATATTGGCATGTCGCACACCTATTTCATAGCTCAAATTGTTCTTACCCAACCCAAATAGTATCTTATATATGCACTCCACTTTATCATGTCTCGATCTCGCTCGCATTATTCACCTTCATGCAAATTTCGCTTTAAGGGGCCAAAATACAAAATGGGAAATGCAATAAGTTCCACGTTCAAACCCAACTTTTAATTGTGTGTGATGGAAAGGAGATAACAATGTAGCACAACTACAATGTCTCGACAAAGAACACTTCCTATTTTGCCTTGATGGATGTTCATACCCTATTGTAAAGCTCTTATTTTGCCACACCGTGAGAGTATGCTAGCTATGGTGAGTTGATCGGGTTGAATATCCATTTATTGCATTTGGTGAAACAATCTCAATGGTTCTTGAAGATGACCATGTATAAATCTTTAGGACACCATTTGTCACCAACCAATAAGAAACTTACAAAGAAAATTATGAAATTATTAATTATTAACAGTTAAAAACACACAAATGCATGCAAACGTCGTTAATCCTAAAGGTTGAAGTCATGACCACAAAGTTGCCATCACCTTAGACATATCGAATGAACAATCCAAAAAGTCATGAAATCTCCCACCAACAATGATATGGCAAAGACATTAATAAATTTGCCATTGACAATAATATGCCACAAATTTATTTCACCTTAGTAAACCCCATACGAGAAACAAAACAAATACATCCTATAATATCGATTTGTTTATTAGCCTCCCAAAATTGATTGTGGATTGTGTCGTTGGTTTTGGGAAACTCTATCATGATACCCCATTGCATTGAACATTTTAATTATTTAAAAACTAGAAGGTAACGTGTTGTTTATTCCTGCATGAGCATTGGGTATTTGTGTTTGAGTTATGCACGTGCATTGGACATTGCTTCAGCTTGTTGTATGTAAGACGATGACATGGTTGTTCGTGTTGTGGACTGTATGCACTCCCTTGTCTCTTAATAATAATTCATTCTCAAACTTGCTCAAAGATTGAAAGGCATAGAGGTATGTGGTAACATCGATACCTTTCATCAAGATACCGAATATAACGATCGATTCAACATCTTGCCTATGTGATTACTCAACCATTTACGATTTGGTAAATGGAGGCTCCCATCTTTACAAGAATTCTTTGTAATAGGATTCATTTTTAAATCTTAATATTTGTTACTAGCTCTACTATTTTGGCAATGTGGATATATGATGTGTTCTTGGTATCTATTGCATGTCGTGAGTAGGACTTGGAGCATGGTAATCAAACGACAAGAGTAGCTCCACTTGGTGGTAATCGCATATAAATGGATATCACTACACAAGAATTGATGGAACACTCAATTTCAAAGTTGTTCAAGGTGGACACAATTGTGGCAAAGAATCAATCTCACTATTCACATGGATCTACATCATCATCAACACATACAATGACATGTAGGGGTTGCGATGGGAAAAACAACAATGAATAGTTCAACACATATAGGGATTATATCTATCAAAAGAGTACAAAGGTGTTGGTGAAATAATGTCATTTGTAGGAATATTATTAGTTTTCACCAATGGTCACAAAGCTAAGCCCCTCCTTCTTAGGTATGGGGGACTCCCATTTATTGAATGCAAACTAAATAGAGTTGTGGGGTGGCCATTAGGTTAGGGATCACATAGGAATACTCCATTAAACATGTGGCAAACCGCTTGCAGACAACATGTACAAGTGAGATTCATTTGATTTGAAGAGGTAAATATGAGATGGTGAAATAGAGAGAGGGGTTATTGTTGTGAGTGTACTTGTAGATTTCACATACATTAGCCGAGTAGTTACACATTCAATAGGAATAAATCAACCATGTATGTAATAACAAGACTAATAAATTAGAGACACAAAATTCTATGAATTCATCAATCAAATACACAAATTTCTTTCTTGGTTGTACAAGACTACAATGCTTGCAAAGCTGAAAAGTAGAGAAGATGGAGGACCATAGACAAGGAAATAGAATAATGTAGTTTTATTGCTTGCAACAATAGTGAAACAAATCCCAACAACTATCAACAAATTCCAACCCCTTTGAATGGAGAAGCAATTCCAATTTATAGCTTTTAAATTGTCTCATCCTCTCCCCCCATGCGACTTTTCATCTTGTCACCACTTGTGACCTTTCACATTCTCTAGGAATGGAATCAACTCCTTTTCCTAGTTTGAAAAAGGAACTTTTACACGTGGGGGTTCACTTAATAAAAGTATGGTATAACACGTTCATTCGAAGGGTATTAAAGAATACCATTAATGTTATTTTTTACCTCTAATTATTCAATTGATAATACCCCCTCCTGTTATATTATTATAATAAAAATACCCCATTTTTTTTCATGTACATTACTTACCCATTTTTCCATTACAATTTTATTTACCCCTTTTATTTCTACCCTAATATATCAAATAGAAAATATATCATGTTTCTCACTCAATTATTATTTTCTTAATACACATTTTCTCTCAAAAGAGAGTTTGAAGCCATTCAATACATATTAACAATTACCTTATAAATGTTAAGCTTTAATCATTTATCAATAGTTCTTCAAATAATTAAGATGGTGAAATAATATCACTTGTGTTGAAAAACATACTCAATCCTAGTTTTCTACCATCTTATTATTCTTAGTTAAGAATCTCTTAATTAAGATTTTTTATTTAAAAATGATTATAATTTAACTTTATGACCCCGCTCCTTTTGCAATTTTAAGTTATTTAGTTTTAAAAACTAGTCATTTTTAGTTTTAAAAAAATTAAACCTCCCTATCCTTTGGCCCACCTCTCTAACCTACCCCTAATACCTAATTCAAAATATTAATAAATTAAACCCTTTCACCCCATCATGTCTCTTGGTATATTGAATTTGCTTTTATCAATTTTAATTACCTCAATATGAATGAACATGCTACTTGATATTGCCTTGCTAGCTAAATGAACCCCCCGTGCTTTTACAATGCAACATAAAGCCACTTAAGTGAATAAGACGAAAGAGTGAAAAAGTACATTCCCAATGAAGAAATATGATGTTAGAGAGAAAGGGAGAGGAGAGAAGAAGAGATAGAAGTGAAAATCCAAAGACGAGAAACCTATGTTGACGAAGAGCTTACTTCTCGATGTATCTTTGAGGAAATGATTCATGAACAAAATTATTTGCCTCTGACAACCTATGGACTTTGAATTACTGAGATTGCAACTTCCTCCTTTCGTGATATATGGAAACACTCCATGACATGAATAAGTGTTCAAAAACATTGTTGAGTGACTTGCACTTTGTGAACTTGAGATGATTGCCCAATCTAGAAAAATGATGATCCTATTCTACCTCCATTGGGATGAATCAAACCATCCAGTCTCTTGCAAAGGTGACCTTGCCAAGTCTGAATAGCCCACTAAGAATACCTTCCTGTTGCATCTTCTCGTTGTTCAATCAACATCCTTGTTTTCAAGTCTTCTAGTTTCATACTTGTTACATCACTAATACTCAATGTTTGAAGTTGAAATTGGCTCCAAACTTGAGAGTTTGAGCTCCATGGTGACAAAGGCTAGCGAGATAAACTAGAGATGATTGAGTGTGCAAAGTTTGACCACAATCCTAACACCTACTATTTTTAGTAAGTCCAATTCTAGGATGTCTATTTTTAGTAAGTGTCTCAATTTAGCACTTTTGAGTGTTCTTGATATGTGAGGAGCAATGGCAACTTAGAGAATGGGTCGTCACAAAACTTACTATTTATAGACGATGAAGCATGATAGGACTTACTATTTTTAGAAGTGGGTCTTCTAGGTGTTAGAATGAGACAAGAGTGGTCTCAAAAGTTTCATGATTTTTCAAGGATGCTTTGCTCTAATTTTTAGATGATTCTCTCATCCAGATTAGTGGGAAAATGAGAATTTCATCAAAGAGGGAAGAATATTAAGAGAAAATTCAATCATCCATATCTCCAAAATCATCCACCTCATCATGCAAGAAATGGCTCGGATAAAAGTTGATTTTACGAGGAACACCGACTCCAATTTTCAGGCAATTTGGTTTGTTGGATCACCGAGAAAATGCAAGTTTCCTCGAAGAGGGAAAAATACTGAGAGAAAACTTAGTCCTCCATATTCCTAAAAATTCTCCACTTCATCATGCAATAAATGGATCAATTGAAAGCTAATTTTATGAGGATCATCTGCTCCAAAATTCAAGAAATTTGGCTCGTCGAGTCACTAGGAAATTGTAAATACATTTTCAATTGTTTTGTGCAAAAGTGGAGTTCATGGCAGAAAAATCAGTCATCAATAAAATTTGAATGGTGGAATCACATGTCATGAATCATAGGTCATCACGAAGGTGTTTTCAAAAGGAGTGCACTGGTGAAGTTTTACGGAGATCAGGTGCACAGATTGAGAGATATGAGCAAAAATTAGTTTGCAAGCTTGATGTTCTAGACAAACCAACAACATACCTATGTAACAATGGAGTTTTTTTTTTTTTTTTTTTTTTTTTTTGGGGGGCGGGCAACACAACTCATTGAAATTCATAAATGTGTAAGTGTTTTTGGTTTGAAGTTTATTCATTCGTTTTGTAACTTTTTTACTCAACTTTAACTCAATAGGTCAAATTGGGATTAGAGGAGGGTTGGCATGTTGTTGCACACTGAAAAATAGGGGACAAGAGGGGAAAAGGGTACAAAGGGAAACACAAGTGCACTTTGCACCAGATCTAGACAAGTTTCATCTTGTGGTTTCATGTGGATGAGATGTAGGGGGCTAGAAATCAACACTCGAGAGATGCACTATGGCTTTGCATGTGTATGGGGTATAATTGAGAGAGGGGAGCACATTTTTGCATCTCTCATGTCCCTTTTCACCTTGGGGATAATCCAAGGGGACATGACATGCTTAAAAATGTGTCATGGGTCTTCATCTCATGAGGGGGCAAGTAGTTAAGAAAACATGCAAGTTTGTGACTTCCTAGGTGCAAAAGTGATGACCTGTAAGTTACCGAGAGAAAGGCCTCATGGGAGCGCACTTTTGTGTCCCCCATGTCCCTTTGCACCTGGGTATAATTCAAGGGGACAAGAAATGCTCAAAATGTGCCATGGTGTCCTCAATTCATGAGAAGGGAACCAAATTTGAGTAGGGGCAACTTAACATGTTTCTAACACTGCGCGGTTGTCGCTTAAGTGACACAACCAACCTTCCACATGGGGAGTGCACTTTCATGTTCACCGTGTCCCATTTTCACCTTGGGGACAATCCAATGGGTCACAACACGCTCCAAAGTGTGCTCATGCCTTTTTGATATGTTGATGTCATCCACCAACTCCATTTTGGGACACTGGGAGTGTTTTTTCTACCACGAGAGCATGAAATGGTGTTTTGGGGTCAAACCTTATATGATTTTGACTCTAAATAACAAGTTGAGATCATCCCAACCACTTTTAGAAGCCAATTATGCTTACAAATTGATATTCAGGGCATGTTCCACTTTTGGCTCAAGAGGGAGTCAGCAGTGTCATGGATTAACCCGAAGATCTCAAGACTTAGAAAACAATTGGTGTATTCATCATGTGGAGAATTATAAGATATTTCCATCGAATGTTTTATGATCTTCTAACTCCTCCTCGAACTCCCAGAATATTTAGATGAAGGTCACTTTCTCCGTTGAAGCCTTCATTCTCTTTGCCCAAAATGACCCAATTTTGCTCAAGTTGTTCTTGACATCAATTATCTCCAAAAAAATTCCCTAAACTACCTTAGGTCACTTCATTGTTCTCCTATAAAACTCCCAAATGGCTTGAGCCTTCCTTGTCATATTTCGGAGGATGTCCACATGCTGCAATATGGCTAAAAATAGCCAATTTAGTGCTTTAGAGAGCACTATTCCACCTCGAGCTTAGTCTTATTGTGAAATCAACTTGGATCTATTCCCCGCACTTGAAAACCTTGTTATCACTTTCCTCTCGGCCAGGGATGAGGGTGACACAGACTGGAGGGGCCGTGTGAGCCGATGGGTTAGCTAGAAGAAAGGCTCACAATGACCGGGAGAGGGGTTTTCAAATGGTGGCTTAGTTATCATGGTCAAATTTTCAATTTTTCATGCTAGACATTTTGCATGACAACAAAAGGAATGACCAAATAACATAATAAGAAAGATTAGAAGAAGAAGACTCATTTCGACAAATTCTCACCGATCTTTCATTTCTTTGCTAAATTTTCCATGCAACTATGTGATATATGGACAACTTGAAGACTTCGGACAAATTCATGGGATGTTGTGCATAGAAAACCAATGGAGATGATGAACCAAATTCGATACCTAAGTTATCCCGCACGTCTATATTCTCCCCCCTATGAGGAAAAAAACCCCTCTACTCCAAATTGCTTAAATGAATCAAAACTTTTGGGAATTTTGTTGAACAATTCACATGCATTGTTTTTGCCTCCATATTTTGCCGACATAACTCATAGGGCACCTCAACTACAACATCCGCCAAAAAATCCCTCATCCATAATGCTTTGACAAATCATCACGCCCTATTTCGAAGCTCATTTTTTTCGCACAAGTCGGTATCATGCTATCAAAGGTTACTTGATTAGATTGGACACATGTTGGTTGCATCCTATTAAACAACACCAATGCTCCATGTGGGATCGAACAGTTGGACACTTGTTTGCATCTACTCAAACAATGTCAATGTTGTGTGAGGAAGCCCATGTCTTAAGTTAGTTGTGACTTACATGACATGCCAAAAAGTGTTGGCCATTGCTAGTATAGTTTAACATGCATTGCACCGCACCGCGACATGGATTTATCTCGAATCACCGTAATATCGAAATTCCAATTTTCTAAAATGCTAACACATGTATGTCATCTCGACGGTGATGAGCAACGTTGTTTGATGGTTTACTAAGCTCTATAGTACCAACAACCCTATATCCACTATATAAAAATGCCTATTGACGTAATTAGGAGTTGTAGTGAGATGCATGTGTGCCTATATAATATAATTAGTAAAAATATTTATTAAGAAAATGTAGATTGGGATAGAATCTCGAGTAAATTGGAAAATAATGTACATTGTAAAATATAGTTTTGGCTAAATGTTTGGTGCATTTTATCTAGATAATAGCTATCCCGAGGGTTTAATTTTCAATTTTAGTTATCAATAAATATTTAGTATATTTTGTCTAGAGAATAATTGTTTTATTAGGGTCTAGTAGTGAGTCCGAGACTGTAGTATTTATCTATTTTAACTTTTTCAATTAAAAGAAAAGTGTTTTTAGATTGTCACTCATTATCGGATTTCACCACAATCTTACCCTTAGAATCCGTGTCAAGGAATTTTTGAGTTTAAGAGAAAATTTTCCAAATTGTCGACTTTTTACAACATTACTATTTTTAGACTCTCTTGCGCATTACTCTCATCTTTCAAAAGATTGTTATCCTTAAAATCTATGTCAATGAATTTTTGGAAATTGAGTTTTGGAGAGGGCTTTCCACATTCTCAAAATTTTAAAAACATTTACTATTTTTAGAATGTCACACTTGTTACTCTTGAACTTTCACCACATTGGCTATCTTTTGATCATGTGTAAGGAATTTCAGGGAATTGAATTGAAGACGAGAATTTACAACAAAACTTTAAGCATCTTACAACCATAGTTATCAAATATGATCTTATAAGAGGAATGTTTTGTATTTTTGCATATATTTATTTATCCGCAATACAAAAATATGAAAATTTTGATGCTTATAATAATATATAATTTAATTTTAAAAAAACCTAAAAAATAAATATTTTGTTATTAGTTTATACTATTTAGGAACAAGTTAAATCTGAAATTGAAGGAGAGTGCAAAACGATTATCTTAAGAAAAAAAAAAAAAAAAAATCATTTTATTTTCAGCGCCTATATCACAATATGATAGTGTCACGAAATGAATGACTGAGTTCTATTTTCTATATACTAAGTATCGGCAGCATGAAAACTTCCACAATATTGATTAATGATTAAAATCTACTATGACTTGTTTGACATTGTACCTTGAAGAAAACTCATCCAATGAAAAATGACAAAAATTATTTGACAATTTTTTAAAAATAAATAAATTATATACGTATAATATAGTATATTACGTAAATTTTTGACAAAATACTTTGAAATAATTTTTAGTTACGAACTCCATGAATAATCCATTCACGTGCATCAATCTCTAACTTAAAAACTTCCAAGTTAATTTTGTTTCTCAATTGCTACCTTGCCTACAGAAAATATATTATTTATTTATTCTCCCAGAGTGGCCTGATATTTTTTTCCATTTTCGTTTTTTTTGGACACTAGGTAAGTTGAAACCGCTCAGGAAAACAATAAGAAATGAAACCGCTGAGGAAAATAATAAGAAATGAAGCCGACATAGATGTAGCTCACAGTGATGGTATCTACCAGAACAATTTGGGATTTCAATCTGATTTTTCTTTTATAGATAGAATTTGGATTGCAACTTGAATTTATGGACCAAAAAATACTTAGCTACAGAGGGTTCTGTACAGTGTTATTTTGCCGGGTTGTACACAGAAAATGAAAGAATCGAAGCGTTCCAGCTCCAGCGATTCAGTACTTAAAAATCCCAATTTCAGTGACTGCGCTTTAAACAGAAAAACGCAGAAAAAAAAAGAACAGAAAAGAAAAGAGACGATTAATGGTTATTTAAGGGCGTCATGTCCATGGGGTAACTGCCGAGAACCTGAAGAAAGGAGGTGAACTCCTGCACCTCCGCCAGAGCATTCTGCGCGCGGGGATCCGCCATAGACGCCTCAAAATCAACATAGAACAGGTACTCAAAATGCTTGGGCGTCCCGGTAAAGTTAGCGCCGTCGACTATGCGCACGGGCCTGTTTCTGTGCGGGCGGCTCTCGATCTTGGTTAGGCTGATGTTCCTGAAAGCAAAGGCGGAGAGGACTTTGAACAGAACGGAGGTTCCCTGATCGTGGGCGAAAACAATGCTGGTCTTGAAGGGGCGGTCCGTGCGGGGAATGATGGGCTCGCGGGCGAGCATCACGAACCGCGTAACGTTGTTGCAGTCGTCCTGAATGCCGTCGGCGATGACAGCCAGGCCGTAGAGCTCGGCCGCCCGGGCGCTGGCAATGGCGGCGGTGTCGCGCAGGTTGTGCACTGCAATGTGCTCTGCGGCGCCCGCAGTATCGTCGAAGGCCTCCCGCGCTAGCGCCATGCCGAGCTTGTTGAGCGTCAGCTCACACTGCGCCAGCGCCTGAGGGTGGCTTATAACCTCCCGGAGGTCCTGCCTAGGGTTTACTCCGGGAAGGGCCATGAGGCAGTGATGCACAGGAAGCTGGACCTCGCCGACTATGTGGAGTCGGTGGCGGAGCATCAGGTCGTAGTTTCTGTGTATGCTGCCGCCTAAGGAATTTTCGACGGGCAGCACGGCTCGGTCTGCGAGCCAGAGCTCTACGGCCTGAAAGGCCACCTCGAACTGGTCGCAGGGGATGGCCTCGCAGCTCGGATACGCCTTGCTCGCCGCGGCCTCGCTGTAGGCGCCTGGCACGCCCTGGTAGGCGACCCTCACCTGCGAGCCGTGCATCGGCGCGGGGAGAAATCGGCTATCGACAGCGGCTTCGGCAGGCCGTCCTGGGTAGCTATGGCGACCTCCTCCTTTCTTACGTTGCCGTTCACGGGAACCAGTGCACCGTTTTGGGGTTTCTCGGTTTCTTGCCGCTGCGAGACGGCGTTGCTGGTGATGATCGCGCAGGAGCTCTGCCATTGAACTCGGGTGAAATTCATTGAATCACCCGTTGGATTATGCAGGCCCTGCCCCGTGCGAATGTACACCGCTGTGATTTTGTTCTTCTTGGTCCTGCAACCCTTGTTGAAAACGCGCACAATGCTCGACTTTCCCCATTTCTCCACTCCGCCATTATATGTCCTCGCTGATAAGGTCTGCATTCTTTCTTTTACAGTTCGAATTCTCTGTGTTTTCGTGTTTTTTCTTGGGATTTTGAGACGCTCAGATCCGAATCCCTTATCGAATTCTCTGTATTTTCTTGTTTTCTTGGGTTTTTTTTTTTGACAGTCTCGGTTGCAGCAGTATGCAGAACTCGAGCTGAAGATTATGGAGGGGGTGGGTAGAAATTTATAGGGCTAAAATCCGAACGAGGGTCAAGGGAAGCCGCCTTTACCTGCCCCAACAAGAATGCTGACTTCAACTAGTTTTATCTGAGTTTACAGTAAGTAGAATCGTTGTGGAAATAGGTAGGTATCATGCACGGACGGGAGGAAAAACATGGAAGCCATGTTTTTGACTCGGTCCGTCCTTGACAGGGTTAGAAACGCACGTGAGATATAAACAGGTACAAACGGGTCCACATTTGGTCAATGCAGGCCTACGAATTATTAGCTATTTATCTTTTGGGTTTCATTTATAGCTTAATGCAGTATAAAACTCCCCTAACTTTTAGCGCGTTTTACTTAGTTAAACATTTTACTTTGACCATCTTTAGTAATTGAAGGGTTTCAAAGTTAATAGTGGACAATTTAATTACACAATTGATGCGTATTTTATTTTATTATTGATGGGGAGTATATTTTAAATGTAATATATATAAATAAGATAATGAATATAAATACTAGCAATTGTATATGGGTTGCATAAGAAGATTACAATGTTAAGTTTGTTGGAGTTGTAATTTACAGAAATGTAAAATGTTGGAGTTGTTATTTTAAATTGTTTTAAGTTTGTGTGAAGTGTAAATACAACATTTCATAAAAAAACACTTCATATTTTACCTCGATGAATGTCCATACCTTTGCTCAAAGCTCATATTTTGCCACGCCTTATAAATATGCTAGCAAATGTGAGTTGATCAGTTTGAGTATCTGTCTTGCATTTGGTGAAACAATGTCAACAACTCTTTAGGATGACCATGTCTAGAAATCTTCTAAACATTATTTGTCACCGATTCATAAGAAAATTACAAATAAAGCTTTGAAATTATTAATCATTTATAGTT
Source organism: Taxus wallichiana var. yunnanensis (assembly GCA_018340775.1). Classification (NCBI taxonomy): domain Eukaryota; kingdom Viridiplantae; phylum Streptophyta; class Pinopsida; order Cupressales; family Taxaceae; genus Taxus; species Taxus wallichiana. The sequence goes on from CM031239.1 coordinate 521,448,256, forward strand.
AAAAACACATAAACACGTGTAAATGACCGTCAATGTTGAACATGGGATATAGTCATGACCACAAGTGTCCCGCACCTTGGACATATTGAAGGAGAAATACAAAAGTCATGAAAACTCTCGCCAAGAAGGATATGGCAGAGACATTAACAAATTTCCCACCAACAATAATATGCCACAAATTTATTTCACCTGTAATAAACCTCATTAGTAGAAACAATACATATTCATCTAATTAGGATTGACTAATTAATAGAAAAACACAAAACATTGAAAAAGACAAAGATTAACATTAACGAGATTAATTTCCCTTGAATGCAATGTTCCATAACACTCCATTGACATGTGTAATGTGGTTAGGGTAGAGAGGAAAACATGCAAGAGGCCATGTGGAGCTATTACTTGAAAAATATCAGGGTTGTTAATACTTATTAAAGATTTTAAGCTTTCACTTTTATTTACATTTATATTTGATTAAACCTCCTTTGCCCATACTCATAAAGTTGTTTCCTATGACTTTTTGTTTTCCATTTTTTTGGCTTTTGAAATGACAGCTTTAGGATGCCACTAAAACCCGAAAGAAGCATCATAAAACACTATGCTTCGCTATATCTAGATGTTAGATCTCTTAATAAAATTTCAATAAGATTTTCCATGGAAATATGTAAATATAATCAAATAAGTTGTCCACTTATGTGAATGATTAGTATAAAGGGTGTTCCCTAACCATCCATGCAAAATATAAATCCAACACCTACCATCGAAAGAAAAAAATCCATAAAATATCTATTTTCTATTTAATACTTACTAAAGTAACCTATTGACACAATATCATTCTATACACCTTGGTAAACACAAAAAGCATTCTCTTGCCAACAAACCAAGGCTAAGTTTACAAATGTAAAAATTGACTCATAGTATGTAATGCAAACTCTCTGGATTCTCTAGATATGTTATATAACATGTCAATGATAATTCATATGTCTTTGTTTTGGAAAACACATTTAAATATTTCTTGACTCCGATACAACATATTTGAGCATGGCCCTCAACACGGTTACCGTGTCTCTTAAATCCAACAAAATCATGAAATTAAAATCGCTTAGAGATTAAATTCAAAAACGATCCCACCAACAACAAACATTGAATTCACGCGACTTTTGTATGTTTTTGAACCCCAAAAACAATTAAAGAGAAAATAAAATTTCCCGACTCAAAACTTTGTTTATAATTCAATGTAGCCCATCAAACATGAGATTTCGAGGGCACCAAAATTCAAAACAAATCCCGAGAGAACATACTAACAAAGTTAATCCATATCCAGTGTAAAAATTTGCTTCAAGCTTGAATTTTACCGTTGAATATTTTTTTAATGAAATGAAACAAAACTATGAACTTGTCCATTTCCGACATATCTCGCATTCACTGCACCATGAGACCACATATCTTTTAGCCATTTTATCGAACAATTCACATGCATAGGTTGATAACATGCTAATAAAGGTTATTTGATTAGATTGGTCACCTTTTGGAATTAAACATATTCAAATCTATGTGAGGAACTGATCAAGTTGGACACTTGTTGATTTCATTTGTTAAAACAATGTTAATGCCACATTGAATTTGCTAGAAAACAGCTTTCCATAAATCGCTATCATAAACACATCGCCAAAAAATATGATTGTTCCTACCATTACTTACCCTGAGTAAGTTTCCTTTGACATAATTGAGGTGCCTATCTTAGATTTGTCAAATAATTTTACTTATTGTAGGGTTTCATATTTGTTAACAAATGTATCACCTTCTCCATAAAGTGTCCGATGATTGGTCGCATATGGACGTAGTCTAATGACATTATTATGTTGGGATCAATTTTTTAATGAAAAAATGGTTCCAAGCTCTATCATATACATAAGATATTGTGATTTTTTTATCACCTTCTCCAAGAAAGAAGAAAAACTATTTTTGATGATCAAATAAACATCGAATTTAAGGTTGCTTATTTTCATTGGCATCTCACACTATTACACTCCAAGAACTCCTTGGCTTCCATTATAGGTAACACCTATTGACAAAGTTACTTGTCTAAGAATTTGGGGAAGTGTTTTACATCAAAAAGTACAATACATTTATCCTTAAATATTGCACTCAAGTTTAAATATATTTAAAATAATAAAATTAAATATAATTGTATGATACTTTAACAACACGACAAATATAATAAAATGTTCATTAGTGTCATGCAAGTACCTAACCCTTATCACTTTCATTGTTGTAATAAATGTTTGATGCAACACAATTAATATTAGACGTCCTTCAAATTTCCTTGAATTCTTGAATTTGTATTATAAATGGTTCTAACTATTTTTGTACAAGAATGCTCTTTTATTAGTCAATTATTTGTTTTATTGCTCTAAATGCACTAATGAACCTATATATTTATAGGCTTCTTGAATTCAAATTAGACTCTATTGGCGTGTGTATATTAACACACAATGAAAGGGAAAACCAACAAATAAAGCTAAAAACATGTGGGACCAAAATATGGGAAGCAAGGGTTCACACAAATAAAAGCACCAAAACTAAATAATTAACAATTACAAAAACTTATATAATTTCCTGGGACCCATAACTCTTTAGTTTTAGAGAGATAAACTAGAAAATATGAAAACACATCAATAAAAACTTAAATTGGACCAATAAATGAGAAATAAACAAGTAAAAGTAGAAAATGTAATTTTATGACTAATAACTAATTCCATATACTAAAATTACATGTCCATACTAATAAAGTGTGTAGAAAATATATTTTCTATATGATAATGAATCTTCTAAAAGTATGTGTTGTCCAAAATAACCACCCGATTATTAGACAACTCATAGTTCCATTCTAGCTATGACATAGGTTTTCAAGTCACGCATGCTTTTAGTTTTATACCTTGGCACTCTTGCATAGTCAAGTTCTTCGTGTGGGCCCTTCTTGCTTCTTCTTTGTGCTTTCTCTTGCCTTCACTTCCTTCCGCATGTTTCTACCTCTCTTCCCGCTCCTCTCTATTTTTCTATCTCCTTTCATTTCCTCGCATGAAAACCTTGTGCACTCGCTTTTCCCATTCAGCCAGCACCCCTTCACGTGCATCTACCGACTTGCCTCCAATTTTGGCTAAGTCCTTGGCATGCTCCTTCTTCCCAAGTTTCATGCATTGCATCATGTGCACTCATTCCCCTTTTGCATTCTTCCTTTGCACGCCATAAATTTGTGCATGCCTTTCCGCGCACTAGTGTTTCTTCTACACGCTTCTTTCTTCTTGTCATCCGCATGCTCCTTTGATTAGATGCTCGTGCCTTTCGCGTGCTTACACACTTATGTAGATATGCCCATTTTCTTCCCACTTCTCGCACACCCCCTCGTGCACGCTTGTGAGACCTTTGTGGTCTTTCCTCCTACACCTCCTACTCTTGTGCGCACACCAAGTGCAACCTTCTGCGCCCGAATTGGTGTGCCACGTATCAACATGTTAGATGAAGTGCACAACACACAACCTATCAGAACATTCCATATGCGCACCGAATCCTCACATCAAATGAGCACTTGACGTGTGGTAGAAAAAACAAACACAAATAAATAGTCAACCAAATCCTTGAACCGATCAAAGCGCGTCACGTGTCTTGCATGTTTAGTTTGCACTTCGGAGATATTTGAATCATCATAACTTCTCGTTGTAGAGACAAGATTTATACACTCTTGATCTCATTGGAAAGCTATTGATGTGGGCTACACTCTAGGCTATTCAAAATCATATTTTGGCAGGATTTGGTAGGTGAAAAATGAGGAACCGTGTCATAGGCCATTAATGCACAAATTCAATCAGCTCAACCACCCAAATTTGATCTGATTTAATCTCCTTCCTTCTTCCACAAGCTAAACAGACATGGGGAGGTGGATCTAACATTGTTGCAGGCACATATTCAGGCATTTATTATTTTTGTTGGTGGTTGGAAGTTTGAATCTAAGTTTCCCTCCCCTTCTCCTCCTCTTCTCTCCATCTTCTTCTATAAATAGTATAGCATTGCTCATTGTAAAAGGTTGGAATCTCTTTGTTTGCAAGAGTATTATTCATAGTAGTGCCTTTGCATCTTGAGTTACAAGCCTCAGATCTCGGTTTTCTACATGTAGATACTTGCCACTCCCACCATCAGAATCGACATTCATGCATCTTTGGAAGTAATAAAATATTTGTTTTGTGGATATTCTTTGTCCGGGTCATTTTTATTGCATCTTCTTTCCTTTCCCCTTGCATTGTTGGTTTGTTGTACATTTTCATGTCTCTTGCAGGGCCCTTATCTATCATACGCTCCATGAAAATGAGTGTATAAATGTTGTTGCAGATCGTGGCACGTATGCTCCGCCCTCATTGTGCGCATTTTCCTTTGTTTTCACTCAGATGAGAGTGTTCATCCCCCTCTTTCTAGTGTTATCACCTCCCCTTAGCTTAGGTTTTCATTTTCATGCATCTCCTTCTCACCATGGTCCCTTGGAATCATAAATTAGTGCTAGGTAGTTGCATTTTCCTTCTTAGGAGTAGTTTTAGTCAGTAAAAATAGGTAGAGGAAGTTGGCCTTCTCTGGGGTCTGCTCAAAGTGCAAGTCCCGACTTGAGACAATCATGTGTTGCCTCAAAGCCCCGATTCATATTGATCCGGGATGGGTGCAATTTTGAGCTCCAACAGTATGATTGGTTTATTTTTTTAATAGATTAATCAAAGGAATGGGAATCCTTACTCCATAAGTTATAAAAAAAAATAGAAAATTATATCATTTATCTATGCAAATCAAAACCATCAAAACAAGGTATTGAAAAATTATGACATCATTTGTTTAGTCCCTAGCAATTTAAAAGAAACAATTACACCTAATTACTTATGAATAATTTATAAGAGAAACCACCAACAATTTCTTAAGAGATATATAAATATAAATACTAAAAACTATATAACTCCATAGATCTAGGATGTGTGTGTAGAATAAATCATGACAAAAATCTTTCAAAGTGTATTCCTTTGGGAGGTAAACCAAAAGAAGCCTTGAACATTTGTTACTTTGAAAAGTGTAGGGTTCTTAATTTGGTGTTCCTTATCATCGCATTATCATCATTAGGAAGTGTTGTACTTTTTGTTAGCCTCATCTCATTCAAGACCAATTCCTTAATACAAATCATATTTAAAAACAAACATTTTTAATTTTTTGTCAGACCGACATCTATTGCATTGACGCATGTTTAAGAAAATTAGAATGAAGGACACCATTATAATCATATAAATGAGTTTCATTAAGTAAGACTAAGATGTATGTCCATAAAATTTTAACTTTTGGTTTAGTTAGAGAGAACATTATCCTTTGAAAATGATATATCATTAAAGACAACATGTTCCTCGACCTTCACCTTTCCATTGTCTAGTATGATGACTTACGTAACTAGGGTTTTCTTATCAAAATTTACCATCAAATTGACATTATCCATACTAATCTCACTTGAAGAAGGATCAAGGAAACATATAAAATTCCAATTCAACATTAATCAAACCCAATGTTTTTATATCAAAAGACTTATAAAATTTCAATTCAACATTAATTAGAACCGATATTTTATCAAAGAAGGACCTTTATACATGTAATCCATAACAACATCCATTATAGAATTTGAGGTGGCTAATATCATAGATATAATCTCGCCAATCAACACATTCACAATTGTCATGGTAGTTTGCTTCCTCTCATTTTGAATGGAGAGAAAAATAATCTATCGTAATTTTATCCAATCCACTCTCTCTTATTGCCATTCTAAATCTTGATCTCAACTCATTAGGGTTCCATTCCTTTTCTTAAATTTTAAGACATTCTTCTCCTAGTGTCATACTTCGATATACTCCCATGCAAAATAAGAAGGATTAAAAATATGTTGGATAAATTTATTGGGACAACACCTTTTATGGTTGCATTTCTCTTAGCCTTATTTGGTAAGAGTTTTGGAATATGTTTTAGTATCTTTGTGCTAATGTTAAAACAAACACCCACATGCATGTGTATACTTGTGAAAACATTAAAGTAATATAAATACATAAATGATCAAGGAAGAATGACTACCCATATATTAAGTTTAGATGTGAGGGAGAGCCATTGGCCTTCCTCATATGGGTATTACACTAAACCCCTCTTCTACATTGAATTATCTTTAACACTATCTCTCTATGCTTTTATATAAAATCGGTAGAGACTATTATGAATTAGGGTTGAGTATAGTTATCTTGTGGAGAAACTATTATTTAATATATTAATAAAATCAATTAATAGTTGCTTTAATCTATTAATAACGAAAGTCAATCAAGTCAATAACTTGATTGCTACTCTTTTCTATAAATAGAATAAACATTATATATTATAATTAAATATTACTTGTTCTTCTTAAGATGTACCAACACCTCCTTAAGATGTACTTTGTATAAGGTGTAAAACTAAAAGTTGTATGAGTGGATCACTCATGGATCCACTTTTGGATCACTAAAACTGATAATTTTTGGGCATACAAATATGTTACACTATCTCATGTTGAAAATATAAAAGAGTTCATTGAATAACTACATGTAGTAGATGCAAACAACATCAAACCAAATACCCCCATAATGTTGAATGAGCGAAGGAATAAAAACATCTATATGAGTTGAGCCTATAAATCCACTTCTCAATCACCGAATAATGAAAGATGTCAGGGCTACTAGTCGATTAGATTATCTCGTTTCGAAAACAAAAATTCTTCTAGTGAATGCGCTTAAAATACACGTTCAAAGAAATATCTTGAGAGTCGTAGTGAATTAAATATCCCTTTTAGTAATATTTTATGTCTAATTAAAAACTTTGATTTTGGCATGATACATCCTGGGAAAATTTCTACTCAAATGAAGAACTTTTATTTTTTATGATTTTTCAAAGTGAAAGAACATTACATGAACTACACATTATATGAGGTGAATATCCGATTACTTTTGTACCAAGTAAAAGTTTCTATAATGTGTTCTAGGATTGATGTGTTAACCTTGAGACATTCACCCACATGCATGCATATACTTGAGAAACATTAAAATAATATCAACATATATATGATCAAGGTGACTACCAATATAATAAGATAAGACGTGAGGGAGGGACAATGGACATCCTCACAAGAGTACATTACAATGAATATATCTTCCACATTGAATTACAACTAACACTAGCTCTCTATATTTTTATAAAAATAAGCAGAGGTTATTATTAAGGTTGAGAGTAATTAGCTTGTAGCTCAAGTGTATTTTAATATATTAATAGTTATTTTAATCTATTAATAGACGAAGTTAATCAATTCAATAATTTGATTTTTTTCTTCTCTATAAATAGAAAAAGCATTATACAACAATTAAATATTACAAGTTCATCTTAATCACATATAATAGTATATGGTTATTTAAATATATTAACATTTTTGAACCCTCACTTATGGATTATCTTCTTTCTTCTGTTGCTATGTTATTCATCAATCAATTTTCCCTTCCCCTTCTTATCTATTTCCTTTGCCTCGCATCAACTCTTTTTAGTTCTTATGTTTTTCATGACTACTCTAAAATGAAATGATCGAGCCCTATTTTTTCCACCTCTTGGGAATGAGATAAGAATGGTTTTGAAGGGCACAAATCTTCATGATAAATGTCTCTTCCACCACCTTGCATAAAATGCACATTCAACATTGATCAATCCTTTCTCAAAGCATGAAGAAAGATTTTATGAGATCTTTTCACTATCTAAGTGCAACATGGCAGCACACTGTCACCTTTCCTAACCTATATTCTTAATTATTGCCAATATCATTAGTATGAGGTTCTTAAAGTTAGGATAAAAGTCAACATTACTAGAAACTACAATCTCATCTATTTTTCAAAATTGTAGCCCCATAAATCATTAGGAGGTCAAGATGTCTATTTAATTCTCTAAAACCACGTTTAAACAATATAGAGGAAAAGTTAAATGCTTAGTTTACCATTCTTTGTAATCCATTTTCGAATGTAGAAATTTATAGAACACACATTCTTAACATCGTTGATGATTAGTGAAAAATCATCTTCCAAAATAAGGTTTTGAATCTTATTTTCTAATGCCATTTTAATTCCTTGATTCAATGCCCAATATTTTGCCATGTTATTTGTCACCCAAGGAATATTTACACCAAAAAAAATTCTTAACAAGAGAAGCAATATTACCATTAAATAATTAAAATTTTGAATAATCAAGCTCACAAGTGATAGATTACAAACAATGCCATTCTTTTTATTTTCAATCAAAATAATAATATTATTCACATATTTTAAGAGATTATATTTAATGTAATTATTAATTTCCATAAAATTGTCTTCAATAATTAGCCTTTCGTAATATTTACTTTTCAATAAAAATATCTTACAAATCCTAAATCTTAAAAAAAAAAATTCAAATTAGAAACAAACTAAAGTCATAAATAATTAAACGCACATATAAAACAAAATTGAAAGGAAACATTTTGTTAAAGCCCTTTCCACCAACCATATATATTCACCAACCTTATATATTTTCTTCAATCTTGGTGACCGTTCATTCTTGGCGAGGAGTAAAATTAATATTTACTTAAAATTTGATTTACAAATATTATAAAGTCAAAGTGTATGTTTTATCAAGTGTGAACGCACACAAACATTTGGTCATGATGACCAATATCTAACCCACCCATTAATATTTATTTTATGTAAAGGTGGGTGAGCCATCAAGTTGTATGGGCTGCTCCGCATTGTACCCTCACCAACAAATGTGAGAGAGGACACACTTTGGTTGGTTCAAACTTTAATGGTATAAGTATTTAAATATATTTTCGTTCGAGCAATAAAATATATTAATTGTAATTTATTTATTTTAATTCTTAAAAAAATAAATAGATTATTCCCGTGATAGAATGCACCAAGGTCAATAAGAGACCCATGCATTCATCTTATGCCCATTTGACATCATGTAGTATGGATGTCAATAATTAGTTTTTTTGCAAATTTTCGTTGTAAAATATAATGTCTTTTCCAAATTTTGTTCAACACATATTCAACTATCACTACACATAATGTCAATTTCAAACTCAAAAAAACAATCTGCTCATGATTAAAGGTATGATGGGGCCAATCTGGTAAAATGTTGATGAGACGAGCTATGGATGTAGGGCATTTAATTGGTTCACCCAACTTTAATAATATAAAAATGTATTTTTCAAATATATTTATAGTATGAAATATATTTTAGTATGAAAATAAAAGATATTAAAAATAATCTATTTATTTTAGATTTTTTATATACTATAATGATTAATATATATTTTTACAAAATATTAACTAATTTGTGATAGATGATCTTGTATTATTATGTTTCATTCTTAAATATTATTTAATAAAAAATGAATATTAAATTTTACTAATTATTAAGATATTATAATGTTTTAATCAATTTCTTCAAATAAAAAATAAAAATAAAATGAACATTAAATACTCTACTAAATGTCAAAATATTATAATATTTTTGATCAATTTTTAAAACAATTAAAAAACATTAAATTTAAAATCAATCACTAATTATTGAAATTCAAAACATTATAATCTAAAACCATTAAACTACCATTATAATTTTAACATAATTAATGATTGCAAATATATATGTTATTGGTTGTATAATATTTGAGTAATAGGTATTGATGATTTTTTACTAGAGCCGTGCAACCTTCCACAAGCGTATATAAAGAAATGCACCAATTTTAGCAACCTCCAAATAAAAAAGTTATGCACCCGTTTTAGCCACCCCATTTTTCAATGAGCCATTTCCAAACCTAACCCCATTACTATCAATTTTATATAGTCTGATGGAACTCTCTGAAACTATCTCTATCATTGAAAACAACCGTTGAATAGATGCCTCCATTTCCAAAAGCCCCATAGTCAAAATGATGTCAAATTATTTTGATGAATTTGAGATAAACCAACACTTATGGGTTCACTCTAGTGGATGAGTTAACTTAGAATTATCATACGCTGGTTGGAAGGTTTAGTTCCATTAAATAGTATAAACAATTAATTTTGGTATGACATGGGTTATTTGTTAGGATTCTACATTGTTTTACATTGTTTTAGTGAATTTAGTTGTTTATTGATAGTTATCTAGATTAAGTTTGCGTTAGTGTCATATTCTATATATTTGGTTGCCTTTTGACACGTTTCTTTATATTTTACCATTTTTATTTTTTTATTTTCTCTATTTTCAATATTTTCTTCATTTTATTGTCCTCTTTTTTACTTTTTTTAATTTCCACTATTTTTCTTTCTTACTAATGTTACATGAGTTTATGCTTTTTGTTGAAATTATATTATGGTTTTGTCTTGCTTTTGTATATGAGTTCTTTAATACCTATTTTAGGTTTAATGAAGTTTTGGTCTTTCTTCAACTTTTATTATTTACCGTGTGTTGGACTTCGACATGTGTGCCGATAGGGTCCTAATTTAAATTCAATAAGTCTATAAATATATAAGTGCATTTTGAACAATCATACAAGGATTAATATACATAGATTCATATGAATCCAAAGAAGGAATTCAATTATTTCAAGAACATCCATGTGCCAAGAGCAAATGAAACATTTATAAAAGAAAATCTAACATTTACTTGTTGCATTGATTAGGCCATTCAAAATAATAAGGGTTGGGTCATTACATCACAACGGATTGCTTCTAAATAACATTATACTTGGTATGTTTCTTTTAAGACTTTACAAAATCCTAGGGGCATGATAATAATGGAGGAATAACATCAACACCAATAATTCCTCCAAATTTTATGGTTTTGCAAGTTATTACATCACATTAGGGTTCTAAGGAAGGATACTAGGTTCCCAAATATCAACAATGAATTTAGGAAAATCAAAGAAAGATGCTAAAGTGCAAGAGTGGGATAACAAAGTCATTAATTTAGATCTCGACATTCATTGACATATGCTAGAAATGTACTATGGTTTTGGAAAAGGATATTGTTTTGGTCTGGTTCTTATGTTTTCATTGTTTTTTATGGGTTTGTTTTACATCATTGTCTAGATGTGTGTAATCTTGTATGTTTTTGATGACTATATTGAGAATTATGAAAAATGATATCACTATACAACACTATACAACCTACTATTATCAATTATTTAAATCCTAGGAATATATTTTATTTGTTTAGGTCAGAATTGATTTTTAATATTTGTTTAGATTTGATTAATGTGTTTTCGTTAGTTGTAGTGCATTTTAATGTAAAACCACATTTTACATCTACATTATGGTGAACTCCGAACTAGCTTACACCAACCCTTAAGGTTTCCCTTTTTGTGAACCCAAACCAACTTCCACCAACCTTAGGGTTTCTACTTTTTGTGAACCCACATTGTATTGACCACTCTAGTAGGGGTTCACATTTTGAGGAACCTTCATTACATCGTCACCCTCTCAGGGCTAGATCTAGATTGTCCTAGGGTTTTTGTTCACTCAATTATGCATATATTAATTCAAACCCTAGGGTTTGGTTGGTTTATATTGTCTTGTCATTATGCTTACATAAGTTGTAGACTTATGTAAACATTGTTGCTTCATTTCAAGGATACACATATGGATCCTAGGTATGAGTAATAAAAAATGTGTTATTGGAATGGTGAAAATATGTATGAAATGGATGATCATGCGATGATGACTATGATTACAAGATCAAATTAGAAGAAAGATTTGAAGATTATTTAACTTATAATAAAAAAGTATCTTATGAGAAATCCTATTGGTATGTTGAAACAAATCTCTTGCCAAAATATTCCTACTCTTGTTTATACTATTTCTTCTTCTAGAAATTTTATACTTTGTCAAATAATCAAAATGATTTTATTTCTCACCTCCCTTCTCATAGTGTGAATTGTCTAAATGTTCAAAATGATTACATGGGCCTTCTCAAGTTTTATCTACTCAACAAGATTCCTAATTTCTTCAAACCCGACCACTTAGGATTTCTTTTGTTTCTTCCAACATTGTAAATAATTCTTTGACTCCTACCATTCCAATTTCCTCTACTACTCCATTATCTATAATATCCCCTTTTGGGATATTATCCAAATATGCAAATTAATTATTGAATTGATTCTATAAGGACTAAACCCTCCTAGTTTGACCTCAAATAATTCAATGTTAGCTTGATACAACCCAAAAAGGGTTGGAGTGAGCCAAGGTGGTGTATTAGATGGGAGAACTTGTTGCAGGTTAGGAAATTAATCACTTCAAATATGAAATTAATTGCAGCAGAGTTAATTAATTAAAAATGTACCATAACAAATGAAACTTAGAAAATTAATAACTTGCTCAATATTCCATATTTTGTCCTCAAATAAAATAAATAATTTTCTATAAATCAAGGGCTTTCCAATGAGCTACCAATCTGATTTTTGAACCACTATAACCCTTCCAAAACAACCCTCAAAATCCCAAACCTAGTTGTTAGGGTTAGAATAAAATCAATAAAAATATTTCAGCCTTTCCACAAGCTTCCAAACACTCCAAAAATCACTCCCTTTGCTCAAAAATAATTTATAGACAAATCAAATTTTTAAATCTGATTATACACAACTGAAAACAATTATTAATCAAACCCCAGTCTATTGCTGCAATCTTTAAAAATTCATATCTTCCTCCAAACTACTCCGATTTGGGCAAATGAGATATGCCCAGACTCGGAAAAATACAAGGAACAAGATGAACCAAACCAAATTAGAACAGCAGTAGCTAAACTCCCAAAATAGCCAAAATAGCAAGTCACCTAGGGCAAAATAAATTGCTGTTTGCACATAAATTAATTCCAGCACTTGTATTACTCTTAAAACCCTCAAATATGGTCACACATACTCACAAAATTATGCTAAATCAGATCAGATTGTAGATCTAGCTCAAAAGACTCTAAAACATGCCAAACAACCTCCCATGCAAGTCACTTTAGCTCTAGTAAAAGCAAGAGGGAATCGTGAACCAAGTCGCCAATCCTATAATGGAGAAACAATGCATAACACACACTTCAAAAGGAGCACAATAGAGAGAACAATGGAATCTTCAATATTCTTCAATAATGGATCCAAATGAGAGAGCACAATGCAAGAACTAGGGCATACATCCCAATACTCCAAGCATGGAGTGAAATCAAATGATCAATCAACATGCTCATCCAAGGAAATGCGACCCCTTCTTATAGAATAAGAGGTGCAAATGCCAATGTTTTAAACATTTAATGTTTTCCCTCTAAATAAAAAGTATTTAATAAACCACTACATGTGCACTTTATTTAATTTCTTAATTTAATATTAATAAATTCCTATCCTATGTGCACATTCTAAACTACCTAGAACTTCCCACTTGTTGCGCTAGACACACCAAGGGGTTCTGATGCTTAATAAAAAGAGTGAATCGATTAGGTAGTAATGTCTCTAAAAAGGGGACATTACAGTCCTCCCTCTCAAAGATTGCTTGCCCTCAAGCAATAGCATTCTCATATCTCCATGTGTCATGTACCAAGAAGGAGATGTGAGGTGGTGCCTCCAAAGTCTCGAACCGGTGCCGGTCAAATGCCCAAGCATGGGGAAGAACCTGTTCGCTTCCCTCGTGACAATCCAAGTATGCATGTGATCAACTCCATAGTAGTAGCTCCAAGTGGTAGTGTCTTCATCATAAAGTGTGGGGCCAAGGGTAGAATGAGCTTGGCTAAGCTCCCTCGTGACCCATTCAATGATGCCTTCGTGAAAAGTGAAGGACAACAACTGCTTCTCACGCATCTTTATTCCTGCACATGAAACAAATGTGTTAGAAAAACTAGTGTTAAAAACACTCTTCTTGCTTCTTCTTGGTATCTCCATGGCTTGGATGGTGCCCAACTTTCTTTCATGCATGGGCTGCCCCCACAAACTGCTATGTAGTCCCATACTCTGCTGTAGTCATGCCATTTTTCATCAAAAATCAGACTTGGCCCTTCCCAATCAATCATGCATGAATTACAAACAAACACCCATAACCATATCATCATGTGAACATCAAAAATATGAACTGTAAAAGGAATTAAGGGGCTGATCATGACGATGTTAGATACCAAAATGATGGGGCAACAGTTAGTCTTCCATGTCATCATCCCAATATCAATTCCTGTGTGTTGGGCAACAATTTTAGAAGCTATCAAACTGAAAATATGGGATACAACAATCCCATCTTGCATGGGAAACAACTCCAACAATACATATTCAATTTTCTTGTCATTTTCTAGCAAGTACTCAATGTGCACCTGTTTTTTCTTGCTTGGGCCAGCAAGATGACATCTCCCTTGTTTATATTCCAAGATAAACTCTATGCTCCCAACACTTCCTTCAAAAGCTAGAAGTTGTAAATTATCATGGCATAGGGAAAGTAGAAGATTTGATCCCAATGTGCAAGACATCAAAACATTCATGTGAAGAAATGACATACCCCTCATGATGATAGAATCCATGTCTGTATCCTTATGCCATCTCCCAATCTCATTTGCATGTAAAATGATAGGCAACACATGATTGAGCTTTACCTTATCACTTACCAAGTCATTTAGAAGGTCACTTCTCCCATGCTTGGCTGCCCCTTGTTCTTCTTCCTTAGCTGCCATAAGAATCATAGAATATGGATCATGTGAAGACCTTATACCATGGCCCTTCTTCTCCTTCAAACTCTTTGTAGAAGCCCCAAAATTTGTAGCCATGCAAGCAATGTCAACAAGATCCATCCCACACATTTCCTTTACCAAATTTTCCTTTGAAAACACAAGAATCAAATGTCCAAGTGACAGCCCATCATGTACAAATTTCATAACAGCAAGATAAAGTGCATGAAATGACTCTAAATGGGCCTCAATACTGTGAAGAATGACTTCATACCTTTGAGGGATGACATCACCTAGGTAAAAACCCTCATCATGATTGAAATTTGAACCATGCTCAATCCACAAGAGTTGAAATTTACCAAGATATAACTGTTGTACCAAAACTGAAAGTGAATTTCTTACCATGTAATATGTGGTCCATGTAATTCCCTTATTTCGGAAGGCCTTCATGATTACCACTTGTGCCTTGAGCTCCCCAAAGTGAATGGCTGAATATTTCTTTCCCATTGGTGAGAAGAAACAAGAGAATCAACAAGATTAGACACATCTTTCTTCAAAGCACTACCGAGCTTCCCATGTTCATCAACAACTTCATCATCCTCATTAGCCAAATCAGATTCTGAATAATCCATTACCTTAGTCACATTTGGTGCAAGTATTAGATACAAAAAGCTCATTATTATGCATCAAAGAACTCATACCTTGAGGATCCATTCCCATATCCTTTTCTGAAGACTTGGCTGCCATATATGTCTTCATCTTGATTTGATTCATGACACCTTTTGCCAAGGTGTGAGAAATGCATGATGCCTCCTGTCTCAATTCTTCCTTAAGCACATTCAAAAATTTTGAGGAACATCATCATATTCATCTATCACTGTAGACATGATACTTTGTATTGCAACCATTACATTTTCTGAACGATTATCTTGTATGACCCCAAAGAATACCTCGAACATATGAAGGATGAGATCATTACAACCAAGATCTAACATCAATACACAAGATCTTACCTTTGCCATAGTTTCCAAATTTTTACCCTCTTGCTGTAATAAGGGCTTGTGACGTTCCAAAGGCCTTGAAAACTTCCGACCATGTGTTCGAAAATGTCTCTCATGATATCATCACTGTAGGGCAGATTAGGGGCTGTGACCCTTGTGACTTCAGCAATGCAAGTAACAACCATAATTTTCACTCTCACATCTTCATGCCAAAAGATCCTAGGCTTAATCAACTGAAACATCAATGGCTGAATCATATACTTATCTGATTGTTCGACCATGGCCAAACAATTTGCTGTTTCCTCCAAGTCCTTAAGCAAGGCATCCTCGAATGATGCGGATGCTTAAGCTTCTTCCCAACCCTGATGATCCTTTCTTTCAAACCACCTTCACTCATTAACTCCATGGTTCCACTCAGCCTCTTATCTCTGCATACAAATATGAAAATACAAATCCTGCATTCACAAATGACCCACACGAATAGAGGAAGGAAGCTCTGATACCACTGTAATATCCCCTTTTGGGATATTATCCAAATATGCAAATTAATTCATTGAATCGATTCTAGAAGGACTAAACCCTCCTAGTTTGACCTCAAATAATCCAATGTTAGCTTCAATACAACCCAAAAAGGGTTGGAGTGAGCCAAGGTGGTGGATTAGATGGGAGAACTAGTTAGGAAATTAATCACTTCAAATCTGAAATTAATTGCAGCAGTGAATTAATTAAAAATGCACCATAACAACTGAAACTTAGAAAATTCATAACTTGCTCAATATTCCATATTTTTCCTTAAATAAAATGCAGAATTTTCTATAAATCAAGGGCTTTCCAACGAGCTACCAATCTGGATTTTTGAACCACTGTAACCCTTCAAAACAACCCTCAAAATCCCAAACCCAGTCGCTAGGGTTAGAATAAAATCAATAAAAATATTTCAGCCTTTCCACAAGCTTCCAAACACTCCAAAAATCACTCCCTTTGCTCATAAATAATTTATAGACAAATCAAATTTCTAAATCTGATTATACATAGCTGAAAACAATTATTAATCAAACCCCAGTCTACTGCAATCTTCAAAAATTCATATCTTCCTCCAAACTACTCCGATTTGGGCAAATGAGATATGCCTGGACTCGAAAAAATACAAGGAACAAGATGAACCAAACCAAATTAGAACAACAATAGCTAAACTCCCAAAATAGCCAAAATAGCAAGTCGCCTAGGGAAAAATAAATTGCTGTTTGCACATAAATTAATTCCAGCACTTGTATTACTCTTAAAACCCTCAAATATGGTCACACATACTCACAAAATTATGCTAAATCAGATCAGATTGCAGATCTAGCTCAAAAGACTCTAAAACATGCCAAACAACCTCCCATGCAAGTCGCTTTAGCTCTAGTAAAAGCAAGAGGGAATCGTGAACCAAGTCGCCAATCCTATAATGGAGAAACAATGCATAACACACACTTCAAAAGGAGCACAATAGAGAGAACAATGGAATCTTCAATATTCTTCAATAATGGATCCAAATGAGAGAGCACAATGCAAGAACTAGGGCATACATCCCAATACTCCAAGCATGGAGTGAAATCAAATGATCAATCAACATGCTCATCCAAGGAAATGCGACCCCTTCTTATAGAATAAGAGGTGCAAATGCCAATGTTTTAAACATTTAATGTTTTCCCTCTAAATAAAAAGTATTTAATAAACCACTACATGTGCACTTTATTTAATTTCTTAATTTAATATTAAGAAATTCCTATCCTATGTGCACATTCTAAACTACCTAGAACTTCCCACTTGTTGCGCTAGACACACCAAGGGGTTACAATGCTTAATAAAAAGAGTGAATCGATTAGGTAGTAATGTCTCTAAAAAGGGGGACATTACATTATCTTATATATATGCAAATGTTTTAAATGACTATTATGATGAATGCATTAAGAAACTTACAAAGAAAAGTTCAATTTTATTCTCAAGGGTGTCAAAATCTAAATGTTAGGATAACTTCTCATGATATGCTTATAAAACCTTTAACATATGATGTATTGGCTTACCCATTTCCATGCAATTTTATTGCATAGTAGTTTGCATTATTAAATGGAAAAGGGAACCTTTCTCACCATATTAGATCCTTTTATGCCTCTTTCTTTAACTATGCATGAAATGATATTCTATTTCTTAATATTTTCCCAATTAGTTTGAAGTATTATGCACTTTATTGGTTTATGCTTTGCCATGTGGATCCTCTCATTATTGCATGACATCAATGAACAATTTTATAAATAATTTCATAGGAAATATTGTCCCCAAGGTTACCTTTCAACAATTATATGAACATCAAATGAAACTAATAGTGATTATGTGCTTAGATTTAAGACATTGACAACTAGAATGCATTGTCAAACATTGGATCGTGAGCTTTATAGACATTTATTGTAATCTATTATTAGTTATTCAAGAAAAAGTGACTTTCAACATTTATCCCTCTTTCATTGAATTTTTTTAATGCAGTTAAGACCCTTAAACTCAAGCTTTAATAGGTACATGTGCTTACATATGAGATACATGTTCCACATCATGAAAGAATTCCAAGAAAACCAAGTTTTAAGGCTATAAGCAATGACCATGCATTCTGATATATGAATGATGATAAGAATTTGTTCAATGTTATAGAACTTAAGAAGCTTCTATTATCTCAAAGGAGTGTAGTGAATTTACAAGATTGAGTGAAAATCCATAACATGATTTAAATAAATCATTTGAAAGCAACATGATTACTTATCCACCAATACGGGAATTTTATACTTCAAGACCATTGCATTCATACTTTGATACCAAAAAATATTATGATTTATAGACTTAAAGGGAATTCCACTAATAGCTAAATTACCTTAAAAATAAGATCAAAGATTTAATTGACATAATTGATCAATCTCAAATTGATGATGCACATCAAAATGTGAATATTTTGAAAAAAAAATGTTGTTGTCTTTATCTATTTTGTAGACAATGTCCATATGGTAGGAAAAAAGAATATAATAGTATGCCTATGGTTCCACTTGAGGGATATAATAGATATTTTAAGGAATAAAAATAAATATATTATGTCCATGGAAGATTTTAGACTCGATTTTGGAAAAGTATATAACACACATACTATAAGGTGCATGCGCTTTTGAGAACCATATGCAACTATTGGGAAAAATGTAGAAGAGATGACACCTTTGTGCTCATGAAATTCAATCATAGTAAGTAGGCACCATTCATGGAGAAAATATTCAAGAAATCAATGCCAAATGGTGTGAAGAGAAGGGAATACTTAACACATGACAAAGTAGAACTAATTGTTAGGAATACATATGGACTCCACTAAGTAAATCAAAAGGATAAAAAAGTGTAACAACTAGTTACAGGTGATTTGTAGGAGCAAGGTGGTGTTTAATCACTATAAAATCACACCTTGATCCCAATTTAAGGGTTTAGTTAACGAAGTAGGGTTATGTTTTTGAAATTATTAAGGATTGTATCCATGAACTTTGATCAAGAAGAATTTTAATCAAACTATGGAAGATATACAATAGATATATATGATATTGAAGGATATTTTTATTTAATATGTAATTCATGTTGAATTTTGAATTATGGAATGATTAGCATCCCTAGTTCTTATCAAGTTTCATTAAGTAAATGGATGATACTTTAGGTTTATGTTAAGTGCATGTTCCCTTGAATATACCTAGAATAATAGACCTCGATTAATGGACTTAGGACCACTATTTGTAACAAAAATATAAAAAGTAAGGGTTTGAGAATATATCATCACTTTGGGTGAGTGATTGAGGGAAATATTAAGTGAATTTACAATGGTTAGAGTAATGATATGTAATGAAATTACTTAGATAGATCTGAATATCAACAACAATATAACACCAAATAACACCAAAATGTAGAGAAATGATCATAAGATACAAGTAGAATAAATTAGCCACTTTTAGGGGAAATCTCCAAAAATACAATAAGACTCAAGTAATCAATATTATGATCAACTACTACCCACTAGTCACATATATACTATTCCTATGTTATGGACATCACTAAGGCCAACCCACTCAAGATATTATAACATATATGAAAGAGACACAAATAATAAAAAGTTATGATAGCCACACATCGACCATACACATCCAATGTAAGATATAGGATTAAGGGCATAACCCTTCCCCTTCAGAGTAGCATTGTCCCCGAATGTTGAGAAGCTCGAATATTGTTTTAGGAATGTCAGCATCCTCCCATGTGGCGTATTCACTATCTAGATTCTTCCACTTGATCAAATACTCGGTAATGACCCTTGTCCTTAATTGTTTAGTTTGTGTATGAAAGGTACATTCTAATTCTAAGATGATTTTTTGATCCTCATTGAGCTTAGGTAACACTTTATGCAGAGATGACACCTTACATTCAATTAAATTCTTCAAGTAAGAAACATGGAAGATTGGATATATTTTGGTTTCCTAAGGGAGTTCCAGTTTGTATGCTACATTATGAATCTTATGCAATGCTTGATAAGGGCCATACTACTTAGGTGAAATATTGTTATCCTTCTTCTATTGTTTCAAAGAAATTTTATTATATGGTTGTAAATGCACAAAACCCAATCACCAACTCTAAAATGTCTTTCACCGTGATGTTGATTAGCTTTCCGCTTCATGTAGTTTTATGCCATGGCCAAGTTCCCTTGAAAATAGAATCTTCAAATTCAACTTCTCTAAACCTTGGTTGGCCTTGTAAGGATGAGGTGATGGACGGTGGATGGTACCCATATAATGCCAAAAAGGAGATATTTTAGATGAAGTATGGAAGGTAATGTTATACCACCATTCTCGCAGTGGTAGCCCTTTGAGCCATCTCACTTGTTTATTTGAGGTAAATTAACGAAGATATCCTTATAAGAACTTGTTTACCACTTCAATTTTCCCATAAAATTGGGGATAATAAGAAGAGCTATGGGCTACCCGAGTACATGAAAATGAGAACAAATAAGTCAAAAATTACTTGTAAATATAGGGTCTCGATCATTTACCATAATCTTTGGTGTCCCATGTAGCTTCTTGTTATCTCGCTTTTAGTGATTTCAGCTAAAATTGAGATAACCATAGAATTTTTTGAAAAAATCCCCTAAAAATGCTCTTTGAAGAGATTTTCAGTTTTTGGGTTTCCATTGTATGGAAACATATCCTTACATGCTTCTTGTCAATTGTTTCCCAAACCCAAAACCCATTATAAGCTAGTGTATTAGGTTTTTAGAACTCGAAGCATCAGAACATACCTTGCAAAAGCATGCTCATGTTGCTTGGTTCCCGAACCCAAATGATCCTTTGTGTTGGGTTTTCAGAACTTGATAACATCGAAACACCTCATGCTTCATGTCACTTGTTTCCCAAAACCCGATTTGATAGTAAAACCTTTGTATCTGGTTTCGGACACTCCAAGCATGATGACATGGCATTAATGTCGAGTTTTTGGGTAGTTGGCACATGTGTTGGATGAGGTGTAATTAATGCTAGGGATTTATAAATAGTTCAAATTTACACGTCATTTTTACCTGGTATATTTTTCATTGCATGGATTTTTTGTGCATGTTCCTTCGACCTCCAAACCCGACTGAACCTCTTGATCGATTTTGTGATCCATCTTTGACCATTTTTCAAATTTATTGAAGGTATTTTTCTCTTCTTACCACTTTGAGGTCTTTGGGGTTGTTTTTGAGGTATTCTTTTGGCGTTTTTCTTCTTTTCTTTTTCTTCCCTCTAGGTTTAGGGTTTTGGGTTGTTTTCTTCATTTCCTATTGTATTCTTCTAAAACCTCTTGTTTGGAATTCACCCTTTGGTGTTTTCTTATTTTTCCCATAGGATATACTCTTTTTGGTTTTTGAGATGAATCTAAAATCCTAATTTACAAACTTGGCGAGAATTTTACTTGTTCTAACATCTCGAAACCCGACGCCTTTGTTTCAATTTTCTGATTGCTTAAATCATCCTCGCTCCATGATCTATCGGAGTTTTATAGAGCGCTTAACATCATCCTAGCTCCATAGTCTATCAGGGTTTTAAAAGTGCTTAACATCCCCTAACTTTCGCAATGTATCGGTTTCATGCAAGTATTTAACATCATCCTGGTTCCGCCTTTGGGTCGGGTTTTGCAGTGTTCGACACGACAAAATTTCTGTATACATTACAAGGTGTGTCGGGTTTCGGAAGTGCTTTACAAGTCCCAAAGTCCGGTTAGTGTGGTGGGTCCAGTAGGGTTGCTCATAAAATATTTCAAGCTTTGATTGTTCAACCAGAGGTCATCTAGGCATTCTTTCTTCAAAACTTCTCATGTCGGATCCTAGACAATCTAAGGATAAGTTAGACAAGTCAAGAAAGATGAAGTACAAGTACCAGAATATGGAATCCCCTTCCTACATAGATTGCAATTACAACATCTGAGACACGAGCTTGGTAATATAGACATGGAAGACTTTTGGAACAGAATCAAGGATTCTTCTCAGAGTCCCTGGATGAAGTCAATAGCCGATAGTGGCCTCCCTCTCATAACAGGATTCCCAATGTCTACTCAATGCCCCGAGTTCATTCTAGCCTATGCTTCCAATTATGACTCAGCTTCTTGCTCAGTGAGAAATCAATCAGGAGAAACCATAGTGAAGTTGGATGGAGGTTACTTTGATGACCTCTTAAGATTGCCCAACTTTGAAGAATATGTTGATTTGAACCTTCAATCAATACAGAAGGCTTGGGACAACGATCAAGAAGATTGCATCAGGCATGTAAACAAAAAGTTCTTAATCAAGGCCAAGCCAACCATCTCTAGGTTTCCCAAGTTTGTCCCTAGGAGTGATTTCATCCTTGAAATCAGTGATATCATCACCATGCTAAGTTGAGTATTTGGACTCCCCGAGTTGAGAGACTTCCAAGGGTGGATGTATCAATTCATGGTCATCATAAAGAAGAATGACCAAGGGATCGATTGGAGTAGTCTTATAAGTGATGAGATAGACTCCCAGATGAAAATAGTCTTGACTACTGGAAAGTTCTATATGTCTTCATACATCACCTATACAAAGGCTGGTGGCATGAGAAATTATCCAGGGTTGGATGCAAAGGGAAATAGGGCAACAAAACATATATATCAATATTTCCCTCAACTAAAAATGAAGGGGTCCGAGGATCAATTTAGAAGAGTGAACGATGCCTTCTTTTATGAAAACATCTGCATGCTGAACCTTGATTTAAGGAAGAGAAGAGTCTCTGATGAGGCATGGGCCAAAGTATCGAAATGGGGTTGTATCTTCTTGCAATTCAAGAAGTTCACATACCTTTGGGTGGTCATGTACCAGGTGATCCTTTCCGATTTCCTAGGTTCCCAGGTGATAAGTTGATCCTGATGGAGTTGGTTAGACAATTGTTGGATTTTCACAAATTCCAATAGAGTAAGCACAAGGCCACCATCTCCTTCCCTATTTCCATCAGAAGGTACACATGCTCAATAGTGGTTAAAGCCAAGAATGTGGTGCATGAGCTGCAGGATAAGTTGAAAAAGCACATGAAGCACAGAGATGGGTTTGATTTTCAAGGAGTCCTTAAGTCATATGGGACCTTATATCTACATGTGCCCAGTGTAGAAGACATTTGGGTTGATCTTCGGGATGAAGTTTCCATCTGAAGAAAGGACAATAATAGGTTAACACTTGAAGAGATTTAGATGTTAGATCTATCTAACATCCCAGAAGGCACCATGGACAATGAAAGTGTCCTTGACGCCTTGTATGATGGGTTGAATGAAGACTAATATGTATTCCTAGCCATTGATTGGTCCATTGCTGAGAAAGATTCTATTATAGGAAGAGCTGCTCAAATTCTTGCCCATACTAAGGTGTGGCTCATTTCTTGGGGAATGAGTTATAAAGAATAGAGTTTTTCAAAACTAGCTACTTTGGAAGCGGGACCCTCTAAGGGAAAAAAGGAAAAGGATAAGGACTCTTCCAAGAGGCCAATAAAGGTTAAGTTTGTCGAGAAAGGAGAAGAACAAGTGACCACATCATTACCACTATCCCACAAATGGTTGAGATACTTGATTCACCTCCACCACTTTAGAACAAGGAAATATTCCTTTAGGAGAAGAGGTTGGTCAACCTCTCATTCCCTTTTGGTTGGCAGCTCATCGAGGTAAGTCTTCCTCTTACCTCTCAAGCTTTAATTTCAAAATCATTGCCTCCTCCCATTCAACCTTCCTTGCCTCATATTTCTTCACCAAGTTCTTAGCCATGGCCAACATCTTTTCGGCCTCTCACCTCTCCCTCTTGGACCCAAGTTAACCATGGATATGCCTCCTCCTTCTGCCTTCATTCCATGAGTCCATTTCCATGGACACTACACTCGCAATGGTCACCACTCACAAGAAAACCTTCCTCCACTTGAAGATGTGACCGTAACACCTACGATGGGAGAAACTTATTCCAGGTATGCCTCGATGGTTAATAGATCGACCCCAAGGAAGAGAAAGGTGGTAGTTCCCCTACTAGCCTTTGATTTCAGTTCCCTCAAGGTCACTCCTGCTAAAGTCTACCAAGAAACCCAAAATGGTTTCAAGGGTTTGATGGATGCCTCGGGGCATAAGTTTGTGAAATTTCCACTCTCACGGATGAAAAAACCAAGAATGATATAATGGTCACCGATTATCAAATCACAAGGGTTGATCTAGGAAAAGTAACAATGGAGGGAGCACAACAAGATGCACAAGATGCCATGAATGTGTTGTGCCAAGAAGCTGAAGGAAATAAAGGCAAGCAAAGATGAGCTAAAAGAGAAAGTAGAGCAGCTGAAAAAAGTATTACTCAAGCTCTCAAAGCCTCTTGAGTCAACACCGTCATCCTCTACTCCTATCAGGTTAGATTTCTCATCGGTACCCATGATTGAGAAGATTAATGAGAAGGGGAGAACGGTCGATGAATGGATCCAGCAGCTACTCCTACAAGGGAAAGAGGTCATTGATGACACCGTGGAAGTTTACAAATCCTTGGAGGATATAAAGAAGGATGGTGAGAAAATGGATGATGAGTATTCGACAGAATTCGAGAACCTAGAGTTAACTTTTGAAGCTCTCAATACACTGAAACAGGTTCCATCCCGCATCTTGGTCGAAGAAGGAATCATTCCACATGGGGACAAGCATTTTCAACTTACCAAAGCCATTAGATTCAAAATAAAGATTCTCAATGAAGCTTACAGTAAATTGAGGGAATCAAGAGATCAATTGGTTGATGGCACAAATGACATAGAAGAAGAGCTAATCAAGATCTATGCTAAAGTGTTGAATGAAAGCTCAAGTATTCTACCCACTGATGATCTTTACAAGTAGATCCAAGAATCAATTCAACATGAAGCAACTTATGGCTTTATCCTAGAAATCATTGATAGGTTCGTGAAGATTGAACATTCTTTGGAAACACTGAGGAAACTCAACAAGAGACTAAAGAAACTTCTTGGTAATGCGAGTGATACTCAGGAAACGTGTGAAGTCCTGAGTGACCATTCCACCAGTGCTTGATGAAGATGAGATGTAGGGCATAATCTAAAAGTTCCAAGAATTTCAAGACAAGTAGGCTTTGCTGGAGGAAGATAAAGATGATGAAACAAAATAGGCATAATGTTTCATGTCATTTCAATCTTGAAATCGACATGTCTTTTTCATTTTCGTTTCATCATGTAGGAAGAAAATTTTGACTTGGTCTCCTACATGAGAGTCAAGAAAATAGGTCTCTCATTAATAGACTATTTCCTAGGATTTATCCTATTTTCTCTCAACTCTTTTTATTATAAATAAGGGATACTTATGCATTCCAAAAGGTTGATATTTTGGAATATTGAGAACTATTGTGAAGAAGAAAAACTTTGTGTTTTCTTTTAATCATTTGAGGAATAGAACCGATGCTATTTTGCAAACTTTGTGTTGTGAGATTCGTCTCTCTTAAGATATTATTCTTATGTTCAAAATCTTAAGCTATTCTTTGTTTAGCACTCTCGATTATTTTAATTATTTCAAACATTACATTTGTTATCTAGAAGTCGTATGATTATTTCATGATTTGTGTTTGCTCGAAAGAAAATACGTTCCCCTCATTTCCTTTCCATTGTGTTTCTTCCATAATAATAATTTCCTTTCTGATCCATTCCATTTCAAAAACAACAACATCTTCACCTAGTGTGGATATGGATTTCGGGATTCTATCCCAACCCCAATGGTTAGAATAGTGTGAATATTGTATGTATTATTTCCATTGTGTTTTAGATTAGTAATAAACAGGTAGCCTCACCTATCTTTGAGGAGGGATTTAATCCCATGTATTGTGGTTGAACCTCATATTTTGGCTTGACAAAATATCCAACCAACACTTCTGAATTGTATATATGAAGACTATTATTACTTGTACTCAATAAAATGGGTGTGATAAGGCACACATGTGGGCATATTTTGTGAGTCTATCTACCAAAACAATGATAAATTTTCCCCTTCTAATTTAGGTAATCATGTGATGAATTCCATGTAAACCTCTTGCCACATTTGCTAGAAATAGATAACTTGATTGTAAAAGACTTGAGGACTTAATTGTTTCACCTTTATTTTGCTAACAAACTATGTATTTTGCCACATTTTTTTGGACATCTCCTTTTAGCCCTTCCAAGAAGAAATCTTTTTTGATTTGATGATAAGTCTTCAAGAAATTAGAATGCCCCCTACTATATAAAAGCATGAGATTAGATGGAACACTATTTTTAGGGTTGAGTTCTTACATAGGTATAATCTATCCCTATACCATAAAGCATCCCCTTTATATACAAGTTTTTCGACATTATTGGATTGTGTTGGAGGTTTTGAATGAGATTTTTGTACTTGGGTCCTCTTACAATTCTTACCTTGCATCCTCAACCCAATCTTCCTCTAATATAGATATGGCACCCAATAATTCCTCACTTGACTCATCCTTTCGAGATAGAGCATCAATGACTAGGTTCTCCTTCCATTTCTTATAGATTATCTCAAAATTATACCCCAACATTGAAGAGCCATTTTTTAATTTAGACAATAAAAGATTCTATTGGACCCCTAGAATATTGACTTAAGTACAAAATGCACATAGTAGCACGTAAGGTCCCGATTAAGAAAGGCACGCAAGACAAAGCGCTACAGGGTAGGGTTTGAGAAAAGAGTTTAAGAAGCCCGTGTACGTGCGTAAGAACCAAGGGTTCGGGACTTAGTAAAATTAGATGTTCGGGGCATAACATGTGAAAAGCATGACCAAGTTGCACGTGGATAAGGTGCCACCTATTCTGATAGGTTGGCCCAGGGAAGGAGCATGCATGCATAGAAGCTTCTAGAAGCACATCATGGTATAAAGTGGAAGGCTCAAGCTTAGAGGAGCATGCTCACATGGAGGACCACATTCCCACTTTACTGCATCATTGAATATGAGGGTTGTTGAGGATAAATTGGCGTCCCGAAAAGGTTATAAATACAAGCACTGCTTAGAGTAAAAAGGGACGAAGAGAGGAGAAGAGAACAAGAGAGTGGGTGGAGCTCTATAGAAATATTGCAAGAACTCGTTAGTGGGTAATTGCACTTGGGAAAGGATGTATTGGGCAAGGGGATTGTAAATTTTATTTTTAGTAGTATAGTTACATTAGTCTAGTTGTAATGCATGATTGCGGTCTGCTTCTCTGTGACATTCTATAAATGGCTCCATGGATGTAATGAGGTTACCGGTTTTATTTATATATATATATATATATATATATATATATATATATATATATATATATATATATATATATATATATATATGAATATCAATGATTCTGCATTATCTTATTATTTCTTTTTCATTTTATGCTCAGGATGGATTTTGATGTACTTCTTTATGTTATGATACAAGTTATATAATCATAAGTACCGTCTCGAACCATATTAGAATGAATGCAAGGATCTAGAGGCCGTTCGAGCTCTATGGTTCTTGTATGTCTTAAATCCTTTTGAAATCTCTTAAACACAAAGCATAGATGATGTTTCCACTAAAATAACATAAAAGAGAGACTCGAGAACCCATGCATGTGCCTCGGGTGATCTCCCAACATCCACTGGGTGATAGGCGTGTGCATGGGGTTCCTTTCTTTTGTGATAAGGGTAAAATGACCCTCATCAAATGGTGGACTATACTTTTGCTTTAAAAAAGGTGCATTCTTGGTAGAATTCCACATCCACCTACAGTTTGAAAAAAGAGCATTAGCGCTTTGAAGGAGATTCAACAAGGAATGGTAGAGAGTGTGTGGGAGTATGATGCGCACTTTAAAACTCTCTTATCTAAATTATCATATGATATTCACCCTTCACAACATGCTTAGTGGTTTGTTGGAGGATTGATCACCCCTTTTAGAAGGGCCTTATCTCATAAAACTTTTATAGACCCGCAACCAAGGCATTGGAAGTCACATCTTTACTCACATGCCGAGGAACTGTTGGTAGTGTTTGATACTTAGCGTTAGCCCATTCCTGGAGGTTCAGATTGCTTTGATGCTATGGCCAGCGGTTTGGAAAATTTTCTGCGAACTCAACCCATGAGACTCACGGTAGGTTTGTGGTGCACATATTGTGAAGTAGAGGGGGATATTTCTTTTATCTTAAGGATAATTACCCCAGGAGGATAGTACATGCCATGGTAGTAGATTGTGAATTTGTTATGGGGACCATGATGCAAGTAGATGCCCCTTACTACAATGTACAATTTGGCAAGAATGTGTCTTGTTACTATAAGATTTGTACCTCTACAACCCATGATACTAAGGAATAGACCCAGGCTCATTGATAAAATCCATGAGGCCATTGATCATGGGGTGCGCTAAAGCCGTGTTGCTTTAGTAGTTCCAAGGGTGATGATCTCCATTATGAGGAGTGCGCAGATGGAGGCACGCACGTGGAAGGGGTTTTCACGGAGGATTCCATGGTCATGGTAACCACGAGGAGGAAGGAATGAGTTCCCACATGGAACCTATTTCAATTGTGGATCTACAGAGCATTACAAATGAGAATGCCTAGACCTGTTGCAGTGCTCATGGTGTGGAAAGAAGCATAAGTATGAGGAGTGCCCAGAGTTTTTTCTTACGAATCAGGCAACACCGGAAAGATAAGGGTGTAATGGTAAATATTAAGAAGGCAGCATATAGTGGATGCCTCAGGTAACACAAGATGTAGGTTTGGATCCTGTCTTGGTAACAACAAGGGAAAATCTGCGCATGCAAGAGAGATACCAAGGTAGAAGAACCCGGGGTTTTAAGGGAGGAATTAGTTCATGGAAAGTAAATCTTGTTAGAGTAGGTATTTACCTTAGTTCATGTTCACTTAGGTACTTTATTTACCTTTATTGTATTTATCCTCACCCACTTATGTGTGTGGATATTTCTTTTTATCTTATTTAGATATTAGGAAATATTATCTAGTTGTTAGGTATAGTTTTTCCTTGATTTATGGTATTGACTAGTTCTTTCCTTGATTTATGGTATTGACTAGATTCTTATTCTTTATGATGTCTAGTTCTCTCCTAAATCTATGGTCTTGACTAGTTCCACTTTGATGACTAGTTATTTCCTTGATTTATGGCTTGATCACCTTGATGGTTCTTATATTGTTATTCCTTGCCTATTTAAGCAAGGCCCATTCTCAATGTATTGCATTGAGTTCCATAATAATATATGATATTCTTTTCATTTGTTTGCAAAGGTTTTATGTAAAACTATTATGGTGAATTTTTTCATCTTAATGATCATTTCTGTTTGATTAGCATATGTGTTCTTGGCTTGGTACGATCTATACCTTATTGTTCCTTTCATGGTATCCATTTTCTTTGTTGACATCCGTCTGTAGTTTTATTTTGCAAATAAATTCATTTATATTCATATATTTGGGATTTGGTCATTTTGTTGTTCATGCATTTTTCATGGAAATCGAGAGCTTCCATTTAGATCCCTCGTAGAAAACCCTAAGATCATGTGCTATTAAAATCAGCCCAAAAGTTTAGCATTAATTTTTGTTGTTGGTGAGAAAGCACAACCTTAGAGTTTATTTTGTTTTAGTGGCAACTAAAATAAATAACAGAGCAAAATATTAAAAAGCTTGTAACTTTTGATCGGTAACTTGGTTTTGAGTGCCATTTTTTTGTGAAAGTGCATGTTTTTTCATGCTCTTTCCATTAGAAATATTTATTTTGAGACTTGCACTATAATTATAAAGTGCCAAATATGGAGGAGTGTTGTAATCAATTGTGGATGCAATTTCAGTTGAGCCCGACGTCCTAAATTTTTGGAGTTGCAGTTTGTACCTATCATGGATTCTGAGAATGATATGCTTTTCTCTAAAGTATGTGGACTTCAAGAGGATATTGTAAAATTTGTGGAAGAAAATAGATCACTCAAGAAGTGAAATTCTCTTCTACAATCACTCATTCACGATAAGGATACAATAATACACTCCCTACAGAAACAAACTTGCTAGCCTACAACATCACCATCATATTGTGGACAACCATATCCATGCTCCTAGTCCACTTGCAGCTATTGCTCTTATACCCACTGACATTGATCTACCATTCTTTGAGCTTGAACCTGATTTTGATGCTTCTAAACCTATGAGGCTTGTTACTGCATGCTCTTCCACATTTGTGCCTATTACAATACCACATGTTGTGTATCCTATTTCTGCTCAGCTGCATGGATTTTTTAAGAAGCATACCACTGCATTCAGTTCTCGCATGCTCCATTCTATGGGTCTCACTAGAGGAGTCATTGATAGACATTCACAGGTATTGTTTCCTCTATTCCACATGTTAAGTGGAATTCTCGTCATGACATTGGTTTTCGAGCAGATACTTCATTGGGATCACACATTGATAGAGCTCCTTTTTTTGTTCACTCGACTCTTTCTGAGGATCATGAGCAACACATGAGTTCTACATCTTCACTCAGGCTTGAGAAACTGAGATTTTAGTTTTCAGACATGATCAACTTGACACACATTCTGATGTTCTTTTGCATGCACCCATTGTGCATTTTGCACCAAGTCATATGCAGGCATCTTCTTCATCCATCCGTGTTGATTTGGGGTGGATATCTGATCACTCATGGAGGTGACATAGGCATTCATTGAGAGGACTCTACAGGCATGGCTCCTCCACCATTCAGCCTCTTGCTCCACTTTCTATACCTTACTGCATTGTGATGCTTCTTGTTTTGAGCATTTTTCTTTAGCAGGTGTAGTGTATCTCTCTTGTTTGTTGAGAGATTTTGTATATGTATTTTTGACACTTTTGGCATGTTGATAGTCTCTCTTGGGGGAGCTATTCTAGTGGAGCCCAGTGTTAGTTTGTCAGTGTTTGAGTAGTTTTGACAACTCATATAGATTTGTAGCGTCACTCCACCCATTCAGCAGTATGGGAGGGTGTGGTGTTGATCCTGCTTCTTTGGGTTTTGTGTCCTTGCCTTGTTACCTTGGCTTTTCTTGGATCATGACACTCTAGATTTTGTCCTTGCCTTGTTGCTTTGGTTATTGTTCTTGGATCGTGGCACACCTATTTGCAGCACTTGATTGAATTATGTTTGGTGTTTTTTTTTACACTTTTGACATCACTCCGTTGATAGTCTCCTTGTATGGAGCTATTTTGGTGGAGCCCAGTGTCATTTTTTTGAGTTTTGTGATCGAGTAGTGGATTCAGACCATAGTGCACACCAAACTTCTTCAGCATTGTATGATTTTTTTGAGCCGAGCTTCTTGGGATGCCTTGGAGTGGGTCTTTACTCTCTTTACTTTGTTGTTACTGGTTTTGGGTACCTTGCGGTGTCCCTTTTTCCCAGTTATTGTACATGAGTACCTCATTAGGCCTAGTTGTCGGGACTCATATTGTGGACATGCCACATCTATTTTGGCCCCTAGCTTCACTTGAGGGGGTGTTAGAGTAGGTATTTACCTTAGCTCATGTTCACCTAGGTACTTTATTTACCTTTATTGTATTTATCCTCACCCACTTATGTGTGTGGATATTTTTTTATCTTATTTAGATATTAGGAGATATTATCTAGTTGTTAGGTATAGTTCTTTCCTTGATCTATGGTATTGACTAGTTCTTTCCTTGATCTATGGTATTGACTAGATCCTTGATGTCTAGTTCTCTCCTAAATCTATGGTCTTGACTAGTTCTTTGATGACTAGTTATTTCCTTGATTTATGGCTTGATCTTTGACCTTGACTAGTTCTTAGATTGTTATTCCTTTCCTATTTAAGCAAGGCCCATTCTCAATGTATTGCATTGAGTTCCATAATAATATATGATATTGCTACTCATTTGTTTGCAAAGGTTTTATGTAAAGCTATTATGGTGAATTACTTTCATCTTAATGATCGTGGTGTTTGATTAGCACTTGTGTTCTTGGCTTGGTACGATCTGGTTATTGTTCCTTTTAGGTACCTAGATCCCGTGCATCAAAAGGAGGTATATCAGGACACCATGGATGTCATTCAGAGTTTACAAGAGGAAATCTAGTGTCTAAAGGAGCAATCCAGGAAGGAGGAACAAGGGAGGAGAGTCGAGGCACCAAAGGATGACCTAGATGAGGTCAAGGAGGTGTGTAAAATGCTAAGGCAAGAGAATATCATTCCCTTGCTAGGATCATGGTTGAGAGAGAAGGTACCATGTGGGAGAAGAGTGTGAGAGGTAGGTCTTACACAAAACCTTCCCCTCATAGCCTTGACTATGATAAAGAAATCACATTAAATGCAATTGTAGATGGATGAATCCTTAGTAATATCCTCATTGACACAGAAAGAAGGTTAATGTTATAACTTTGGATGCGTGGCATCGATGATAGGAAGACTTGCGTTATATCCATCTTTGAATGTGTTATATATGGAAAAAATACTAAGGCGATGCCCATCAGTGTCTTAAAGGATACAACTATCACTATCCAGGAGCTAAGTTTACTAGGGACTTCAAAGTCTTGGTGCTCGCCGAGGTAGACAATTTCCTAGCACTACTTGGGCACCCATGGTGTTACAAGAAAATGCAGACCTTTAGTTTAACAAAGGGTACATAAACTTTGAAAATAAGGAGGAATGAGTCATTATACCCTTGGCTGATGGGAAAGTCGACACCCTATATTGAACCTTTGGGGGAAGAAGTTCTAGATAAGATATATGTGCGCTTAATCAGGGACCCAAAGATAATATATCCTACTGATAGAGTTATCTAGTTTGAGGATGCTCAGTCAGTAAGTGATACCACCAATCTAGCATGTGACAATTGGGTGTATGGAACTTATGAATTGATGGGATGATAGTTGAGAGGGTCGGTGACCAAGGTGACAAAGGTGCACATAGTTCGACACCTAGGAGGAAAGGAGCTGCCTAAGTATTTAGGAGGAGCCTTCCTAATATATTTTTACAGGAAATGAAGCTCAGTGGAAGAATGAGAAGGAACATAGAGGGATGTTAAGTTATGTACTACTTGGCATAGTTGCACGGTGGTGGGCTACACATCAAGAGTGCCTTTTGGAATGGCACAAGGTAAGAATTGCTCTCTTTGTCAAATTCTCTAGGAGCAACGTGCCCACCACCATCAAGGACTACCATGGGAAGGAGCCCACCTCTTTCCATATCCAAGAGTGTGAAAGGATTTGGAGAGAAGGCACGAGAATCTTTGCCACCATCCCTTTGGGTGCACAAGTTATACTCTACACTACAGGGTTGTGCGCGTGCATGGTACATTCATTCGGAGACATTCCACTAAATAGGAATTGACAAGAGTTCGTGGCTGACCTCATTCAAACCTTTGAGTATCGAGTACCAAGCCATCAGTTGATAAGGCCTTGCAGGGTATCAAACGCCTTACCATGGGAGAAAGTGCCATGGTGGAAGATAGGCTATTGGAGTTACTAGGTGAACTAGGTTTGGAGGCGTGCTTTGGAAAAAAATTATAGTTACAACTTGAGTGCACATGTTTGGATAAGGAGAAAGGGAAGTTGGTGTATGTGATTGATGGAGAGGAAGTGGAAAGCTTGGATGTTAGCCATTCTGTAGGGATGTGTGAGGTAGTGGAAAATGCTGATACTCACACACGTGCCTACCATGAGCCCTTAAAGACAAAGAAGGTTAACATCGGTTTAGGAGAAGAACCTAAGGAAGCTATTATTGGAGATTATTGGTTGGAGAAGGAAGTCTCTAAGATCATTGATCTGTTGTGCGAATTTTAGGATTTATTCCCATGCGGTACCATGAGCTCAAAGGTGTTCACCATTCCTTGGGGAGATGAAGATAAAGTTGAAGGACGGTGCACGCCCGGTCAGGAAGAGGCCCTACCAGATGAATCCCAATTTGTGCATAAAGGTTAAGGAGGAGATATAAAAAATGATAGCTTCTAGGATCATTGAAGTAGTGGAAGAATCGAGAATGGATAAGTCTGATGGTAATCAACATCAAAAAGGATGGGATTAGGATCTGCATGGATTATAGGGAGTTGAACGCAGTTTGTGTCATCAATCCTTTTCCAACCCCCTTCACTGAAGAAATTTTGGAAGGAGTCACTGGGCATGAAATATATTCCTTTACGGATGGATTTTCGGGGTACCACCAAGTCTGGATTACAAAGGAAGATTAGGAGAAGACAACTTTCACCACTGAGTGGGGAAGTTTTGCATATATAGTCATGCCCTTTGGGTTGAAGAATGCACCTGCCATTTTTTCATGCATAGTGGTGCAAGCATTCTAGGACTTCATCCATAAGTTTCTTTAGGTCTATTTGGATGATTAGATAGTGTATGGTCTAGTAAAAGACCATTGTGACAATTTGAGGTTAATGTTTGAGAGGTGTAGGTAGTTGAGGATATCCCTCAATATTAAGAAATGTGTATTTACTACACCCTTTGGCACGTTATTGGGGCATATCATATGTAAGGAGGGTTTCTTTGGTAGATCCCACTAAAGTTCTGATTATTGTGGGGTTAGAGGAGCCTACTAGCTCAGAGCTGCCAGATACACAGATTCCTTGGGCATACGAGTTATTACAGGAAATTCATCAAGGGGTATGCCAAGATTTCCTATGCCATTAGAGGAGCTTCTAAAACATAAAAGTTCCTTCCATTGGGGAGAGGCGTAGTAGAGGGCATTTTATACATCAAAAGATATGCTTCTCACCATGCCTATATTGCATTTTCCCTCTCTTGGGACAAGCCCTTCCATGTCCATGTAGATGCCTTAGGAACCAATATTGGAGCAATGCTTGCACATCTAGATGAAGGAATTATTGATCATCCTCTTTGTTTTGCAAGTAGGAAGTTGACACCGTGAGAGCGAGAATTACACACACGGCCGAGTGTGAGGCATTTCTAATGATCTATGCGCTTTTCAAGTTTAGATAGTATCTGCTGGAAACACCCTCGTGTTTTACACCGACCACATGACATTAAAGTATTTGGTGAACAAGCCCATTATACAAGGGTGCATATGTCGGTGGGTATTGTTATTTCAAGAGTTTGAGTTCACCGTAGTAGTGAATCCTGAAAAAATAATTGTGGACATGATCATCTGTCAAGAATTGATTCAGGGGAGGATGCGTAGAGTATTGAGGAGACAATGCCAAATGCGCAACTGTTTAGGTTATGGCACGCACCCTCAAATTTGGAGGAAATTGTGGTATTTTTAAAGGAAGGTGTGGCGCTAGAAGGAATGAAGGCATTAGAGAAGAAGCAACTAGCCATACGCGCCACACCCTACATGTTGATCAGTGGAGACTTATACAAGTTGGGACGTGATGAAGTTTTGCGCAGGTGTGTATTAGAGCATGAGCACCTTGCCATTATAGAGGAAGAACATAGAGGAAGTGTGGGTGGGAATTATGTAGGTGATGCCACCACGCGTAAGATATTAATGGCAGGTTTTGGTGGGAAACCACATATCCAAAAGAGCCCCCTGCTTATTTTGGCTAACTTGCCTTCATTCTTTCCTTCTTGGTGATTCAAATTAAATTTTAACACATTTAGAGCACTCAAAAGATTCTAGAAATGGATTCATTAGATAGATAATTCTTTCCCCTTTCTAGAAAGGTAAGGAATTACTCCTAACTCCTTATATTTTGCAAGTTATGGCTCGGTTGAGTTTGGAGGAAATTTTCCACAGGTAGGCTGCAACCAATGAGAATCGACACATGTCGTCGGCGGAGCGGTGGGCATCGGGGGAGTTTTTGGCACTTAGCCCTTTTCGCTAAAAGGAACAAAGGAAAAAGTTCACCCGTGGGCCCACTGAGGATAATGGAGAAAAGTTGTTAAGGCCCCACTGAGTAATCGCATAACGCCACGTGTCCAAGTAAATAAGCGGGAGTTAGGGGCGGAAGATTTTTTTTTTTTCCTTTTTGGTCAAAATGGTTGAAGGCATGAAATGAACCCATGGTCCCATTGACAAATGAAATGGTGCCACGTGTCTACGTCAGCAGTGGAGGTCGGGCCCACGGAGGTAAATTGGGAAATTTTCCCAATGAAAAATTTAAAAGGCACAAAGGGCAGAAATGGAAGTGCATTCCCCCAAGTAACCAGAAGATGCCACATGGTAGAGGAGTGGCAGACCAATAGAGGTTTTTGGGAAATTTTTCCCAATTTGAAAAAATGGGAAAAATTTAAAGTTTTGGCCCGCCGACCCGATTTTTGCCCCATTTTTGCCCTAAATCTTCAGAAGGGCATAACTTTCGATCCAGAGCTCGGATTTTCATGATCTTTATATCAATGGAAAGATGTTGAAGTCCTATACATGATGGATGGTTAAATTTTTATTTTTGATGGAGATTTGTAGGAGAAAAATGGGAAAACGTCTCTGGCATGCAAAAAAGTAGAAATGGTTCCCAACCACCAAAATTAATGAAGTATGGGCCTCTATTTTGCTCTGCAAAGAAATGTACAATGAAGTATGGGATTTTTCATGGGAACCCATCATTTTTAGGCCAATTAATAGATATTATCAGTGGTTGAAGATGTCAAATGGATTTTCCCGCGTTTTCTCCTTTCTTTCATGTTGTTCGATGGTTAAAAACCCTTTTAGCTCATTTGTAAAGGGTTGTTCATTCTTTCTACTCGGCCTCCCTTATTTTCTTCCCCGTGGTCAAAATGGAGTTTGAACCTCCTCCCATACTTTGTAATGGTGTTTTTACCTCTTACTTATGAAATGATGATTCTATGTAAATTTCTGGAGTGATAAAAACATGTTTTGTGATGCATTTGTCCATCCTTGCTTGTTTTTGGTTGTTTTCTTCTTTCCTATCTTCATTACTGGTATTTGTGCATGTTTGGATGTTTATTGCAGGTTTTGGAGCTGTGTTCATGGATTTTGGGACATTTTTGTGTGAAATCCATCTTTGGGTCTGTGATGCACTTGTCCATCCCTTCCATTGCTCACCTCTTCTTGTTCCATGACAGTTTTGATAGATGTTCAACATTTTCCTTCTCTGGTGTATCACCATTTTAGTGTAGGCTCTGTTTTTCCTTGTTTTCTTCCTCTCCCTATCTCCTTGGAAGTTATATTAGGATTTTATTAGTTTTCCTACACTGGAATAACTTATGGCAGGTAGTTTAGGAAGAGGAACCAACCTTCTCTGGAGAGCTTTCCCCATTTGCAAAGGTCCCACACTTTGGGAAAGCTCAATGTTGTGCATTCACACCAAATGACATTGCCTTAGAAAAGCAGATCTAAAGGTCATTTTGGGGGTGTTGTGAATTTGCACTAACAGTTTTGGCATGCCCGGTGGGACCTTAGAGGTCTTCCACTTCATTTTTTGCAGGTTGATGTGTTCCTGTAAAAATTTTAGCCTTTGGAGATGCTTTGCAAACACATTTGGTGACTCCATCGATCAATAACTCATTCTCTAAGTTGCAGACCTGTTTTTCATCCATTTTCATTCATCCTTCTTTCCATCTCTTCCATCTTCTTTCATCCCATGAAGTTGTGCAATCATGACTTCGTATCATCATGGGATTCACATTTACAACAACATCAATGTTTCTCACCTCCAACATGTTTTACAAATCCTCTAGATCAGCATTTTGATCAAATTCAAAATCAGTATGCATATCCATATGAGCAATGCCAAAATCAGTTTGGCTATTATGTCTGCAATGGTTTTGTGCTTTTTAGCTAAGTTAGATGAATGAGAACTAACACCTAAATAGTTCTATAACAAAGCTTATGACAAAATCTAAACACCATCAAAGATGAGAGATAAACAAGATTAATACCTAGCATAATGCATTAAATTTGATTTAACAATGCTATAGTATTTAAATCTCTACTTCTCTAGATTACCAACAAACAAGTGAAAGGACCTAAATAAACTTCATGGCAATCAATATTTGGTTGTCCTTGATATCTCCAAGAACCTAGGAATGGGGGCTTATCAAAGTTGGGCTACAAGACCCTTTTGACACCTCCCATATGACCTAAGCACTTTAGGCTAGAATAGGAAGCTTAGCTCCTCAAGATGATGAACTCTCAAGAGAACACAAAAGCAAGCTCTTAGTCTATTTTGCTATATGCTTTGCATTTGCTTTCTCAAAGAGTTTAGGTGTAAGTAAAAAGGTAGGTGGAGGGCTCTTTATATAGCCCAAAGGATAAAGGATTCAACACATCCTCATGAATGTGGGATAAAGGAGATGTAGAGTTAGTTATGGATAAGGGGGTTTAGATGGGGTTGAGTTAGCTTTAGGAGGGTTTAGTTTGTCCTCAAGTGGCTCATGTGGATAAAGGGGGTGTATTAATTAATCAAGGTGATTAATTAAATACATGTCAAGCTTTTATAAGCGTTTAAATGGATATTAGTGTGATTTAGACCATTAGGAAGGGATTAAATCAATTAAATATTGATTTACTAGTTAAATGAAGGGGAAGACTAACTAATTAATAATAATTAATTAATCTAGATAGAGGAAGTGATTTATTAACGGAGCGTCATTAATTAGGGTGTTAGTTGGATATGAGACTTAATCAATTAGCGTATTACAATTAATTAATGACAACAAGAGGGAATATGGGCGCTATTGACGATATATCGTCGATTTGCTAGAAAGGGGATAATTAGCACAACTTAAGTATTTAAATTGTTTGGGCATAATTAGAGATGGCCATATTACTAGAGCGGTGGGCTGGGCACAGGCCCCATGGCCTTGGATGCCATCGATTATCTTGGATCACGACCTTCCTGATGCTTGCCAGAGTGATGACACGAGAGAGTCGAGTGCTTTTAGACTGCCCACAGGTGAGATGACAGTGACTATAGAGGATGTGTGGTGGATTCTATGCATGCCCATGATGGGTACATTGATCAAGTACTGTGCGACGGATGCGAGGTCTAATTAGAGCAGTGTGTAATGCCTTATTTGGTGTTGATGACATCCCACATGACAGGATGACTATGGCCCTACATGAGTGCATCTCCGACCCGACATTGCATCGGGGACCTCTCTATATCATGGTGCTTATCAGTGGGTTCCTACTCACTGATAAGACAGGGACTTCATTCCCAAGAGGATTGTTGCCACTAGTTCACGGTATTTATAGTGGTGAGAGATATTGTTGGGGGCAGTGTATACTAGCCCATTTATACTAGGATTTGCATCTTATCACATACCATGGTCAGAAGACCGTGGGGCCAACATCATTGTTACAAATATGGTCGTGGGATCATATAGCTATTGGACACCTTGTTGGCCCATTCCGAGTTCGAGATCCCGAGGAGCCATCATACATGGCTTGGATAGCAGTTGGCGGAGACATCCATGGTCACCTTGGCAGCCTATTCAGATATAGGCGAGTTTGATGAGTTAGCAGTGATAGACATCATTTGGCGTCCATATAGACACTTCCAGTGGCTAGAGGATGCCACAGAGCTTAGCGTGTGCTTAGTGGAGCACTTTCTTATTGCATCCACACTACATCATGGAGCTATATCGTGTTGACAGGTGCCAGCGGTAGGCTAGGGGTGAGTACACAGGGTGTCCCTCGACCGGATATCTCGGCATGCTCACAAGGTTTCTAAGAGGTGTAGACTATGGGGCCTCAAATTGTAAAGCAGCTGAGCGGGGCTAGTTTCTTACAAGTCCCCCTGGGCATGGACCCATTATGATAGGTTAGAGATCCGGGGACCACAACTGATTATGTAGCATGGTATGCTGATATTACCACTGGTGCCTTACTATTCCGTGAGGTAGCTTGGGTAACAAGCATTCACCTGCTAGTGGAGGTATGGCACGGGTCAGAGCATAGGGCTAGAGTAGTGGCATTGGGGCTAGACCCCGAGGATCCTTTTGATGGGATCCCACATGATGGACAGGGTGCCCCACAGGCACGGGGACCGAGGCCGCAGGGCCCAGTATAGGCAGCCATGCCTCCACCCAGAGGCAGGGTTTTTGAGTAGGGGCAGTCTTCCAGAGTGCCACAGGGACTAGTCCCTGAGGCACACATAGCCTCATAGCCAGTGGTGTAGACAACCACAACACAGGTACAGTGTAGTAGCTCATAGCCAAGAGAGACGTGGCTAGAGCGGAGAGAGACGAGGCTCGAGGCTAGTGCGTGACAGCCTATAGCAGAGCGGGATGAGGCTCGAGCCCATATAGTTACGTTACTTTCGAAGGCAGGATCAGGCTTGGGCCTAGGCCGGGCCAGGAGATGACAGTAGCAGCATGGTAGAGCTAGATTCGAGAGATAGTTATGCAGGGGGCACAAATCACCGAGTCTCCTACATCGGTCCCATCCACATCCACAGGCTATGCATGGTCATGCACGAGAGAGACCACGTGCATACTCGTTATCGGGCGGTGGTAGCACGGAGAGGACTAGGCCAGCGGCCCAAGTGTAGGTGATGACCATGGAGAGGATCGAGAGGATACCGCCTCTAGATAGGTCAAGGTAGACCTGGGCCAGGTTACAGGTGAGTGAGACACTGCCCTTCAGGTAGCGCTCACCTCAGGAGATGTAGATCTGATTCGTGATGCCACCAGGCTTGGTGGTGAGGCACTTTTTTACAGGACAACATACTATAGAGTGGTGCCACTAGAGCAGAGAGTGGCATTGCCACAATTATCGGATTGTGTACATCAAGCTCTCGTTCATGGAGTCCGGCGAGTCCACCCACCGATTAGTCGACAACCCCTTCCAGAGAGTAGCCGAGAGAGACCAACACCAGCCCAGCCTTCAGAGTTCGGCGTCCTAGAGGATAGACTTGGGAGCCCCAACGAGGGCAAGAGTTGTGGTTGATAGCCACCTTTGTATTATATAGATTCTTTTGTATGTATGCCTCTTATGAAGGCTGATTTTGATGTACAACGATTGTAGACATGTATTTTGATGATGCCTCATGATGAAGGCTTGATTCTTTTAGATACATGCCCCTTTTTTATGGCATTGTGTATCACCGATGTATTTGTATTGAGCACTGATCAGGACATTGTATGTATGTATACAGACATTTTTGATGTATCCTTGTTGTACGCCTCAGCTGAAGGCATTTTTGATATAGAGCACATATTTGTATGTATCCATTTTTGATATAGATGTATACTTGACACACATGCATATATATATGAGGAGTACTTTGTTTTGGCTCAGATTCACATGATTATGAGATGATGTATATCTTTGTTTTTGATACACGTATATAGATGGTTTTTGATTTGTCTTTAAACTCATGGGGAACTAATTGATGATGGGACATGAATCGTGTTTAATATCTTGAGCGGGCATGTTGCCTGTATTGGATTCGATGCATGTTACATTTTGTTTGATTCCGCACTTATGGATGTTCTATGATTTATTTTATTTTTTGTTCCCTGATGCATGTGACACGAGTGGGCATAATTCTATGATGTGAAATACCCCTTTTCAGAAATTACTATATGTTGATTCTCATTGCATGTTGCGTTTGTTGAATTCGGCACTTATGGATGATGTGATGATGTTATCTGATTTCATACATTTGCATGTATCTGATTTTGATGTTTGATGTATACATGTCTGTGGATGTTTAGATGATAGATCTATAGATGATATCAAATGTATTTCTCATGTGTTATTTTGATGTATATGGATGGGATGATATGATGATATTGGTGCGGGGGGATAGATTTTTGATTATGTGCAACCCCTCTTGCCCCCATTGATGATACGATATGTGATGATTAGCTTAGCATACATGCATGATGTAAAACTTAGCATTTTTGTTTATATATGATGTTTAGATGATGTTAGATGTGATGATAGTGATGGTAATGATAAAAAAACAGAGCACATGTAAGAAACACAATCAAATGGTAACAAAGAACACCAGGAATTAATGCAATACATCATGATTCACCATGTCTTATTAACAAGTAACAAACACAACCAAATGTTCAAGAAAGAACATAATGAATTAACACATTACATCATGATTTCCCAGGGTTCACTAGCATGTTGAGACACACCGCAATATGCACAAGCAAGAATGAATCTAATCTAAGCAAGAAAATATGAACTATGAAAAAGTACACACAAGCAACAAACAACTCAAAAGCAAGCACAGAAAACACTATCAAGCAACAAGAAAAGCAAGGAAACAAGACAATGTAAGTAAATGTTTTGTAAGATATGTTTTCATGCACGATTTTCTATTGTTTAGGTTTTGTGAAACAATTTTCTATTGTTTTTGTGTTTTGTGAAACAATTTTCTATTATTTTTGTGTTTTCTTGAAACAATGTTCTATTGTTTTGTGTTTTTCGTGAAACAATTTTCTATTGTTTTTGTGTTTTTTGCGAAACAATTTTCTATTGTTTTTTGTGTTTTCGCAAAACAATGTTCTATTGTTTTCGTGTTTTTAGCAAAACAATTTTCTATTGTTTTTGTGTTTTTCATGAAACAATTTTCTATTGTTTTTGTGTTTTCTCGAAACAATATTCTATTGTTTTCATGTTTTTCATGAAACATCTTCTATTGTTTTTGTGTTTTAGCGAAATAATTTTCTATTATTTTTGTGTTTTTCAATGGTTTCCCAAAGCTATGTGCAAGTAACCAAGAAAGCATGGATGCCCCAGGCGATTAGGTGGGGAATATCTGAAGGGCAAAAACCACACGCTTATAAACAAGAAGGTGAAGTCATTGAGTTGCCCCAGTAACAAGATGGGAAATAACGAAAGACCACATCCCTCACGAGAGGAATAGAAGAAGGCAAAGCCGGATCAAGGCTGGACATGATGGTGTGCACAAGGAAAATCGAAGGCGAATCCTCCAGGTCCAAAGCCAAAGACAACTACCCTTCTAATACAGAATGCTTGTGAACAACGAATCCTCCCGAGGCGGAAACTGGTTTTCACCCAAGGACTTGTCCAAAGTGCCACAATTGTGTGGTTTTCACTAGTGGATGACCTATTTTCTCTTTTTCTTTTTCTAATTTTTTTGATGTTTTTGTATTTTTGATTTTTGTGCCATGTTCAAGCATAAAACTTCTTAAGATGCATGGCATTCATGGGCTAATACACTAGTAACAAGGAAGTAAAATACCAATAATCATACCTCCTCCTTCGCGTCCATAGAAAAACCTCTAATGGGCTAGGAAACTTGGATTGAGCCCTGATTGTGTGATATGTAGGTGCTTTTCTTCAAGACGGAGCAAGACCTTCCTACAACAATGATCCTCTTACTTTGCACTAGATGGGAAAAAGGATTATGAGGCTATTTGGGCATTAGGACGAGGCAAAAGGATGTTCTTTGCTCAAAGGATGCAAGAACTTAGATATGGCATTCAAGCTTATTCTCCGTGTCCTTAGAGGGGAGGGGTAAGGTTGTATTTATAGCTTGGGGGAGTGATTAACTTAGAGTAATTTAAGTAATCATGGTTTGAAAATGTGGGCAAGATTAAGTGAGTGGTTTGAAAATGTGGGC
Organism: Taxus wallichiana var. yunnanensis; assembly: GCA_018340775.1. Lineage (NCBI taxonomy): Eukaryota > Viridiplantae > Streptophyta > Pinopsida > Cupressales > Taxaceae > Taxus > Taxus wallichiana. The sequence continues at coordinate 521,492,068 of CM031239.1, forward strand.
AAGATTAGGTGAGTGGTTTGAAAATGTGGGCAAGATTAGATGAGTGGGGGCCACGAAGAATGGGTGAGGATTTGAATTATATTTTTAATTCATAAGTGGAGGATTTTAGGTGAGTGGGGACCACGAAGAGTGGGTGAGGATTTGAATTTGAATTTTTAATTCAATAGTAGAAAAACATGGAGAATAATGACATGTGGTGAGGATTGGGTTATTTTTTAGATTTTGAAATGGATAATTAATCAAATTATATTTGATTAATTCGAAGTGTATTTTTGTGGGAAATGAGGAAGGGGAATTAATTGATTTAGGATAGATGTGAAATTAGGGTGTCTACATTTTCCCCTCTTTGGAAGGGTACTATGAAAGTAGTGTCCTTTCAAAGAAAGTAGATGGGATGGGGGAAGAATTCAATCTACTTTTCTTAAGCAAAAGGTAGAGCGAATGTTTGTTGGGGAGAATAGAAAGTGGTGAGTGATGGATGTCATAGTATCCTCCAAGACAAAAATGTCATGAGAAGATGTGATTATGGATAGATGTGGTGATGCCCCCTCGAGAGGACTGACGAGAATGGAATATACGACAAAACTCTCGAAAAGAAGAGAAATGAATTATGTGGAGAAGAGGACGATAATGGAGTGGAAGAGACTGGAATGACCGCACGACGCAAATGGAGAAAGGATTCAATCGGCCTTGAATGCTAGGTGTGAGGGTGTGTGGGAAAGAGAAAAGGGAATGGATAGGATTGGGGGTTGATTACGAGAAGAGTAAGGGAGATAGGGGAGGGGAAAAAAAAAATGAAAGAGGTAGAAATAAGAGAGAGGGATGATAGGGGAAGAAGGGAATGATGAAGGAAAACAAGGCAAAAAGAAGAAAATGACAGAGTAGAGGGTGAAGGGATAAAATAGAGAGATGTGCAAAATGAAGGAAGCAACAAAGATAAAAAGAGGGATGCGTGAAAGTGAAAGAAATGATAGAGCTTGAGAAAAAAAAGAAAAACGGAAAGGATAAATAAGAAGGAGAAAATGAGGTGGGAGTAGGGGGGGTGAAATGGATGAAAATGGAAAGAGGATGAAAGAAGAAGTAGAACGGAGAAAAAAAAAAAAACTATGAGGGGCGAGGAAAGTGTGAAAAAGAGGAGAGAAAAGAAGAGAAACAAATACATAAATGAACGAAAAGGTAGGGGTGGTAGAGAAAAGGAGAAGTGGTCAGAAGAAACGTGAAAATTAGGGGAGAGGAAAGGAAGATAGAATGAATACAAGGAGAAGATTGAAGGAATCGTGTCATTGCGAGGAAGACCAAGGCAAAGAATATGGAACAGACCATATGGAGATGCATGTGGAGGGTGGTATGATAAAAAAGATAGGACAACGCTGAAGAGCCAGGTTATCGATGGGGAAGTAAGGAGGAAACGTGATGGAAAAAGGGGAAGAAGATGATACAGGGGAAGGGAAATAAGACGAGGGGTGGGAGAGAGAAGAGGATAACAAAGAAAATGATGTAGAAGGAAGGGAATACAGAAAGGGGGTAATAAGTGGAAAGGGAACAATATAAGGAATGTTCAGAGAAGAAAGAGGGGAGGAATGACATCGATTGGAAAAGATGCGGAGAGATGCATGAAATGAGGATACTAGGATGACGAGAAAATAGAAAAAGGATGTATGATGAAGACAGTAAAGATATTGAAGAGGGCGAAGAGAAGATGGAGAGATGGGTAAGAAGTGACAAGAAAGGGTGGGATTGAGGGAAAAGAATAGGAGAGAAAAGAGAATGGGGGATAGAAGAGGCAATGCCAATGAGGGGTTAGGGAAATCCCCTTACAATGAGTGGTGGGGAAGGGTGAGAGAAAAAATGAAGAAAAGGAGAAAGCTAATGAGGATTGGAAAGGGTAACGCCAACAAAGGGATGTTAGGGAAAGCCCTTTTACAATGAGTGGTGGGCTTAGAGGAGGGAAGGAATGAAGGGAAACTCTAGAAGGTCCAAGGGAGTGAATGAGGTCATGCGGAATGAGGATTGATGATTTTTAGGGAAATCCCACTTACAATTATTAGCGCGGAATAGAAGATGATGATGAAAGAATGATAGAGGAATGTTAACAATAATGGTGAATGCATGTGTGTGGGTAGAAATGTGGGGGATTTGAGAAGATGAAGTGGAAAGAGTAAAGAAAATGGGAGGGATGAGTTGGGACTAGGTGAAAGTGAGGAGAGGATGTGTGATGAGGATGAATGAGGTGAGGATGAAGAACCAAGACATGAAAAGAATGGGAAGAAACGGTATGAAGGATGATGGATCAAGAAGGGGAAAATGGGGGAAAAGAACGTGATTGTAGGTGGAAGAGATTAGATGTATGTTGTAAGAGGATATGTGGAGAAAGGATAATAGTAGGAGGAAAAAGTGGGTAGTAGGAGATACCAGGTGGAAGAAGCGATCAACAAAGTGAACGAAGAATGAGGTGGGGGAGAAGTTCACGATGACAAGTTAAGTGTAGGGAGGACCCTGACATAAGATTGTCATGTGACGGAAGTGGTTAAGTAAGATTGCCAAGTGAGCGAAACTGAGATGACAAGTGGTCAAGCGAGAAGTGGTGTTTGTGAGAATCGAAAAGGAGGTGAAAGGATGTGATAATGGGGAATGCCGAGAAAAAGTGAAGGGTGAAGGGTGTGTAGTGATGGGGAAAGGCAAGGAGATAGATCATCCTTAAGAGGGACTCTTAAGTGAGATCGCCATGCCGGGTGAGTGGTTAAGTAAGATTGCCAAGCAGAGGAGGGTGATAGTGGTGGTAAAAATATGTGATGATGGGGAATGAAGAGGAAAGATGGATGGTGAGATTGTAGAGTGATGGGTGAGTGTAAGATGACATGTCATGCTTAAGAGAATCTCTTAAGTAAGATCATCATGCTTGTCAGAGAGGTTTCGTAAGATCACCTAACCGACAGGATGATATGCAAGGAGAAAGACAAATGATATTGGGGACAAGGGGTGGAATGGTAGGTTGAAGAAGATGATCGATGATGAGAGGTGGGAGAAATAAGATGGGGGAAATATGATGGGATGGGGGAAGGCCATAGGGCAGATCAACCTTAAGTGGAAGTCTTAAGTAAGATTGCCATGCGGCCGAATGGTTAAGTAAGATCGCCAAGCTGAAGAAGAAGAAGGATGATGATAGAGTTGGTGGGAATAGGGTATGACAAAATGGACTGAAGGGGAACCCTCAAGTGAATTTTCCATACTACGAGAGCGTGTAAGTAGGATGACCAGGCATAAGATGGATTTGGGGAAGGATGAGAAAAGAGTGAGTGAGGTATGCCTGAGTGGTATATGATATGAGATGAGGTGATAACAAGAAAGAAAGGAAACAAAGGAGTGTAACATGAATGGATGAAGGAATATATGTAGTGGAGGGCGGAGAGTGTGAGGGGAATCCTTAATTGGGATGCCCGCGTGGTGAGAGTAATGATGCGAGAATGAGAAGCAGAAGAGGTGGAATGGGAAGATGTGTGTGGTGGTGATTGTTGTTTGATGAGAGGGGAGGTGGTGAAGAAGCTTCTACAATGGGAAGATCTTAGGGAGAGGGTAAACCTCCACCGAGGATCCCATATAGAAGGGGTTATTAAGTAAGATTGTCAAGCGGAAGCAAAAGGGTGAAAGGAAAGAATACAAATGGGTGAGAGGGGACAAGAATGGTGAGAAGGGTAATATGGGGATAAGTGGTGGAGGAGTAAAAATGAGGAGCGAGGATGAATGGATCAAATACATGGTGAGCATGGTGGGGGAGGAGGAGCTGCTGATAGTGAATGCTACTTGAGAAAGATCATCAAGTAGGATTCACAAACTGCAACGGTGATCAAGTAGGATTCCCAAACTAGGGAATGTATTAGTATGGGTGAATGGATGGGGTGCAAAGTAAGATGTTGATCATGCAGGAAGATACTCACGTGATGAAAAACATCTTAATTTTAATATAGCACATAACAGATGCATCGTGATATAAAAGATCAGGATGACTAGACTGTAATATGCGTGATAACATAGATAGGGGCCATCAAAAAGGTTTGATGCCCCAGTATGATATGCAAATGGAAGAGAGCATAGATAGAGGCCATCAAGAAAGTATGATGCCCCAATACGACATGCAATCAGATAACATAAGAATATTAGAGAGAACACCAGGATACATAAAATCAAGATGCCCCCGTAATATATCAAGATACAAGAAAGTAATTAATAATTTATAACTAATAATGCAACACAAGAACCAATAAACATGTCCCTAACGTGTTCCATAGTGAGGATTGATCGATGTGCCCCCAAGCAGGGGTACGAGGACATAGTAAAGTATTGGGTCATTGTCCTCAAACAAGGAAACAATGAGAGCCGATTTTCCCCAAGCGAGGATTCACGCGAGGAGAAGTGGTTTGAATTTGGTAGTCATAAAGTGATGATCATCATTCGTTGGGGATAATAGTTCAAAGGTTGAATTGTGTTGGTTATTTTAGAGTTTTTTTTTTTTGGAACATTTTTTTTTTTTTTATTTTATTATATATATATATATTTTTATTTTTATATTTTTATATTTTTTTTTTTTTTAATTTTTTTTTTTGATTTTTTCTAATGTTTTTTTTTTTTTTTAATTTTTTTAAATTTTTTTTAATTTTTTTTTTTTTTTTTTTGTTTTTTTTTTTAGATTTTTGATTTTTTTTTAATGTTTTTGGATTTTTTTGACGATTTTTATTTTTTTAATGTTTTTTTAGATTTTTTTTGACATTTTTCTAATGTTTTTGGATTTTTACGATTTTTTCATGTTTTTGGATTTTTGACGATTTTTTTTTTGTTTTTTTTTTTTGATTTTTTGATTTTTTTATTTTTTTAGATTTTTGACATTTTTTTAATGTTTTTTTAGATTTTTGATTTTTACATTGTTTTTATTTTTTGACGATTTTCACATTTTTTTTTTTTGATTTTTACACATTTTTTAGATTTTTGGCAATTTATGGACCAAATTTATGGACAGACTTTATTTTTGAGAGGTGATAAACCAAGATATTATCCATATGTACCATGTTCCGTGTGGTAACTTATGCTCAAATAACACAAATTCTCTTTCCATTGGCAAGGATATGGTGGTGATGATATGATGAAAAGAAGTCCAACTCCATTCTTGACTCCACACAACTAGTAAGATGTGTGGGCTCATCACCGAGAATCAAGAAGGACGTAGGAGGTAGATAATGAATATAGAGACAAATGCTAACAACAATCCCTTTGGGAAATTGTGACTCCATTCTTCATAACGGTACTGAACCAGTTTTAAAAATGGCTTTCACTTTATGAGTCACGTGCTAGACTTAGACAATTATGTGGCCTCATTGATTGGTAAGATATGAGGTGAAGGGATAGTTCTCTCTTCACTTAGGCATCTAAATTACTTCTTTGGGGATTCTATAATTTGCAAGCACTGTAAGATTTTGTATTTTTGAAATGACTCCCTATGCCTTGCCCCATGCTACTAGTGAGAAGCAAGGGCTCATCACCAAGGCAAAATATAGGCGAGTGAATTCCCTTTTTGTCTTTTTTTTTTTTTTTTTTTTTTTTTTTTTTTTTTTTTTTGAATATTTTGCAATGTTTTTATGCTTTTATGAGAATGACCCTCTACGCTTTGCCCCATGCCACTTGTAAGAGGCAAGGGTTTATCACCAAAGACAAGACGTAGATGAGTAAGGGCACCTTCCTCCATTCCCAGTCTCACACTACCAGGAAGAAGTGTGGGCTCAACACCAAAGACTATGAAGGACGAAAGATGTGACGATGAATTATTCATAAGTTATTGAATTGATGGATTTTTACAATAGTGCTTTGTATTTGGGAAGGAACGTCTGCCCCCAATCTCAGCCCCACACGACTAGTAGGACGCGAGGGTTCAACACCGAAGACTGAGATGGACGACCAAACGAACTGGGTAAAGAAGTTTAGAGCTTTGTTATGAAAGAGAGAATGTCTTTGAAGGGAATATATTACCATCAGTAAGCTTCTAGGTATGACCATAGGTGAAAGCGACTGAAAATGGGAGATATTATAAGAAGTATGATACTCACAAACTTAATAGGATTTATATTAGCACTTGTCTCATGATGATAAATATGAAGATGTGATTTTGATAAAGAAAATATCTGCCAATGGAAATGAATAAATTTAAATTATTCGAGAGATAAGCAAGACAGAAGGAACAATGTACACATTGTTGTTCCGAATAGTGAACATCTCAAGGATAAAATTTCTTTAAATGAACTACATTCATTGGTTCATCAAGATCTTGACCATCTTCAGTGGCCAATTTATAGGCTCCAGAGCCAAATTTAGCTGTGATTACATAGGGTCCTAACCAATTAGGCTCAAATTTTCCTTGTTTTTCTCGTTCTTTAGTGGTATTCTTTTGATTTTCTTTTAAAACGAGGTCACCAATTTCGAATTCTCTGGGTCTTACCTTTTTATGATAACTATGTTGCAATCGGTTTTGATAGACTTGAAGATGATTGAGAGCATTAAGTCATTTTTCATCGAGAAGCTCAAGCTCTTGAAGCCGTGACTGTCGGTATTCATCCTCATTAATTACATCTTTAAGGGAGATCCTCAAGGATGGGAGTTCTATCTCAATAGGTAAAATGGCTTCACAACCATAAACAAGGGAAAATGGGGGCTCCCGGTAGGCGTGTGGTAAGATGTACGGTAAGCCCAAAGAGCGGGTAAATTTGAGTATGCCAATTACGTCCATGGGTGTTGACAATCTTTTCCATGATGGATTTTAAGGTCTTATTGGTTGCTTCCACTTGACCATTACCCTGAGGGTAGTATGGAGTGGACCATTTAAGTTTGATGTGAAAACGTTTGGCTAGGTCTTTTACATCCTGTTTTTAAATGATTTTCCATTATCTGCCAACAGAGCGGATGGAATACCAAATCGACAGATGAGATTATTAAAAATGAATTTCAATATTTGGCTACCGGTAACATAAGTGAGAGGCATAGCTTCTACCCATTTAGTGAAGTAATCGGTAGCGGTAATGATGAACTTATGTCCATCGACGATGTTGGTCTGATTTTACCAATGAGGTCAAGTCCCCATTGAGAGAAGGGCCATGGTGTGGTTATCGATTGTAATGCCTGGGAAGGTGCATGGATAAGATTTCCATGCTTTTGACATGCTTGACAACGTTTGACAAAATGACATGCGTCACTTTCCATGGTGGGCCAATAATATCCAACTCGCAGGATTTTCTTGGCTAAGGCGATACCATTTGTGTGTGCTCCATAGATACCAAATGGACTTCAGCTAGGACACTCGAGGATTCTTCCTGATTAAGACATCGAGAGCAGGTGCCATCATATCCTCGTTTATAAAGAGTTTCTGCTAAAATGGTGTAACGAGAAGCACGTTGTGCTAAAGCACGTTTATGCATTGGTTTCATGTCGGCAGGAAATGTTTTATCACGAATGAAGGTATAAAGATCATGGTACCAAGGGTTATTCGACCCACGATCTCACATACCATAGTGTTTTCAGGAAGATCATAGGCAGGCATTAAGAGATGTTCAACGAGAAAATGTGCCTGGGGTTGACTAGATGCGATTTCTAATAGGGATCCGATGGTTGCCATAGCATCGGCATATTTATTACAATTTGGGAATTTGATCAAAGCTAATTAATCAAAAATAGCTTCGAAGACTATCCACCATGCATTTATATGGGATAAGTTTTTCATCCTTGACCTGGTATTCATCGGTAAATTGCTTGATGATAAGTAAAGAATCACCAAATACAACTAATTCTGTAAGATTCCAAGATATAGCCAGTTTTAATCCTACGATGAGAGCTTCATATTCTGTGATATTGTTGGTACATGGGAATGCTAAGTGAAATGATTTGGGGATAACATGTCCACTGGGTGTGATAAGAAAATACCAGCCCTGAGCCATGGAGATTACAAGATCCATCAAAAATAGAGTCCAAGCTAGCGCGATGTCTATGTGTAGAATATCTTCATCAGGAAAAGAGAACTGAAGTGGTTCTATGCCAGGAAGGGGTGCCTCAACAAGTTGGTCTGCAAGGGCTTGTCCTTTAATTACTTTCTACGGAACAAATTCAACATCAAATTCACTAAGTAATACGACCCAACTAGACATTCTTCCCGTGAGAATGGGTCTGGACAACAAATACTTGAGAGGATCAATTTTGGCAATCAACTTAGTTGTGTGATTGAGCAAGTAATGACGTAACTTATGGAATGCAAAGGTGACCGCTAAGCATACTTTTTTGATTTGGGAATAACGTACTTCATGCTCAATAAGTGTTCGACTAAGGTAATATACAACCTGTTCTTTTTCTTGATCGTTATGTTGTGCTAGTAGAGCTCCTATGGCATGTTCAATGGTAGATGTATAAAGCAACATGGGTTTATCGGCAACAATCGGTGACATAAGAACAAGTGGACTAGAGAGGTATTCTTTTAACTTAGCAAAAGAGTCTTGGCAATCGTGGTTCCAATGAAAGTGTGCATCTTTCTTGAGTAACTGGATTAAAGTGATGGCACTTGTCAGCCAACTGTGATATGAAACACCAATAGATTGTATCTTTCCCTGAAGACTGCGTAATTGTTTTAGGTTTTGGAGGAGGCATTTCCATAATGGCTTTGACTTTGGCAGGATCCACTTCTATGCCTCTTCGTGAGACAATAAACCCTAATAATTTACCAGAGTTACTCCAAACACACATTTCTTTGGGTTAAGATGAACCTTATACTCACGTAATCTATCAAAAATGTGTCTCAACACACTTGGATGCCCTATTCATGTTTTGATTTTGCTAATATATCATCAACATAATCTTCCATGATATCATGTAACATGTCATGGAAGATGACAATCATTGCTCGTTGATAGGTGGCACCAACATTTTTCAAGCCGAAAGGCATGACCTTATAACAAAAGGTGCCCCATGGTGTAGTAAATGTCATTTTATGTTGATCCCCTTCAACAATACGTATTTGATTGTAACCAGAGAATCCATCCATTAAGGAGAGCATTTCATGGCCTCCGTAGAATCAACAATCATGTCTATATTTGGCAAGGGAAAGTCATCTTTGGGACAAGCCTTGTTGATGTCACAGAAGTCTGTGCATATTCTGATGCCGGAGTTTTCTTGGTGATGGGAACTATGTTAGATATCCATGCCGAATAATCAATAGGTTTGATAAAGTCAGCTTCCAAGAGTTTCTCGAGTTCGGCTTTGACAAGCAATGCAACTTGGGGATGCATTTTGCGTAGTTTTTTTTTTACAGGTTTTACATCCGGATGTACCACAAGATGGTGTACTACAAGAGATGGGTCCAGGCCTGGCATGTCCTTATATGTCCATGCAAATATATCTTGGAATTCAATAAGGAGTGTTGTGAATTCCATGCATTCTTGGTCAGATAGACTAATGCCAAGTTGTAAAATTTTTGGCTGTTCAATGGTGCCAATGTTTATGTCTTTTGTTTCTTCTACAAGCATTTTAGATGTATCCTTTTCGAGAATGATGCTAATGGTTGATGTAGGTCATCGGTGTCGGGTGTTTTAGGTGAGTTGGTACAAGATTTGTGTGTAATGTTGGGACTTTTTGTTGACATGTTTGTTGGATAGGGTGGTGGTGAGGTTTTGACTATGGGAAATCCTCTGTTTGCGCTTTTGATCCAAATTTTCTGAGGGTGAAGGATCTGAATATTTTATCTCTTCACCAAAATAGGCCGATTCATTTAGATTGATTTCAAATCCTTTTCTATGGTCGGAAGTAGGGATTTGGTCACGAGTTCCAAGGAATTCTTCGATGGCTTCATCATTTTGGAACATGTCCATGGCCGCATGATGTGGTTGGCCATGGTCTATGAGACTCGATGTGTAGGCTCAAAATTGATGACATTAATAGATAAATGTTCAAAGTAAAGATGTGTTTCAACGAGGTCCTCAAAAAGACTACATGGAGACCTGATGTCATTATCAAAACTGGTGTCATCATTGTCACTTGAAATTATTATGGGAGCAACATCAAACACCTTGAAACCTAGACCATGTTTACCGTGATGTTGTGTGTAATTTATCGGGTCTAAACGACCTTGTTCATTTGGACCGAGTCCTTTACCCTTCCATCGCATGTTTTTCATTATTCGGTGAGCTTTGGTAAATTGAGGGGACTCATAACATGGAGCAAAGTCATCATTATATAACCAAGATCCTGAAGAACTTGGAATATGTTCATTGTCAAGATAACCAAACTTTTTCCAAACTGACTGTCCCATTTGGTAAGTGGGATGGATTCTCAGATGTGGAGCGTTAGGTTTTCCATAGCTATGTGGGGATTTGGTGATATAAAAAGAGTCTGCCATCTTTTGAAATTGATATTCACCGCATCCCGTGTCAATGATTTTAAATGTGTGAGATGGGGGACCAATAGGTACCTCATGTGGTGGGGAAGTTAGTTTGGTAGTCTTAAAAGATGAAGAGAATGGGTTATAAGAAGAAGGGGGTGGATTGAAGGATGAAGGTTGGTTATTCATAGGAGGAGGTATCTTAATAGAAGAGGTGTGGTTGGATGAAGAAGATTGGCTAGGTGAAGAAGAAGATGGTGTGGTGGAAGAATAATTGTTGTTGGAAGAAGAAGCTTGATTAGTGGAAGAAGATGATTGATTAGTGGGAGGAGGACTGGTGGAAGATGGTTGACTAATAGCGAAGATAATGGATTGGAAAATGTGTTTTGGTTAGGAGATGATGGTTTCAGATCATTGTTAGGGAGTGTATCAGGATCAATGCGTGTTTTGTTAGGGATTATGCGAGGTGGAGCATATTTATCTGTTGATGGACAATAGTGATCATGTCGATACCGTCCTTCATGAGGAATCTACAATACTCAAAAGGTTGGGGATCTGCACGTAATGTAAATTCCTTGTCCAAATGAGGAAACTTAATGCATTGGTGGAATGTTGATGGGATGGCTTTCATGGCATGAATCCATGGTCGGCCGACGAGAATGTTATATGCAACTTCTACATCTACCACATGACAAACCGTGTCTAAGGTGATGGGTCCAACTTGGAGAGGCAACGTGATTGTGCCTTCAGACTTTCTTTCGCTATTATCATACCCACGAATGGTTATGATATTGTTTTGTAAATCATTTTCAGTGTAACCTAGACAACGTAAAAGTTTCATGGAACAAATATTTAATGTTGATCCATTGTCGATTAAGACGCGCTTGATTTTACGATGAGTTACATAACCCTCGACGTATAAAGAATGATTATTAGCGATGTTGGGATTAAGCAGGTCAACGGGACCAAAAGATAAAATAGGATTGGGGACTGTAAGATGTGTAATTAAAGCCTAGAATTGTTGTGAATTGATGTCCTCAGGGACACGAGCATTATTCAATGTTTGCATAAGGATGCGTTGTAGTGCGGGAGAAGAATTAAGTAGTTCCATGATTGAAATTTGTGCGGCAGTCTTCTCTAATTGTTTGACAATATTAAATGATGGCGTAGGTTATGGAGAGGAATTGGTGGCGGAATTAGATGGTGGATTAGGAGGTGATGCCGGGACGAAGTGGCAGATTTTTTTGTTGTAGGGACCCACATTTTTTTCTGTCTAGTGGTGATCGCACAAATAGCTTCTGATCTTTATAGTTGCTTACTAAGTCTTGGTCATAATCTATGGTCGAGATGACTCGAGTCATACTCGAATTATTTTGATGATCGACCCTTATCTTTTGAATTGTTATCATGGTTAGGGAAGGGATTTTTGAACATGTGAAGTTTTTCATTAGGTGTTTTTGTCTCATAAAGTATTTTCAACTTCTATGTCTCCACGTTCAATCAGTCTTGGACGTAATGGCGGAGTTGCATGCATCGATCTGTGGAGTGCCCTTTTATGCGATGGTAATCACAATATTCATTGTCTTTATACCAATTTGGTTTGGGTTGTCCTTCTTCAAGGGTCTGACAATGGGATATGTAATCATATTAGCATTTTCCAAATGACGAAAGACACTAGATAGACTTTCTCCGAGAGGAGTGAACTCTCTTCATCGATCCCGAGAAGGAACTTCCTTTCTAGGGATAATGATTGGTTGTTTAGATTTTAATGTGTTGATGGGATGGTTTTGACATTTCAGACATGGCGGGAATCAATAATGCCATCATTGATGATATTTCGATTCCGGTTAAAGAATTTAGATTTGTCCTGGTTCTGAGGAGTGTCTCGATAAGGTTGGTCCCTAAAGGGTGCTTTAAGTAAGCCCTTAGAAATGAGGGATTTTTCAATTTGTGTGCCCTTTTTCGATGACTTCTTCAAAACTATTCAGAAATAATGCATTTGCATGTGGAATGATAATTCGGCATTGAGATTAGGGACAAAAATGCTAACTAGTTGTCTCTCGGGTACTGAGCAGGGAAATCGACTTGCAATTCCTCACCATCATTGTAAAAAGGAGGCAAAATTTTCATTTGGCCTTTGCCTAGTGTTGTAGAGATCAAGCATGGTTATTTCTGAGTCTAAGTTATAGGAAAAATGTTTGACAAATTTCTCCGATAAGTCTGCAAATGTCGTGACCGACCCTTTGGGCAGATGGAAAACCAGTCTAAAGCCTGTCCTCCTAAACTTTGGGGAATAATCATAAAAGGTACGTGTCTCGATAGGTAACTTCCTAACATTGCATGTAAAATTCCTTGACATGTTCACGGGGTCACCTTTTCTTTTGTATTTATCAAACTTAGGGATTTCAAGGATGACGGAAATGGTAATCGTGATATCTCTGTATCAAATGGATAAGGACACAATTCTTCAAAGTTGAATTGTTTTGATTGTTTTTGTAGTCCCTGAATGGTGTCTTTCATAAGTTTCCATTCTTGTGCGAATGGAGAAGTGGGGGATGGTTTATCAAACATGTCGTGAGTATTGGAATCTAGATTGAGGTCTTTTAATCTTTCAGCTCTAGTCGTTGCTTCCTCAAGTTTCTTTGTTAAGTCTTGGATTTTAGTGAATAACTCTTCGGCCAAAGAACCATTTGGATTGTTTGGTATTTCATTGTGATAACTTGATTCACCATTGTCGATGAGTTTGTTTAAATTTTCCATCCCAAAGTCGGGGGTAGTTTTTCCCCATGGCTAGGATGCGTAATAGATATTCATTTTTGTTTTGTTCTATCACCCTATTGACTTGTTCTTGTTCTTCATTGGTGAGTTCTGGTTGTGTGACTTCTTCATCATCATTTTCATGATTGTGACTAGTGAATACCATGATGAAATGTGTCTGATTAAGCTGAAAAGTGGGTAGGAATTTTGAACAGTGTGAGGAAATGAGAACTCGATTACTTTTGGATTTAGCTCAAATAAGCTCGTGATGACTGATAAGGAGAGTAACTCAAACAAGTTATCTCAATATGATGATGATGTAACTCGAGACGAGTTATTAGAGGATTTGTTGCACGTTGTGTAGATTTGGCTTAAACAAGCTCTGACTATTGATGGGGAGAGTAACCCAACAGGTTAATCGCGATATGGTTGTGATATAACTCAAAATGAGTTATGAAAGGATTTGTGTTGGTTGTGATTTGGATAAACGCGATGGTGGACAAATAATGAGTGAACTCAAACAAGTCACCCAATATTAGTTTGATATAGCTGAAACAAGCTATGAAGGATGTTTTGACAATTGACGATATGGGGAGTGAATGCTAGTCACTCAATATCAGTTGGATATAGCCGAAGACAAGCTATGACAGATGTATTGTTGGATGAAGCAAGCTAATGAAATTGGTGTGATGTTTTGGTCTGTGTTGTTGGATTGTTTGGATGTTTTCACTTGGTATTGAATTGGTCGAGAACTATTTTTTTGTGGAACACAACTAGGGTCTTGAACTTTTACAATGAACACATTGATATCAACCAAGTTTTATGATAAAACAATGCTAAACTATTTTGTTTTCAAACAACAAGCAATCATGTGGATTCAATTGTTTTGGCTTATGAGGTAAATTCTTCAGGAATGATCATTGTTTCATGCAATCATACAAGTATGTTGTGAAATGGTGGATGCAGGCTCTTATTACTCCAAAAAGATGCGTCCTCCGATATACCCTAGTCCTGATATACCTAATTCTTGTATGGGGACAAAATTGGTACGGGGAACCCTTAGAGCACTGGAGGAGACTCACCAATTCTTACTTGCCTGTTTTGGAGTGAATCACCACGTCCAAAATAGTTTTGTGAAAAGGTGGAAGGTGATGGAGGGATGAATGTGTATGGTGTCCTTATAACTCCCCAAATATTTACAGGACGATGCCCAAGCTTCATTGTTACAACTATTTAGGCGTGACTCGCATGCACCGCACGACAACATTACCTGTAAGTGAAGAGCAAGGGCGAGGTAAATACCGAACGCTGTGATGAGACTAGGTCTCAAAGTGCAATGCAGATGCAAATGTTGTTGGTGCGTGGTAGTCAAGTCCACGTCACCAGTGTAGCTTTGGTGGTGATGAAATCCACCTCGTCTACGTGTAAAAACAAAATGATAAAGTGATTAAACGCAAGGTTCTTTCCAACTTGAAATAAATCACTAAAGAAAAATAATTACGTACTGAAGAGCGTACTTTTTTTTTTGTTTCAACAATTTTCTTTGAATGGTGGTATTTTTGTGATTTTTTTGTTTTTTTTTTTTTTTTTTTTTTGACAATATTCCAACGAACGCGGTTCTACAAAAAACAAATTAGTAGTTATCCTACGCAAACGAAATGTTAGAAAAGTGATCGTGGTTGTTTTTTATTTTCCAGATCGCTCGAAGGCGCAGGAAAAGAGCATACACAACCAACGACCAAACAAATATTAATAATATGACAAAGGAAAATAATGATTGAAATGACAGTTGGAAAACAAAGCTAGAGGATCCTGCAATGTTAGAACAAGAAACTAAAAAAATTGTGACCGTTTTTGATTTTCCAGATCGCTCGAAGGCGCAAGAAAAGAGCATACGCGATATACAATTGGAATAGATTTTGTTTTTTTTTTTTTTTTTTTTTTTTTTTATGTTAATAATTATTGCAATTAATCATGATTGTGAAATAGCGATAATGATTATTTTCACAAAAAAGAAAAAATGACGAAAGAAGAGTGTGAAAACGTTACCTAGAAGTGTTGTCGTGGAAAATTGAAATGTAAGGCAAAAAAAAAAAAATTAAAAATTAAAAAAAAATTATTTTGCAGAGCCCGGTGGCCTCACATTTCTGATTTCCAAGATCACTTTTGAAGTGCGAGGAAAGAGCATACATGTGAGGTTGTTACGTTAAATAAAATAAAATAAAAAAAAAAAAAAAATAATTTTGTTGTTTTTTTGTTAAAAAGACAGGTGTTAGAAGAAATGAAACCAAAATTTTTTTAAGTCTAAATCAAAAATTATTTTTCCATTGCATATATCTTTTCGATACCTTTCCGTTAAAAAAAATGAAGTCATTCCGAGTTCGGGAGCAAAAGTTATGGCTTCCAGAAGATGGGCTACAGTAGCACTCTGAATGAAAATTTTAACGTGAGAAAAACCCCGAGCTAGTTTTTTTTTATTTTCTGACTTCATACTTCACCTGAGAAGCTAAAATTTTGACAACAAAGGTTAAAAAGAACAATAAATAGAAATAAAGAGTTAGATCACAAAATGATTAACTAAAATAAAAGAAAAAAATGATTAACTTCCTACAAAGCAGTTATTTTAGCAAAAGTAAATAAATAAATGCATTTTCCGGATTGGTTGTCCCATGACAGTAAGATGATAAACTAATGACTAGTTCATGTGTTTCTATAGATTACGAGTGAATAGAAAAATCAAAACTAGGAACTAAACACCAAGCACCGAGGAGATCAAAGACAGGATGAGCTTCATAGTTTCATTGTTGTTATAACCTGCAGATACACCACAAGACACCACACAACAAAAACACTACCCAAAGCGTGAAGGTTAACCAAAGAAGGCCATAAGGAATAAAAAAAAAATAAATAATAACGAACAATAATAAACAAAGAATAGATAAAACCACTAATTGGGAAATTAATGGTAACAGATCAAAAGTAACCAGGCATGCCAAAATGTAAGCTAGGAAAAATACACTACTAACAAGGAAGTAAAATACCAATAATCATACCTCCTCCTTCGCGCTCCCAGAAAAACCTCGAAATGGGCTAGGAAACTTGGATTGAGCCCTGATTGTGATATGTAGGTGCTTTTCTTCAAGACGGAGCAAGACCTTCCTGCAACAACGATCCTCTTACTTTGCACTAGATGGGAAAAAGGATTATGAGGCTATTTGGGCATTAGGATGAGGTAAAAGGATGTTCTTTGCTCAAAGGATGCAAGAACTTAGATATGGCATTCAAGCTTATTCTCCGTGTCCTTAGAGGGGAGGGGTAAGGTTGTATTTATAGCCTGGGGAGTGATTAACTTAGAGTAATTTAAGTAATCATGGTTTGAAAATGTGGGCAAGATTAAGTGAGTGGTTTGAAAATGTGGGCAAGATTAGGTGAGTGGTTTGAAAATGTGGGCAAGATTAGATGAGTGGGGGCCACGAAGAATGGGTGAGGATTTGAATTATATTTTTAATTCATAAGTGGAGGATTTTAGGTGAGTGGGGACCACGAAGGGTGGGTGAGGATTTGAATTTGAATTTTTAATTCAATAGTAGAAAAACATGGAGAATAATGACATGTGGTGAGGATTGGGTTATTTTTTGATTTTTGATAATTAATCAAATTATATTTGATTAATTCAAGTGTATTTTTGTGGGAAATGATGATCTATTTTGTGCTCTTGGGATTTTCTCAAAGGTAATGCACATAAAATACTCCTTTAGAGTTTCCATTAACTTTTTGTAAGGTATGAGCTTGTCATCCTTAACCTTATATTCATCATTAACCTATTTGATGATTAATCGTGAATCACTTATAACCTTAACATGATGGACATTCCACTTGATGGCCACCTTCATCCCTACAATAAGTGCTTCATGTTCTCTGATATGTTGTTCATGCAAGAGGAAGGCCAGCGAAAAGCTTGCGGTATAGGATCACCCGAAGGAGTAATAAGGACCACTCCACCTGACCAACCCCCGAAACGTAAAAGATCCATCAAAATTTATCTCGCCATATGAAAAATTATTCAATGTAGAGCAAAGATGCATCTGGAAGATCCGGACTCAAAGGTTACGTGCTTTGCAAAGGTTCTTAGGTAGCTGGTCGGGAAGTACTTGTCCTTTAAATGATTCTTGATGGACAAATTCTATATTAAACTCACTAAGTAGAATGATCCAATTAGCCATTCTATCTATGAGGGCGGGTTTGGACAAAAATACTTGAGTGGGACGACCTTGGATATGAGCTTGGTCTTAGTATTTAGCAAGTAATGGAAAAGTTTCTGAAAGGTAAAAACAATGGCCAAGCAAGCCTTTTCAATTTGAGGATAATTAAGTTCATAGGCGATGAGGGTGTGACTCAGATAGTACACCGCTTCCTCTTTATGGCTAAGGTCGTATTGGGTGAGCAACGCACCAATAGCGTATTACGTATTGGAAATATAGAGAAAAAGTGGTTCTCTCGGAGTGGGAGGCATGAGGATAGGTGGATTAGCCATGTAATTTTTAAGAAAAGCAAAGGCTTGTTGTTGTTTGGGTCCCTAGAGGAAAGTGACGTCATTTTAAAGCAAATGAGTGAATGAGTGACATTTATCGCGCGATTGGGAGATAAAGCGGTGAATGGCTTGAATTTTCCCTTGCAAGCTACACAGTTGCTTGATATTCTCAGTGGAGGCATTTCAATGATGGCAGACACTTTAGTAGGGTCTACTTCAATACCTCGTCCCGACACAATGAAGCCCAATAGTTTCCCGGATAGCACCGAAGACACACTTCTTTGGATTTAGCCTAACTTTATATTCACGCAGCGTTCAAAGATATGCCACAAAATGGTAGAATGATCCTCTCTTGTTTAGGACTTTCCCGAGGATGTCATCTATGTAGTCTTCCATGATGTCATGAATCATATTGTGAAAGATTACTATCATGGCCCGCCGATAAGTTTCTCCCGCATTCTTAAGGCCAAATGACATCACCCGATAGCGAGAGGTGCCCCAGGAGTTGTGAAATCTATTTTGTGTTGGTCCTCCTCGGTGATTTTAATCGATTATAACCCAAAAATCCATCCATGAGTGATAGCATTTCGTATCCTGCTTTGTTGAGTCAACAAATCATGTCAATGTTGGGCAATGGGAAATCATCTTTAGGGCAAGCCTTATTGATGTCCCTAAAATCCATGCGAGATTTAGATATTGATAGGTTTCTTTTGGACAAGAACAATGTTCAATATCCATTCGAGAATAGTCAATTGAGTCGATGAATCCTGCTGTGTAAACAACCTTTCCAACTCTTCTTTAACCAACAAGGCCACTCTCATATACATCTTTCGGAGCTTCTTTTTGATAGGATTGGTGTTTGCGTGCATGACAAAAGTTGGATCTAGGCCGGGCATATCTTTGTAAGACCATGCGAACACATCTATAAACTCTCATGACAACATAGTGAACGTCTTTTATTTTCTAGGTGAGAGTGATGCCCCCAATTTTACTATCTTGGGATCTTCTTCGGTACCAATGTTGACATCAATGGTTTCTTCGACTAACAATTTTGATAAATCCTCCATACACGTAGGATCAAGAAGCGAGTTGAGATCTTCATCCAGGATGTCTCCACGAGATTTTCATCCTTGGCATGGTCACTTTGTTTATCCTTTGTTTTTATTATTTGTTTGTCGACCCAATGCCTCAAAGAGGTTTTCACCATGCACTTGGACTTTGATTTTTTCGAGCTTTTCTTTAGAACTTTTGCCCTCACTTTTTTTTAAATTTTCTTGACCACAAAGTTCGGTCTCCTTGCGGAAGTAGGCACAGTGTCTAAGTCAATAAAGAAACCTTTCTTGTGATCTCCAATGGGTATTGTATCCCTTATGCCCATGAATTCCCAATAACTTCGTTGTTCTCAAATAAATCTAGTGGCACGTGACATTGTTGGTCCCATTCAACAAGGGAAGGGCATACAAGAGTCAAGGGTTGGTTTAGTGGGGGTTATGGTTAGGACAACATTGTTCATGAAAAGGTTCGTGGAGGCCGATCCTCATATTGGCTACAATGGGAATCCGTATTGTTGTCTAAGTAATCAAAGCTATCCTCATGCTCGAAGAAGTCACATCTTGATCGTTGGGGTGCGCTCCATAAGGATGAATCCGATGCCATATATTTTTGTTTTGAAATGTGGAAGAGGGACTGGTTCTCTTTGTCCTTGTTCATTCCTCTTACATCCTAGGCTTTTGTAGCCCATGGAGTACATCATTACGCTAGATTTTTCATATTCCAAGGTTTGATAACAAGGCGGTGAGTGTCCTCAAGGACCCAAGTTGTAGGTGGATCAAGCAATTTCTCCTTAGATAAGAAGCCTCCGGTGTAGGAATGACCCAATAGTGTGTTCTTCTCTAGGTCTCCTGAAGCGGTAGTTGGGTCGACCTCTAGTCTTAGGAGACAAAGAAAGATCGACACCAAGAGCACTTATTATACATTATACTCCCCTGACCATATTCCGGGATTTTCATCTCCCATGAATCAAATGGAGATGTTGAAGTAGATGCCTCATGAGCGCAAGAACTAAGTGAATCGAATCCACGTAGGATTCCATAGCCTTAGGCGAAGAGGAACCACTATATCTCTGCGAGGACATGCATATGTACCCTTTCGTGTAAAGCTATTAAGAGCTATACAATGAGAAAAGGGATCTGAATCTCCTGGTATTGTTATCATATGTCCCTCATGCTTCAACTTGATGCATTGATGAAACATTGATCTCATGACCTGCATGGCATGAATCCATGGTCGGCCTAGAAGCATATTAAATGGAAGTTCCAAGTCTAGGACATGAAACTTTGTCTAATGAAAAGTGGGGCCCACCTCCATGGGTAACATGATGGTACTTGTTGACTCTCTTTCCATGTTGTCATATGCGGTGATAGTGATAATATGGGACTCAAGATCTTCCTCCATATGTCCCAATTGTTTGACCAACTTAAGCATGTAGATGTTCAATCCCGATCCATTATCCACAAGCACCCGTTTGATTTTCCTGCGGGTGACAACTACCTCAATGTATAAGGGAAGGTTATGTGTAGGATTCTCGGTAGGGATTTCCCTATGGTTGAAAGTGAGATGCTCACTTGGTGCAATGTTGGCCACCATGGCTTGAAGGTGTGTAGGATCGACTTCTAAAGGCACTCCCGATCCCTGAAGAGTTTGATACAGAATGTCCTTATGCACATTGGATATCTTGAGAAGATCTAAGATCAAAATCTTAGTAGACGTCTTCTCAAGTTGTTCTAAAAGGTTATATTTACCATTTTACGGGGTCAACGGAGAGGGTTTTGGAATCACGAGGTGGGCATGCTATGTTCTTTGCAGGTGTAGTTCTTTCCCTTGATCTGGGATGGTGTTGACACAATCAGCAAGGGAATGAATACATCCGATAAGTTAATCGTAATGATTGTTATCTCTTTTGGTATACAAGTAATTCATGGATTTATAGGTTTAGGATGACTCTCCCTATTCGGCTTTGTCTTTTCGACTTATCATGCTTGGGAATGGTTTCTTATAAATCCCCATTTTCTCGTTAGATGTTTGCATTTTGCTAGGGTTATCCACCTTTATCTCCTCGTTGTCAATGAGGTTTTGAATATAGTGGAAAATTCACGAGACATTTTTCTATCTTATGTCCTTTAACGCGATGCATTTCACAATATTCACGATCCTTATACCATGAAGGTTTAGGAGCGTTATCGTGAAACGATTGTGTTGCGAGGATAGGTCATCATGTGGGCCACATCCAACTATTTTAGTATGACCGACAATGGTTCATTGAGAGAGGTGAATGTTCGTCACTTTGGTGGTGGTTGAATTAGGCCCTTGGTCATTTTAAAAGGTTGACCAGTTTGGACCATTTGAATGTGTTTGGAATCAGTGATTCTGTCTCCCACCACGTTTTTGTTTTTCTTGAATATATTAGGATTTTCTGCGGGTTTGACACTTTGGTTGTCTTTAGATTGGGTTTTGAGGGTGCCTTTGGTAATGAGAGCCTTTTCTATCTAAATCCCTTTCTCTATAACCTCCTCAAAAGTATGGACACAATGCATTTGGAGGTGGAAAGCTATATCCGGGTTGAGATTGGGAACGAAAATACTAACCAGCTGTTTTTCAGGGAAAGCGTAAGGGAAGTGACTAGCTATCCCTCTCCATCATTGGAGGAAGCTATAAAATGTCTCATTTGGGCATTGCTTAATGCCACACAAGTCTTCCATGGTGACGTCACTCTCTATGTTATACGAGAAGTGATGCATGAATCTTTCTGCCAATTCGGCTAGGTGAAAATTGATCCTCGTGGTAAGTGTGTAAACCATTCCAATGCTTGACCTCTCGAGACTCTTGGGAAAAATTTTGATGAGGTAATTATCACTATAAGACACCTCTTGACATGCCATGTAAAAATATTTAACATGATCCCTTGGGTCTCCCTTTCCTTTGTATTTGTTGAACTTTGGCATATCAAATTTCTTTGGAAAGGGTTGAAGGGTCATTGTATTGTCAAAAGGATAGGGGCATAGTTCTTCATATTGATATTTCTTGATGCTCCCTATATTTCTCTCTTGTAAGCTCGCAAGCGTTGCTTTCATAGACTGCACTTCCTGTGCGAGTAATTGTTCTTTAGTGGGAGAAGTGGGGATGTATACGTGATGATACCCTATGTCTTCTTCTCCTTGTTTTCCCGATGGAGTTCGTTGATCTTAACCTTAGGCCTCAACTTTTGAATGTTCTTGTTTGCATCTTTCTATACATGGGAAGTAAGCAAAGCTAGTTTCAACTTAGGTTACTGATTTTTTGTTAAATCGTGGCTTGGTTTATAGCCTTTTCTTTTAAAGGTTCCTCCTCTTCGTACTACTACGGAGGTTCTTCATCTGTCGCATGTTCTACCTTGTTTCTTTGTGGCACTTTGATAAAGGGCATTCTATGCTCGACCATCTTATCATTTTCTGCATAAGAGGTAGAAGCTTGTCCACTTGTTAAAATATCTTCCATATTGATAAGGGGGCATTCTTCCCCGATAGTGTCATTTTTCTATAGTATTGGTTCATTCTCGATGGGCAATTTGGCCCCTAATTCGACGACCCGTGCCAACACTCTATCTTTGTTCCTGAGAAGAAACTCATCTAGTAGAGTAGGGTCAAAATCAAAGTCTACACGTGGTGACTCTAATTCATTTCCACTATGGTCGACCATTTCTTCTGTTTCCTTTTCTTCAAAAAATCAGTGGTCCTAGGTCATGTCCGATGAATGGGTTTGACCCTTGTCTATTAGAGGTTTCCCAAGCTTGCGCCTTTTGTTCCTCATATGTCTATTTCTTTAACCCTAGACGTGTTTTGGGAGCCATGTTTTTGTGATAGTTTCACTAGGGTAAGTTGTAAATGTGTCCAAAGCTTAATGACTACCCCCTAAGTGAAGTGCAAGATGTACTTGTTAACAGTATGAATAAATCAATAGTGTGAGAATACCAATGTGATAAAGTGATAAATCACCAATGATACAAGCGTTTGGTATTGAAACCTGTTCAAATGAAGTACCTCCTAGACTACGTTTCAAAGTAATTTACGTCGCAAGATGATCAACAAGATGTCTTCACTTATGCCAAGTTCAAGGGAATGAAAAAACGTAAGTAAATACAAGAAGTCAATGCGATCTCCCAATCAAGATATACGATGAGTGAGCTCAAACTTGATTAAGACCTATATCTCAAAAAGTGCCAATTACAATTTGTGAATGACACAACAATATCACCAAGATATGTTAACCCACTTTGTGAGAAAGTGAAGTATTGATATCGAGGTGTTATTGATATAACATGCACAAATGGTAACGTCTAGCACTCTTTGAAATCGAGGTAATAATAGAAATGAACTAAAAATCTCAAAGTATAGCTAGGAATAGTTAAACAAAATGTGTGCGGCGTAATCTTTGTACAATATAGGTATTTATGTCGAGTTTATAAGAAACAAGACGTAAATATCAAAATTGTAGTGATACGATACAAACAAGCTAACTCTTCCAAGGAAGTCCGTGGTGAAGAACCATGCCTAACTACAATGATGATCTTGACGTGGGTATCAAGATCACAATGGCTACCAATGACGTGAAAATGCCTCCACTCACTTTAGATGTTTAACTAACCCAACCATGAAACATGGATGGGCGTAAACGGACATAAAAGTGAGAGAAACAGTCGATTGGTAACACAAAGGTAATCACACTTCTTCTGATCAACAAAGTGTCAAAAGATTGTGAAGGAAGTAGATCAAAAAAGGATGAAAAATGCTAGCCTCACTTCGGCAGAGTTTCGCCTCACCCTAAGGCAAGTAGAAACTAGGCGAAAGTAACGTGTGCGATTCAAAACTCAACACTTTGTTTTAGAATGGTCAAAGTGGGCTCTGGCCAAAGTATATCTTCCTAGGTGGTTCTCTCGTCCTAGGTGCTACAAAGATTATCCACGAGTGGGATGATTTACCCAAAAAGTCACAATGACTAGTTTGGGAGTATCTCGACTTTGCCCCCTTCAAGCACAGTGGGAAATAAATGCATCCAAATGTGTACTTAAAAGGGTCATGTATGGAAAACTTGTAACTCTATCTCACAAAGGATTTACTAGTCGATAGGTAGTGCGGAGCACTTCCCGTTTGTCCACAAGGTTCCCTCTTGTGTGGACTACTTTAGGGTACACGGAACCACCCCCATTGTTGTAGCTTAAGGTGTTATGCCAAAGGGTTATGTTCGATTAAGCGAGAGAGGGATGTACCCTTTTAAAAACCTGTAATACTGATGTTTTGAATGTGTTGTTCATTTTATCTTTTTAATTAAATGTGGTTTGCTTGAACAACATTTAACAACCTATATAACAACTTTATTAGTAGTTTTCTAACTTTTGTTTCGAGTCCTTCGTTCTTTAACAAGTGTTTTTGGTCCTATATGATGATGATTAGTAGTTCTCCATTAAAAAGAGAAGGCACCATTTCTGATTCTCCAGATCATCCAAGGACACAAGAGAAGAGCATACGTGATGTCCTCACAAATCCCAAAAGATAACCAAATGGAACAACACTTTAATTCAACAAATGCCAAATTGACCAATTCTAACTCAAATACTCTTAACAATCTTAAAGCGAAAAAGGTTTTAAGAATCATTTCTGATTCCCAAGATCACCCCAAGGGACGCGAGGGAAGAGCATACGTGATCTCAATCTTGTTAGTAAACAATGCAAAATATTATCTAATCAAATACAAACATGTAAAAACAGCTTGCAAAGACAAATAAATGAGTAGATAAACCTGCAAGAATGTTAGCACATCAACTCTTTAAATCCAAAAATGTAAAAGGACACCTGCGCCCCTTTTTCTGTGCCTACGCACGGGTTAGGGCACATGTGCCACCAAAGGTTGTTTTAGCACACGGTGTTCTGCACCACCCAAGAGATGTGTGAGCCCAAAACATTACTGCGCCACTAAAACAACACCTGCACCACTCTGTGGATTTTTTAGATCAATTAAATGCTTGCGCCACCCGAGAGGTGTGTGTGCCACGAAAATAGCATATGCGCTACTATGAGAAAAATAGACAGAATAATCGTATTACCAAAAAAGTATACCTACGCCACTAAAACCGCATGTGCGCCCTGGTTAGGGCATGTGTATCGTCTTTGATAGGTTTCAGAATGCAGTGAAGGTACAGTATGAAATGACGTGTGTGCCTAGGTTAGTGCACCTATGCGTGGGTTAGGGTGGATGCGCCAGGGTTAACGCACATGCACCGAGGGGTCGCGGACAAAATGACAGATTTTAACAAAGACACACTGTGCCACTAGAGAGATGTGTGTGCCCCAAAATCACCTACACTCTAAAAACCGTGTGCTGCGCTCCAAAAATCATGCATGTGTTTGAAAATTGTGCCTAAACCATACATGTAACCAGTATGGAAAAATACGAGAAAACTTCACAATATCTCTAAATTTTGACAAGTTAGTTTAAAAATGGCAATTACCCATTAAAATTAAGGCTATAAACATGAAGTGACACATATTAAATGAGCAAAAACTCCAAAAAATGGAAATTAATTACTACATGTGCATATCAAAAGTTAGCCAAAACAATGAAATTTAAACTAAAATGCCATGGGACTAAGTGTCCCACCGGGCGTGCCAAATGTGTGCAATGGTTTTGTGCTTTTTAGCTAAGTTAGATGAATGAGAACTAACACCTAAATAGTTCTATAACAAAGCTAATGAAAAAATCTAAACACCATCAAAGATGAGAGATAAACAAGATTAATACCTAGCATAATGCATTAACTTTGAATTAACAATGCTATAGTATTTAAATCTCTACTTCTCTAGATTACCAACAAACAAGTAAATGGACCTAAATAAGCTCCATGGCAATCAATATTTGGTTGTCCTTGATATCTCCAAGAACCTAGGAATGGGGGCTTATCAAAGTTGGGCTACAAGACCCTTTTGACACCTCCCATATGACCTAAGCACTTTAGGCTAGAATAGGAAGCTTAGCTCCTCAAGATGATGAACTCTCAAGAGAACACAAAAGCAAGCTCTTAGTCTATTTTGCTATATGCTTTGCATTTTCTTTCTCAAAGAGTTTAGGTGTAAGTAAAAGGTAGGTGGAGGGCTCTTTATATAGCCCAAAGGATAAAGGATTCAACACATCCTCATGAATGTGGGATAAAGGAGATGTAGAGTTAGTTATGGATAAGGGGGGTTTAGATGGGGTTGAGTTAGCTTTAGGAGGGTTTAGTTTGTCCTCAAGTGGCTCATGTGGATAAAGGGGGTGTATTAATTAATCAAGGTGATTAATTAAATACATGTGCAAGCTTTTATAAGCTTTTAGATGGATATTAGTGTGATTTAGACCATTAGGAAGGGATTAAACCAATTAAATATTGATTTACTAGTTAAATGAAGGGGAAGACTAATTAATTAATAATAATTAATTAATCTAGATAGAGGAAGTGATTTATTAACGGACGCCATTAATTAGGGTGTTAGTTGGATATGATACTTAATCAATTAGCGTATTACAATTAATTAATGACAAAAAGAGGGAATATGGGCGCTATTGACGATATGTCGTCGATTTGCTAGAAAGGGGATAATTAGCACAACTTAAGTATTTAAATTACATTTGGAGATTTGATCTTATTAGGCATGTATGGACATTTAGGCGTATAACGCCAATTTAGCTTGATTATTATGTTGTCACATTATCTTATGATGTCATGGATACTAATTGATATGATGTTGTTTTGGAACGTAATTATATTGATGGATACTCAGTTTGTTGCATGTTGGGATTCTATGGATACATGTCATTTTATCATTATGACTAACTTATGGTGAATTATGTATAATTGTGCATGTTGTCACATTTTGATTCCATAGAGATGATATGTTAGTTTAGAATTCATTGATATCTTATTTAGTAGTTAATTCACATTTTATCGGACAGGTGCGTTTAATGTGTGTAATGAGTGTGCAGGTGATAGGTCACAGGAGAATGTGGGATTCAGGCCAGCTACGTAACTTTGCACAAGCAGCCCACGGGGCTAAGTCCTAGCCATGTTTATTGCTTGAGGCCTTAGCATTAGAATTATTGTTTTGGGCACCATGGGTGACCCTCATTTGTAATGTAATATGTCTTGTAATTATTAATTTTGCTTAGGGTGTTTAGTTTGTGTTGTAAACTTGTTTTGGGAATTAATGGCCCCACTTACATTAAGTTTTGAATTTGTTTAATGATGTACTTAATCTAAAGGGTTTAGGGTCACATGTGAACCCTTGGGTGGCCCACACCCTCTACCCTTGTGCCAAATTTTCCAAACCCGAAATTGGGTTATTTTAGGCATTTTTAGGGACCCCTTTTTAGTTTGGGAGTTCCCTTAACATGAAAATGAGCCCTTGGACCCTACCTAATAGGTAGGGGGCTTATTTCCAAGGCTAGAGGGAGTTTTCCCTCCCTTTTTGCCTCTTCTTTGGTCACATCCATGTAAGGGGTATGGATTAGTGTGCTTTGTTAAAAGTTGCACAAGATTTGTTTTGTTATCATTTAGAGTAATTTGGGAGAAGAGGGCTAAAAGTCATTTTATCCTTTCTC
>CM031239.1:521524414-521770447 GCA_018340775.1 Taxus wallichiana var. yunnanensis
GTTGGACCGGCGGGATCAGGTGCACCGAGTACGGAGGGACCCCATCTCAGAGGGTACAGGAGGATGTTTTATTTGTGGGTCTCTTGATCACTATGTGTGCATATGTGCCCACAAAACCCAATACCATGGATACATAGAGAGCCTCTAGATCTGAGCAGATGGTGGGTGACGTAGGATGCACTCATCGTGTATATGCAATGGTTGACAACCGCCGGGCCCGAGCATCGAGCCACATCATTGAGATGACAGGTACTATCAGGGGTATTTCTGTCTCAGTACTTTTTGATTCAGGTGCTTCAGATTCTTTTATATCACCTTCTATAGTGGACCAGTGTGGGCTAGTGGTGGCTAGGCAACCAGATAGTTGGTAGGTTGAGTTGGCCTCAGGGCCAAACTCACCGTGGACTCATATGTGGAGAGTTACGTACTTGATTTAGGAGCCTTCTCCACTACACTTGACCTCCGAGTTATTCCTCTAGGATCCTATCAAGTAGTTTGGGTATGGATTGGCTCGAGGCTCATCGAGCTAAGGTGGATTGTAGAAATAAGGTCATTGAGTGTCAGGATGATCTTGGGAGTGCAGTTGTGATTTCAGGGATGAAGAGACCTATCTCCTTGCATGATCTCGGCTAAGCAACTCAAGTGGAGCATGCATAAGGGATGTCAGTTGTTTGCTATCACCATCAGTGATCGATCAGAGAGCACTCCAGAGCATTCACCCTTAGATGATCATGCAGTTTTGAGGGAGTATGCCGATGTGTTTCTAGGTGAGCTTCCAGGGTTACCACCTAGAGAGAGGTGGATTTCACCATTGATTTAGTACTTGATCTACACCAGTTTCTAGGGCACCCTATCGGATGATGACTCCAGAGCTTCATGAGCTCAAGATTCAGTTAGAGGAGTTGTTAGATAAGGGTCTCATTCACCCTAGTGTATCTCCTTGGGGAGCGCCAGTCATATTTGTGAAGAAGAAGGATGGTTCTCTCAGACTTTGTGTTGACTTTGAGAGCTCAACAAAGTCACAATAAAGAACCGTTATCCACTCCCTAGGATTGATGACTTGTTTGATCAAATGCGGGGAGCGAGAGTGTTCTCCAAAATCGATCTCAAGTCAAGGTACCATCAGTTGCGCATTTCAGATGTAGACATTCATAAGACAACGTTTCACACACGT
The DNA here is from genome assembly GCA_018340775.1 of Taxus wallichiana var. yunnanensis. Lineage (NCBI taxonomy): Eukaryota > Viridiplantae > Streptophyta > Pinopsida > Cupressales > Taxaceae > Taxus > Taxus wallichiana. Next base: position 521,525,589 of record CM031239.1, read on the forward strand.
TATGGGCATTATGAGTTCACAATTGTTCCATTTGGTTTGACTAATGCCCCAGCTGTCTTCATGAGCCTCATGAATGGAGTATTCAAGACATTTCTGGATCACTTTGTCTTAGTGTTCCTTGATGACATATTGATATATTCTCATTCCGAGGAGGAACATGAGGAGCATTTGAGGTAGGTACTTCAGGTTTTGAGAGAGCAGAAGTTGTATGGGAACTTGGAAAATGCAGCTTCTTTCAGACAGAGATTCAGTACTTGGGTCATATCATATCAAGCAGAGGGTATCTCAGTAGATCCCTCTAAGATACAGGCTGATTATGGACTGGCCAACACCCACATCAATTACTGAGGTGAGGAGTTTTATGGGTTTAGCGGGTATTACCGCAGGTTTGTATAGGAATTTTCTAGGATTGCTCACCCTATTACTTCTCTTTAGAGAAAAGGGAAGAAGTTTGATTGGTCAGAAAAGTGTGAGCAGGCCTTTCAATTTCTTAAGGAAAGGTTAACCACAGCACCCATCTTAGCAGTTCTGGACCCTACGGAGGATTTTGTTGTTTGTACTGATGCATCACTAGAGGGTTTGGGAGCAGTTCTTATGCAGGAGCATCGGTTATTACCTTTGAGTCTCGTAAGCTCAAGGACTACGAGCTTAATTACCCTACTCATGACTTGGAGCTTGCAGCAGTTGTTCATGCACTTGTGCGTTGGCGACATTTCCTTTTGGGTAGACCTTTCATTTTGAGGACAGATCATCGTAGCTTGCAACATATCTTCTCACAGCCAACCTCAACGCTCATCAACGTGTTGGATGGAGTTCCTATGTGAGTATGACATGGAGGTGCAGTATATCAAAGGAAAGGAAAATGTTGTTGCAGATGCACTTAGTAGATGACGACATGTGCTTGCTTCATTGACACTTCAGTCAGATTTGAGAGGTAGGATTCTTGAGCATCTTCCAGAGGACAGGTTTTATGAGGAGCTAGATAGATGTTGGAGTCACAGGGTTCATTAGAGGGTAGATATTCAGGGTGTATTTTAGAGATAGATGGTTTACTTTGGTTCCATAGGTGCATCTACATGCCTAAGTCAGGTGATCTGCGTAGCTTCATCCTCACAAAAGCTCATCGAGCCCCATATGTGGCACATCCAGGAGTGAAGAAAATGCACGCTGATCTGAGGGAGTTATATTATTGGCCAGGTCTTCGACGGGACATAGCAGATTTTGTTGCATGTTGCCTTGAGTGTTAGAGGGTCAAGGCAGAGCATTCTCATCCCATAGGACTTTTACATCCTCATGATATTCCCGAGTGGAAATGGGATGTGATCTCCATGGATTTCATAGTCGGACTCCCTATGTCTTCTTATCATCATGATGCCATTATGGTCACCGTGGATAAGTTGACCAAGGTTGTGCACTTCTCACCAACCAAGGTCACCTATAATGCATAGGCCATCACCAAAGTATTTATGGAGGACATTGTTAGGTTGCATGGGATTCCGAAGACCATCATCAATGATAAGGATACCATCTACACTTCATTTTTCTGACTTCTTTCAGACCGCTCTGGGTACTCAGATTAATTTCAGCTTAGCATATCATCTAGAGACATGGATGGACAGAGAGAGGTTAATCAGTGCTTGGAGGACATGTTGAGGATGTATGTGATGGACCAACAAAGAAATGGGAAGATTATTTGCATTTAGTTGAGTTTTCCTACAACAATAACTATCATAGTTCCATTGGTATGGCTCCTTACCAGGATTTGTATGGATGACCTTGCAGGACACCTTTGAGTTGGGACAGACTAGATGACAAGGATTATTCTGGGACCAGCTTACCTATAGGATTTAGAGCAGTAGGTTGTTTTGATTAGACAACATCTTGAGCAAGCTAGAGCATGCCAGAAGGCATATGCAGACACCAAGAGGATTGATCGTCACTTCTTAGTGGGTGACAAGTCTTCTTGAGAGTTCATCTACATAAGAGCCCAATCCACTATGGAAAGGGTTCTAAGCTATCACCTCATTTTGTGGGGCCTTTTGATATTTTAGAGGTCATCGGTCTAGTTTCCTATCACCTAGCTTTTCCACCATGCCTTGCATGGGCCCACGATGTTTTCATGTTTTACGTACTACGTAGATATGTACCTAGATGTTTCTCATGTTTTGGATTGGTTGGCATTACAGGTAGAGGATGGAGGACAGTGGAGACTAGAGCCCATACGCATACTGGAGCACCGGAGGTTGGCCCTTTGGGGTCGAGACTTGGACCAGGTTAGAGTGCAGTGGGACTGATATGATGAGACAACAACTACCTAGGAGGATGCGACACCTTTGAGGGCTAGATATCCCTATCTCTTTCAGTGACTTCTAGGAGGAAGTCTAATTTTAGTAGAGGGGGATGTAGTGCCCACATTTTTATAGCTCAGTTACTTGTTGTTCATTTACTCATAGACATGTTTTGATAGAGATTTGATATACTTTGGACATTACATTAGGAGATTTGATCTTATTAGACATGTATGGACATTTAGGCGTATAGCACCGATTTATCTTGATTATTATGTTTTCGCATTATCTTATGATGTCATGGATACTAATTGATATGATGTTGTTTTGGAATGTAATTATATTGATGGATACTCAGTTTGTTGCATGTTGGGATTCTATGGATACATGTCATTTTATCATTATGACTAACTTATGGTGAATTGTGTATAATTGTGCATGTTGTCACATTTTTGATTCCAGAGAAGATGATATGTTAGTTTAGAATTCATTGATATCTTATTTAGTAGTTAATTCATATTTTATCGGATAGGTGTGTTTAATGTGTGCAATGAGTGTGCAGGTGATAGGTCATAGGAGAACGTGGGACTTAGGCCAGCTACATAACTTTGCACAAGCAGCCCACGGGGCTAAGTCCTAGCCATGTTTATTACTTGAGGCCTTAGCATTAGAATTATTGTTTTGGGCACCATGGGTGACCCTCATTTGTAATGTAATATGTCTTGTAATTATTAATTTTTGCTTAGGGTGTTTAGTTTGTGTTGTGCGAGATCAAGAGAACACCATGGAGGAAGTTGAACATTTGCGATAATGAGGCGGTTTATCCCTTAGATTTGGATGATTTTTTTGATGGAGAGGAACCAGTTGAAATCACACCATTTTCTCCTTCATCATCCACCTTCCAAGCACATGAGCTTGTTGTCATGGAGGAGAACTTTCAATTGCATAGCCTTGCATTTTATAGCAGCTCTTTGGAATCAAGGTTGGAAGATATTAATCTTCCATGTTCTTCATTGGAGGAAGAAGAGAAAAGGCATGAGGATTCCATCATCTCTTCCACACCATCCATCCAAGAAGGTCTACAAGAGGACTCCATTTTTGGAGTTGAAAATCGAGCTATGGGCATATCAAGCAGATCGGACCTTGCTCAATAAGGTATTTAGCTTCATTGGAGCCAAAGGAGAAGTCACAACCATTCATTCTTTCTTCTAAGCATGAGGATGATATGCAAAGCACCAAGGATCAGCTGATACCTCTAAAATCCAAAAGTAAAGAAAATAAAAGAGGTATTTGATTTTTTTAGTTGACACCTTGCTAATTTGGGTAGAAGACCAACTTCTTATTGATTTTCCACTCATCCAACCTACCATGATCAGCTCCAAATCATTTGCATGGCTGCCATTTTTAGGAAAGGAAGCTATTTTACACAACCGATTCTGAAGGTTTGTTTAGCTTACCTTTGCTCTTGGTTAGAGTAGAGTAGGTAGGTTTTATTTTAGTAGAAGAAGTGCTTTTGCACACTCTGCATATCCCACTTGGGGTATGTATGATTTCCAATTTTGTACATAGTTTTTGGTGTTGGTTTTTGCTCTTACAGTTCATTTCAGTGGCATTTTGGTGAAAATCAACTCCAAGTTTCAGTGGGTTCCCAAGTGGCTCAGAGGTCATATTTTCATAGTTCAGATCAGAATTGGTTATCAGGCTTGACTCCATGCCTAATGGATGTTTCAAAGGCCACTGATCATTCATCTAGTAGGCAGATGACCCCTCTGAGTCACCAAAAGTGTTATCCAAAATGAGCCCCCTACTTATTTTGGCTAACTTGCCTTCATTATTTCCTTCATATTATTTCAAATTCAATTTTTACACATTTATAAGACTCAAAATATTCTAGAAATAGATTTATTAGATAGAGAATTCTTTCCCCTTTCTAGAAAGGTAAGGAAGTCCTCCTAACTCCTTGTATTTTGTAAGTTATGGCTTGGAAGAGTTTGGAGGGAAAATTTTCCCTAGGCAGGCTCGCGACCAATGAGAAGCCAACACGTGTCATTGGTGGAGTGGTTGGCATCGGGGATTTTTTTGGCACTTAGCCCTTTTAGCTAAAGCGACACAAAGGAAAAAGTTCACTCATGGGCTGTGGAGGAGAATGAAGAAAAGTTGTTAAGGCCTCGTCGAGTAATCGCATAATGCCACGTGTCCAATCAACAACGGGAGTCGGGAAGGCGGAAGAATTTTTTTTTTTCCTTTTTGGTCAAAAGGGTTGAAGGTGCAAAAATGAACCCATAGTCCCATTGACAAATGAAATGGCGCCATGTGTCTACTAGTCGGCGGCGAGGTTGGGCCTGAGAGGTAAATTGGGAAATTTTCCCAATGAAAAATTTAAAAGGCGCAAAGGGCAGAAATGGAAGCGCATTCCCCCAAGCAACTAGAAGATGCCACGTGGTAGAGGAGTGGCGGACTGGTGGAGGTTTTTGGGAAATTTTTCCCAATTTGAAAAAAGGGGAAAAATTTAAAGTTTTGGCCCACCGACCCAATTTTTTCCCTAAATCTTCAGAAGGGCATAACTTTCGATCCCGAGCTTGGATTTTTGTGATCTTTATATCAATGGAAATATGTTGAAGTCCTCTACATGATGGATAGTTCAATTTTGATTTTTGATGGAGATTTGTGGGAGAAAAATGGGAAAATGTCTCTGGCATGCAAAAAACGTAGAAATGGTTCCCAACCACCAAAATTAATGAAGTATGGGCCTCTATTTTGGTATGCAAAGCCTTTGTCTGATGAAGTATAGGATTTTCATGGAACCCATCATTTTGTAGGATATTTAATAGATCTTATCGGTGGTTGAAGATGTCAAATATATTTTCCCACATTTTCTCCTTTCTTTCATCTTTGTTCGATGGTTAAAAAGCCAATTTTGGCTCATTTGTAAAAGGTTGTTCATTCTTTCTACTCTGCCCTCCCTTATTTTCTTCCCTAGGGTCAAAAATGGAGTTTGAACCTCCTCCCCTACTCTGTAATGGTGTTTTTTCCTCTTACTCATGAAATGATGATTAAGTATGTAAATTTGCGGGCAATAAAAATGTGCTTTGTGATGCATTTGTCCATCCTTGCTCATTTTTGGTTGTTTTCTTCTTGCCTCTCTTCATTGCAGGTATTTGTGCATGTTTGGATGTTCATTGCAGGTTTTGGAGCTGTGTTCATGGAGTTTTGGGACATTTTTTTGTGTGAAATCCATCTTTGGAGTGCAGTGATGCACTTTTCCATCCCTTCCATTGCTCACCTCTTCTTGTTCCATGACATTTTTGTGAGATGTTCAACACTTTCCTTCTCACGGTGTATCACCATTTTAGTGTAGGCTTTGTTTTCCATGTTTTCTTCCTCTCCTTATCTCCTTGGAAGTTAGATTAGGATTAGATTAGTTTTCCTACACTAAAATAACTTGTGGTAGGTTGTTTAGGAAGAGGAACCAAGCTTCTCTAGAGAGCTTTCTCCATTTGCAAAGGTCCCACACTTTGGGAAAGCTCAATGTTGTGCATTCACACCAAATGATATTGCCTTAGAAAAGAAGATCTAAAGGTCATTTTGGGGGTGCTTTGTGAATTTGCACTAACAGCCCATGTCAAAGATTGTAAAGACTATTGTAAAGCGTGTGACCATTGTCGGTGCATTGGCAAGCCGGGAAGGAGGGATGAAATGCCTTTACACCCTATCCCTAGTGTGGAGCCTTTTGAAAAGTGGGAAATAGACTTTGTAGGCCCTATTGCACCAGCGCACATAGGACTAGGTCACGTTATGTCATCACTTGCATAGATTACCTAATGAAGGTGGGAAAAGGTAGCTCGACTAAAGATTGCCACAGATATGACGATTGCGAGGTTCTTGTGGGAGAACATTATCACGAGGTATAGATGCCCGTTGAGTTTGACCAGCAACGGGGTATGCATTTATTGAATGAGATTGTGAGGATCCTGTTATCAAAGTTCATGGTAGCTCATCACAAGACTACGCCCTATCACCCATAAGAAAATGGAACCACGGAAGCATTCAACAAAATACTGAGTCATACCCTGACCAAAATTTGTGATGTTGGAAGACAAGATTGGGATGACAAAGTATTGATAGTATTGTGGGCTTACAGGAAAACGTATAAAAGGATGAACAAAGCCACACCTTTTTAGTTGGTGTTTGGTGTGGAAGCTATTTTGATAGTTGAATTATATGAAAAGGTGGGCGAGGTAACCCCAACAAAAGATTGCACGTAGCCATAATGGCAAGATTCTTGTGGGAGAACATTATCATGAGGTATGGATGTCCTTTGAGTTTAACCGAGCGATAGGGGTACAAATTTCTTAAATGAGACCGTAAGGATCTTGTTAGCAAAGTTCATGGTGGCTCATCATAAGACTACACCCTATCACCCACAAGCCAACAAAATATTGAGTCATACCCTAACCAAAATTTGTGATGTCGTAAGACAAGGCTGGGATGAAAAAGTATTGGTAGTATTATGGGCTTATAGGACAACTTATAAAAGGTTGAACAAAGCCACACCATTTCAGTTGGTGTTTGGCGTGGAAGCTATTTTGCTAGTTGAATTCATGTTACCTTCTTTGTGAATAGCGCGTGTAGGAGGGTTAGCTGATGAGCAAGCATTGGAAGAAAGAATTGATGAGTTAATGAAGCTAGATGAGAGACGATCACTCGCCAAGTGGAGCCAAACAATAGAGAAAGAAAAGCAAAAGGCTTGGCATGATTGCCACATAAGAAACAAGAAGTTTGAGGTTGGGTAGATGGTCTTACTTTATGATTCTAAATTTTTGTGCCATCTAGGAAGTTGAAAGTCCATTGGTTGGGTCCTTACACAATCTCGTACATCCTTGATTTGGCGTGTGCCAGTTACAAGCTGGATGGGACGAAGTTGCCTAGACACTTCAATGGGAGTAGGCTAAAGCCCTACTATAAATAAGTCTTCTTGGTGTTTGTAAATAAGGTAGTTTTTCTAGTTAGTTTAGAATTTTCCTTTATGCATTTCTTTTCTTGTGTTTCCCTTTCACGTTGTTGTTTTGTTTTGCACCTTGGGCGTTGGTAACCTTATTGCTAATTTTTGAGAATTTGTGAGTGTGCAGAGGACCGTGCATCATTTTAGTGTGGGGTGGAGTAATGTGAAGGAGCACATGGTTAAAGTGCGAGGAATTTTGTGTTAAAAATCCCAGAGTTGAATGGCTCGGGTGAAAGAGGTGTATGGAGAGAAAATATAGAAAAATGATGGTTGGTGTGAAGATAAAGCTACTTGTAGATCCCACATACATAGGAGGAGAAAGCACATTAATCAACATGAGGTAGGTGAGAGAAAAAAATTCGGACAAAGAAGTGCCTTCGGTGTTGGTTACGCGTGTGTAAGAGTCTCCTGTCATGTTGGATTGGTTGCATGCCAGAAGGTTGGAGGGTTGTCCACATAGGTTGGGCGCGTGAGGGAAAGCGCGAAGATGGGATTTGTTTGAAAAAGCCACATTAAATGAAAAAGGTATGGTGGTAGGTGAAGTAACACTTAATGCTCAAAAAGGGAAAAACTATAAATAAAGGGGTCGAGGCACTTCATTTTTCACTTTGCGTATAAGGAGAACGAAGCACTTTTTGCACCTTTGCAAACTAGGGCTTCCAAAAAAATGATCCGTGTGAAGAAAAATTTGGAGAGATTGAAGTGTGGGTAACCAGTTCGGGTTTGTGAACTAGGAGGAAGGGATTTCACGGGTGTAGGAGAAGTTGTGAGAAGATGCCATCTTGTGAAGGGAGTATCCCAGTTAGGGTTTGAATAACTAGGGCATGAGTTTAAGAAATTTTCTTCACAAGTTTGAGATCTAAGGTTGGAGAGAGTGGAAGAACAGTAAGACAGAGTGATTGAAGTGGGAAGAAGACCTAGATAATGGCACCTAAGAAACCAGCTAGTACACCCAAGAATGGAAAGGGCAAGGGAAAGCAACAAGAAATTGAAGCAAGCACAAATGAAGAGTGGTATGTAGAAATGTAGTACCTAGATGGAGTGTTATTGGGGAAGGAGTGGGAGTCCCATCTTAGGGACATGTTTGTAAATGATTATAATCATTGAACAAGCACACTCAAAAGGATTTAGCTGGAGTTAGTGTGCCCAAAAACAAGAGGACACTTGCAGGGTTTTCCCATTTATAATGATGACGTGAAGGTCAAGTTGGAGAAGGTAGGGTTATTCTACTCTTTGAGTTTCCTACTTCAGAAACTTGAGCGATAGTATTAGTGGCTGATGTTGAGTGTGCATGAGGAATATTTCCACTTCACGGGCACAAGATGCACATAAGCTGCTTAGCTAATTTCACATTTCACGAGGCATCATCTGTGAAGGAGGCGAGTTGGAGGATGACTTGGCCGAAAAGAAGTGATTAAGGAAACTATCGCCACTTTTGCATGAAAAAGGTGTCAGGTATTATGATGTCACAAATATCAAGGATTGAGTGATGAAGATGGCTGTGCACTTGGTGTCAAAGCTAAATGGCTAGGAGAGATGGACCCAAGTCAATAAGCCATGGTTGAACATTTGTAGAAAGATTTCAGAGGGCACCATCTATAATTTTTCCACATTCATCGCGGATGAAATTATCAACTGTGCGAAGGAAGGTGACATGATCCTTTTTGGAAATGTCTTTGCTAACCATCATGTTTTCGAAATCGGGTACCAAGGTGCGTCGAGATAAGTTTATATGGGAGTATCCTGCGAAGACCCCTCACTCGCCAAAGGTTTGAGAAATACGCTTGTGACACTATGACAACAATGCACAAGGCACGCTTGGAAAAGTGGTATACGTGCCTAAGGAATGCGTTTGGGGTAGAATGGAGAATCCTCGAACAATTACTAGTAGCCACTAGAGGAGAAGTAGAATTTTCTATGTACCAACATTTCTGTTTGGGTAGATTCAAACTATCAGATGGGACATGGAGCCCATGGTGCAAGCTCCCCTTTGCCTTCACAACTCAATACTTCCAAGCGGGAGTAAATAGGTTCAAGGAGTCCAAAAGTTTAAGTTAGACCTTGGTAATTTGGACCAGGACCACAGGGAAATGTGCAAAGGGTTGGTGTACCCCGGAAAGCATGCGTACGTGGAGTGGTACATATCGCATGAAGTTTAGATGAAAAGGCCCATGAATTTTCCCATTGCGAAGAAGATCTACGGTGCACATATACATTTGTATAAGACCCAAGTCAGAAAAGGGCACATATCTGGAGAATGAGGTATCTATACCTTAGGATCTAACGGGAGGAAAAGACCTATGCCCAAATGGGAGGAAAAAGAACCAGAAAATAAAATTCCAAGTGTGGTGGAGACACAGGAAATAGGTTCCCCCAGGACAAGCACCAGAACCAGTATGTACGCACACAAGAAAAATCCCATAGTAAAAGAGAAGACTCCAGAGCTAGAAGAGCCATCAGATAAGGAGTCATCAGAAGAAGAAGAAATGAGTCACCTACACCGAAATCTCTCGGTTAGGAAGAAGCAGAGGGTAGAAGAGGAGACCACCTCGGAAGAAGTTGGAAGTTTGGACAAGTGCATAGGAGGAAAGGACAATAGTGAAGAATAAGTAAGTGGGGAGGAGGACCCCGAGAAAGATCAAGGGCCACCTATTTTTAATGTACATGATTCAGAGGAGGAAGGTGGAGAAGAAGAACAAGGGTTCCTTTTTGTGCGGTGCAAGGATAGCCAGGTAGGAGGAAGTGCCCAGGACATGGGAAAAGATGAAGAGGCTAGCACGCAAAAGCAAGAGGTTCCAAGCTCGACACAAGAGCAGATGACCAAGGTGGTAAAAGAAGAAGAGATAAGGGACATGGAGACCTTGGTGAAGGACAAATTGGAATGTGATGTTGAGCCAGTATTGAACAAGGAGAAGGAGGAGAGCACAGGAGAGGAAGCGGAAGCACTAGAGGCCCTATTTTAACTATAAGTATACCCAAGGGTACGCGCATGGGAGGAAGGTGCACGAGAGGGGAGGCCGGAGATGGGTTATAATGATGACCCCAAGAAGGTGTTTCGCACATGGTTCCGGAGTACACTTCTGACAGAGGAGCTTATAGGCATGTCATCTTTTGACAAGGAGGCTACCTATTTGTAGACAAGGAAGATGATCTCATGGGCAATTGAGTCCCACCTTGATGAGGCGAGTTTGAGGTAACCCACGGGGCAATAGTAATATTACCGGGACTAGGAGAAGATAACCTAGAGGTGGATAGCCAATAGGTCTCGGATGAACAACTGTGCATATGCACTTAACAAAGTCTCCATTAAGATAGAGGCTAGATTTTCGGGAGAAATAATAGGATCAAGGATCTGGAAGGGGAGCTGAAGGAGAAAGAGGAAGAGCTAGCTACATTAACCAAGGAGCTGAGCCAGGAAAAGTTAATCAGTGCCTAGTGGCAGTGGGAATTAAAGGATGAAAAGGCCAAGGTGAGTGTTGTGTACAAGAAAGTAGAATCCATTTGTAGGGACATACTATTAAAGCATCTAGACCTAGCATTACCCGCGTAGAAGTATGGATCTGCCTTGGGATGCCTAGAGGATTTAATAAGGGTCCTCACCATGGAAAGATAGCCGCTAGCCTTGGAGTCTATAGAGGAAGTGGCCACGTGCCTAGAGAAGGAAGACAAGTTGAAGATCGTAGCGCTTGTTACAAAGTACAATAAGGTGCTTGCTGATGTAAGGGCCACTTTCCAAACTACGAGGCCGCATACAAAAATTACGTGGAGAAAGACAAAGTGGTAGGTGCCTTGGTCGCCACTCATGAAGCGGAACTCAAGGAGTTCCAGGAGAAAAACAAGGGGAATAGGGTGGAAAGAGACAAAATCCTTGCCGAGGTTGAGAAGAAATATGAGGCCATTGAAACCTTAAGGGTTTCAATCAAAAACCGATTGAAGGAGCTATATCGCACATTACACAAAGAATGGATGCATTGGAGGATATATGCAAGGAATTAGAGAAGATCATTGATACCATGAGCGTAGAAGGAGATGGATTAAAATTTGAGGGGGTGAGCACTCTGGTCGGCGACATCTATCAGAGAGCACATGACGAAGTCGATGCCTGGAATAAATTAGAGGCCGACTTGTAAAAGGATTTTCCCAGTTTGTTGCAGTGATTCTTTCACTCTCCCATTCTTTCATCCCCTTATTCTTTTTCCTAGGCATAAGCCTATTGTATTCTTTCTCTCACTAAGAGAAGTGTTCCGTGGGTGGAGAATAGGCGTAGTGTGGGGTGATGTTGGGCCCCTAGAATATTGACTAAGTACAAAATGTGCATAGGCATGTAAGGTCCTAGTTAAGGAAAGGCACACAAGGACAAAGTGTGAAAGGAATGGTTTAAGAAAAGGATTTAAGGAAGTTTTTGCACGTATGATGTGCCTGAGCAGAACCAAGGTTTTGGGACTGTTATCTGTAAAATTGACAAGGAAATTTTACCGATAACCATACCGAAAATTTTGTTCCGATCCCTCATTAGGGATCCCTTGCGTTCGGAACGTTGCAAAATCCCTTTTCCAGGAAATCTGGTTTTCCGAACTTAGTCATTTTTGGTCTTTTTGGTTGGGCGCATGGAATTGCTATGTAACATCACTTTTTGGTGCGCCCCCTTTAAAACCTTTGGCGCGTATTTTCCTGTGTCAACACATCTTTTGGTGTGCCTTGATATGTTAAGTCTTCCCTGCGTGCGCCAAGGCGCATGCGCCTTCGTGTTAGCACACCTTTTGTTGCGCCTCCTTTTGGTGCGCCACAGGCGCACATAATATCATGTCGACGCCACTTTTGGTGCGCCAAAGGGCGCACTTAGTTCCATGCTGGCAAATGCTTTGGTGCGCCAAAGGGCGCATGCTTTCCTATGTCGACAGTAATTTACATGCGCCCTTTACAGAGTTGGTGGCGCATTTATTACTAACTCACATATATATATGTGTTTGCGCGCCTGCAAATGTCATTATCTCCAGAGCATCACGTTTTTATTCTCTGACCTGTCAGCTCACCTGCCCCGTCATTTTCAACGTTGTGGACCCGTTGCACATTTTTCACTATTTATCCGGGTAAGAGGTTCTAATCTCTTTCATGTGTTTTAGGTTTTGGTTCTTTGAATGCTTGTTGGTTTGGTTTTGGAAATGAAGTTTTGATCTGGCCCCCCCCCTTGCTGTCTTTCCATATTCTTCCTCCTCTTTCCAGATCTGCTGGTAGAGGAAGTTATTCTGAAAGCATGGTGTAATCCCTTTTGATTAAACCATTTTATTACCCAAATGACCTTGGAAAAGAAATGAGAAAAGAAGCTAAACCATGTAAAAGACCCCTCTGAGAATAATCTAAGCTCTAAAAAGAGACTGTTTTTCTTTTCTCCTTGGCGCATCTGTCACCCCTGCAACATGATCAAAATCTGCGCCAATGGCGCACCCAGCATGCCTGTCGCATCAAAGACTTTCGTGCCCTCAAGGCGCGCCTCCTTCACATGCTGCAAGTGCTAGCCTTGCACCCTCCTTAGGCACCTCAACCTTATTTGTTACATCACGTATACATGCGCCTCCTTGGCGCACCCTGCATCTGCGCAACATCAGCTTAATCTGCGCCAAGTGCAAAACTTGGAAGGCGCAGGTGCTTTCCTCATTGCAAAATCATCATGTTGTGTAAACCCTCCGTGTGCCGCGCCAAGCTGCCTTTGGTGCACGAAAAGTTCCTGTTACACAAACCATACATGCGCTAAAGGTGCACCCAAATCCCATACATGCAACATGAAAATCTATGTGCCTTTGGCGCATCTTGTCTCTATATAACACGATGTCTCCATGCGCACCCTTTACAAAATGTACCTGCAAAGGTATCCATGCGCCATGCGCCTTTGGCACTGATTTAACCTTTGCAACACCTCTTTTACATGCGCCTTACCTATTTAGCCACATAAGTGCAGCTTTCATGTGCCTGCGCCCGAGCCTCAAAATCACTAACTCTTTCTTCTGTTAACATTTCAATGGAAGATCAAATGGCTAATACAACCTTTTTGGATTGGGTCTCGCTTCTTCTTCGTGCAGATCAGCAACTAAGCTCAAAAGAACATATGTCTACATCAAGCAGGAGACCTACCAAATCCAAAGGCAAGGCCAAACTTACAGAAGAAGAGATGAAATACAAGTATCAGAGAGTCAGAATGCCCGACTCCCAGGCCGAATGTGACCTAGATATCAGGGACTCAGAGTTGGGTCACATTGATATGGAGGAATTCTGGGTCAGAACTCAGAAGGTAACGAGAAGTCCATGGATGGAAAAACTGATAGGCAGTGCCCTACACTTCGCCAGAGGAATCCCGGTCAGTGCTGTCGACAATGAATTCATGATGGTGGTCGCCCGGTGCTACAACAAAGACACAAGGTGTGTCGTAAATGACAAGGGTGAGGTAGTCATTAACCTCACTGCCCGCCACTTCGAAATAATACTCGGCATCCCTCATCACCGGCACTTTGTGGCCGTCAGCCGAGAGGATTGTATTAAGGCCTGGGATGATAACGAAGATCAGTGTATGCAGCTGATGAACGAGGTCTATTTGAAAAATAAAAAGGTGGTGACCCGATGGCCTCAAACCATCCACCGCAGTGACTTCTCAGAAGAGCTCAGCGACACCATCACATTCCTGAGCAGGGTTTTTGGGCTTCCTGACGCCCACTTTTTCCATAAATGGATGCTGCGATACTTAGAGACCATGAACAAGAATGTGCCCGATCAACGCTTTTGCTGGGGAGAAATAATAAGCAGCACAATCTCTGAGTAGCTTCAACAATTCCTTACAACGGGAAGATTCTATATGAACTCCTATGTTGTCTATGCTGCAGCGTCAGAGAGAGACTACCCAGGCCTGATACGAAGTGGAGTTTGGCCTCAGGTCAAAATATATGAGTACTACCCAGAATTGAGGCTGGAGAATAGCATCTCTCAGTTCACAAAGATTAATGATGTGTTTTTCTATCACATCATCTGCCTGTTGAGGCCGAATATGACTTACGGTCACACGACCAAGAGCATAGTGGCAGCTACTGAGAAATGGGGGGCCCTGTTCACCCAATTTCCCACATTCACCTATCTGAGGGCAGCCAACTTCTTGGGAGAGCCGACCAGACTGCCGAGGTATGCTGGGCCTAAGCTGATTTTGCTGGAGCTGTCAAGACAGCTGATCACATATCACGAGAAGTGCCTCAAAAGAAAGAAGGGTGGAACTCCTTTCCCCCTCACAGTAGGCCGATATACATGCCTTACCCACCACAAGGCAAAGGACATGTTCGCAGAGCTGGAGCTGCTCAATTTGAGACATGATTTCCCGGCCAGGCCTACCTTCGACCCAAGGAATTGTCTGCCAAGGGCAAAGCTTGATCCAATCCATGTCCCTCAGATCGAGGACATCTACATCGACATCATCCATGAGGTTGAGCTCAGGAGAAAGGATCATTCTCGCTTAGCCTTGGCAGAAATCATCCAATATGGGGTAGCAATTGTCCCCAAAGGCTTCCAAACTATGGAAGATGAAATAGACCAAGTATATACTAACACGGATGGGGACAATTGGCCTTTTCCAGCTATTGATAGAACTAAGGCACCTCAGACGATTGAGGAGAGGATCAAGGAGACTCTGCGCAGGACAGAGCATTGGTGCCGGATGAACGGGTTAATCTACCTCGGGGTTGATTTCACAACCTCCCCATTGGGTAACGCACCTCCTCGATCCAAACAATAGCCTAAAGGAAAGGGCAAAGGTATAGAGGGTGAATCCAGCACCACTTAGGAAGAAGCTCCAGCGAGTCCTCCTTCCACTACACCCGAACAGTTATAACTCGGCTTCGCTAGAGAAAGAAACGAAGAGGATGTTCCAATAGGCCCATCCACTCAGGATGTCGACATTACTACAGCAACTCGAGGTCCCTTCTATCCCTTCTTCTTCCCTTCCTTCCCCTCCTCGAGTGACTCAAGCGGCCATTCCTTTGGTCATGTCCTCTCCCCCTTCTTCTACTCCTCCCCCGCTTCTTCATCTATCTTCTCTTCCCTTGCGGATCTTTCCTCCTCCATTTCTTCCCTCATCTCTGAGCTCCCTTCCCTTCCTATGTCTTCCACAGCTGCAGTATCCCTTCCTCCCGTGGGCACTTCTTCGGCTATTCTCTCCATGCCGCCTCCACGTGTCTCCACGTTTTTCCCCTCCACTACTGTAGCTGCCCCCTTTTCCGTTTCCGGCCCTTCTCCCATAGGTCCAAAGATGGATCTCCTAGCAGAATAAGTCAAAAAGAGGAAAGTTCCCATCACTCCGATGGACTTTTCTGTAATCCCATCTAAGGGGGCAAAGAAGCAGAATCCGTCACACGCTTCTCTCAAAGTCTTTGTGGGAGAGGGTTATGGAGATCGCGTACCCCAATCCCCTCAAGGAGAAAAAGGATCTGTCTCCGACAGATTTTACTGTGACCCAAGTCACAATGGGGACATCTTCTGAAAGCCTTCAGGGGGAAGCCCTTTCTGCAGTTGACGCCCTCTGCAAGAAGCTTCAGGAGATAAAGGAAGAGAAAAGGCAATTGAAAGAGCAAAACAAATATCTACTCCAAGCCTTACAGAAGATGGGTAGTGCGCCTCCCACAACTACCGCCGAGACTTCTGAGCTTCTCAGCCAGGAGAAAATTAATGAGTACGCAAAGATCGGTGAGCAGGGTATGGCCGTTTCTACTTGGAGGAGCCAAATCCTCAAAGACAGTGAAAAAGTAATCGCCGAGTTCTCTAACTTGTATTTGAACATCAATAAGGTGAATAAAGAGCTCCAAGCGTTAGCGGGGCCCATATCAAAAGAGCTGGAACATGCTAGACTACAGCACGAGACCTTCCAACAAATGTTCAACTGTTCAGTCGAAGATCTGGTTAAGTTCGGCATCTTCGGCCATCCCAGGGCCCTCAACAAAATCATGTCCACTCTGGACTACCGGGTGGATCAGTTGGAATTTGTCTTAGAAAAGATTGACAAAGTGAAGGAAGAAGCCCTGGACGTGATGCATCAAATGGAACAGATCATTCTTAACATGTCGCCAGGGTTACTTACTCCTTCCTTCACTTTAAGGAAAGCTGATGAAACCACCCAGATCTTTAAAGAGATCATTTCTCAAGGGATGGGGCCAGAGGTCACTTTTGACGCAGAGTCTATCAATAACCTGCTGGCTGGGACTTCATTGGGTTACTCATTGAAGTGGAAAAAGACTATTCCAAGCTCCCCGAGAAACTCACAGATGAGCGGGAAACTTGTGAGGTGATCAGTGATAGGCACAAGGATCCTTCCCAGGATCAGCTAGGGCCAATGATCAACAAGTTTATGGAATACCGCTCTCAATTCCATATCTCGTCACCTGAGCAACAACAAAAGCAGTCCACCCCCTTTCGGCCGCAGGATGACGACGACGAGTAGCTTCTTCTTCTTCTTCTTCTTCTTCTCTCTCTCTCTTCTTCGGCTTTCTTTTCGAGAATATCTGAAGTATGTTGATACAAATTGATGACATCATCCATGTTGCATCATGGGATGATGTCATCCATCAAGTTGTAAAAGTCAACATGACTTTTAGATATTTTGTAAATATCTTTGTAAATAAGTTGTTGGCTCCTTTTTGCCTTCTTTTCTCTCCTTCTTCTATAAATACCCCAATACTTGTTGTATTATGGATGGATAAACATCTTTCAGATGAAAAATAGAAGTGAGGAGAAAAGACTCGAGCTTTTTATGTGAAGGAAAATATTAATACAATATTTAGACTTTGTCTTTGAATACATGTGTTATGTGCATTAGATCTTTCTTACGTTAGATCATGTGTTTATTCTGTTGGATCTGCGCTTACATTTTTATTGTCATTTATTTATCATCGTATTGCTTTACTCGTTTATGTAAGTAGGTTTGGCTCTGTTTACTACCAATCCTAAAACATAAACCTTCTCGACCTTCTGTTTTGGAATTCATTTCTTTTCTCCCTTCGGACTGCTCTTTCTTCATCCCCTCTTCCTTTCCTTTCTTTTCACAGTCGGAAACACCCCTACTGGGATGAGATCCCAAACCCCCGAAGGCATAATTTGTGAGACTTGCCATGCATTCCTACTTTGGTAGAATAGCAATAAACCAGTTTCACTTTGCGACTCAAAGAGGGGCTATGCCTGCACACTGCGTTGGCTCGCTCATCCATAGTCTCGCCCATGTGGCAGATTTTCAGACCAACAAGGACTTAGTCAAATTGGACGTTTGAGGAAAAACACGTGAAAAGCATGACCCGATTGCGGTGGATAAGGTGTCAGCTTGGCGATAGGTTGGCCTAGGAAGGAGCATGCCTGTGGTAGAAGCTTCTAGAAGCACATCATGGTATAAAGTGGAAAGCTTAGGCCTGGAGGAGCATGCTCGCATGGAGGACCACATTCAGACACTTGGCATTGGATCTGAGGGCACTTTGGAGGATGAGTTGGTAGTCCATAAAGGCTATAAATACAAGCACCTATAGAGTAAAAAGGGACGAAGAGAGGAGAAGAGAACAAGAGAGTGGGTGGAGCTCTGCAAAAATACTGCAAGAACTTTGTTAGTGGATAATTACATTTGGGAAAGGATGTATTGGGCAAGGGGATTGTAAATTTTCTTTTTGGTAGTATAGTTACATTAGTCCAGTTGTAATGCATGACTGCGGTCTACTTCTCTGTGACATTCTATAAATGGCTCCATGGATGTAATGAGGTTACCGGTTTATATATATATATATATATATATATATATATATATATATATATATATATATATATGAATATCAATGATTCTGATGCATATATCTTTTTCATAGGTTCTTTTTCATTTTATGCTTAGTATGGATTCTGATGTACTTCTTTTTGTTATGATACAAGTTATATAATCTGTTAAGTACACCGTCTAGAATGACTACAAGGATCTAGAGGCTGTTTTGAGCTCTATGGTTCTTGTATGTCTTAAATCCTTTGAAATCTCTTAAACACAAATCATAGATGATGTTTCCCACTAAACTCACATAAAAGAGAGACTCGACACCCGCGTGTGCCTCGGGTGAGTGCTATAGACACCTAAAACATGCTTACACTTAGCATTTCATCAAATTCAACAAATTGATGACACTTTGTTAATTCCCCATTCTTCGCTCAATTCTTGATGCCCATTCATGACACTGCTTTGTTTGGTCGTATTCCTCCTATAATCAACTTGTTTGGCTAAAATCTCTCTTATTAGGTAAAAATTCCTCCTTTCGACCATTCCTAGCCTCCCTAGTTCTCTCTAGACCACTTCTATTGGCTTTGTAGGCTATCTATCAGTCCACAATTGTTTATCCGGACCCTTCCAACTCTCAATGAGTCTCTAATCACTTGCTAATCAAGTTTAACTAGCCTAAACCCTAGTTAACTAGCCTAAATAAAGCTTAACTAAGCCTAAAGCATGTTTATCCTAATCTAATCCTAAAGTGCTTTTTAGAATTTTGTCCCACATGCACCCAAATTTCAAACTCTTCCATTTGAAAAACTATAAATTCAAGGCTAAGCCTACCCATTCAAACACACAACTTTACATAAGCTAAAGCCAAAACAAGCCTAAGAAATCTTAAGAGCTCATTTGCATTAGCCAAGATAATAAGACATTTGATCTTGGGTCATCCACCATTAAAATAGCTTCATCTTACATCCATGATAGGTTAGTAATGGAATAGATAAACTTGGCCATGTAGCCATTTAGTGAGAGTCATTCACCCTCATGGAGTAAACAAAAAAACCGATTGCTTGAGTCTTTAGTAGGAATATTTTGTTAAGCTTTCAAGAATAGAGGTTAATGTTATTTATTAGATTTATTTCTTATTTCAAGTTTTAAAACATGCAAATAGGATTCCTTGCTCATTTCTTATCATATGGTCCATTGAGGGACTTTGAAAAGCTTTGGGGTCTTACTCCATTTCAATAGCTTTTGCAAAACCTTTCATTGAACACATTTGGCATGCTCGATGGGACACTTATGTCCATCCTCCATTAATGGAGGTCTTTTGAGTTCTTCAAAGTTCATTTTCAAGTTTTTTGGATCAAATCACTTGTTATTTCCTCATTTCTATTTCTAACACTAGATAAATGACCTTCATTTGCATGTATTTTGTGGGTTTGATATAGAAATAGGCTTCTTTGACTAACCTTTAACCTGTTTGCTTTTGAAAAATTTCAAATTCTGTGATTTTTATAGGTTTTACAGGGGTGTGTAGGTGTCATTTTGGGCGCGTCTGTGTTGAAACAGGGGCGTACATGTCAGTAAAGGGGCACATATGCATCGAACTACATTCACCACCAATCTTTCGGAGGCCATAACTTTTGCTCCCGAGCTCGAAACAACTACTCTGTTTTTGTTGCGTTGGAAAGGTATTAAAGAGAACTAAACAATGAAATCATAAAATTAGGATTTTGACTTACAAAAATTATGGTTTACATTATTAAGTAAATAGTCATTTTTTAACGTGTCTTAAAGTCTAAAAAATTGTCTTATTGGCCATTCTAACACTTTGAAAGGTTTTGTGGCACTAATAAGTTGTTTGCAGGGTTATTTTGGTCTTATTTTTGACTAAATTAGTTAAGTGTTTCATGTCTTAGTTGATAGAGGTTTTTCAAGTGTGTATGCTCTTCCCTCGCACCTTCTAGGTGATCTTGGGAACCAAAAACACTTCCAAAACCCTCTTATTGCTTTCAAAAACACTTAAATTACACTTCCTAATGGATGAACATTTCAAAGTTGGTTAAAAACGAACTCTATCTTTTACAAGGCACACTTAATGTTTTTTTCATAAAACTTGTTTTAGTTGAGTTTTTCGTGTTGCGTATGCTCTTCCTTCACACCTTTTTGGTGATCTTAGGAATCAAAAGCAACACGTAAACTCTATTTTGATATCATGATATTTTGTGGAAAAATACTAACTCCTGACATAGAGGACCTAACGATTGTCAAATAAAGGAGGAGCTAAGACAAACACGAACCCACTAATACACATGTTTCTTGTAGGTTGCCAAATGGTGTGCCACTTAAAACCACATTAAAGTTAAGCAAGATAAAAAAACACACCATATTCAAAACATTTTATTATAGGTTTTGAAAAAGGTTACATCCCTATCCACTCAACTAGAACATAACCCCTTTGGCATAAAGCCTTTAACTACAACAATGGGGGTGGTTCTAGAACCCTAAAGTAATCCACCGCTGAGTAACCTCATGGATGAAACAGAAGCGCTCCGCTTACCCACTTGACTAGTACACCTTGTGAGATAGAGTTACCGATTTTCAGTCGTATGGCGACCCCGGGGAGAGAAAATGTGGATACACTATTTCCCTTTTTGCTCGAAGGGGGTAAAGTAAAGCCGAGAGATACTCCCAAGATAGGAAAGGGACTATTTGGGTAAATCACGCTCGCTTAAGACAACTTTGTAACACCTAGTTGAGAGAACTTATTAAGGAGGCCATTCTATCTTGAGCCCACTTTACTAGTCCTTTGTCGTGTCTTGGCCATCACAAAGTGATAACTTGTTTGGATTCAAAACCTTGTTTTTCGAACAAGGAAAAGAATCCACTTAAGTTGGATCTAAGTGCCTTTCATCACAAAAATTAGACGATGTTTTCACTTAGCTTAGCTTCTTTCTCACCTTCGGACAAGGCAAAGCTCTGCCCAAGTGGCACTTAGTTTATTTTTCATCTTTTGATCTACACCTTTGTATTCTTGTTGCCCATTGGGGAAATAGAAGGCATCTTTTAGGAGTGTTGTCATAGATAGTGTTCACCACTTTTTTGTCCATTTACGCTCATCCATGTTTGTGGATGAGTTGTTAAACGTCTAAAGTGCGTGGATGCGTCCTTATATCTTTGATGGCCACTTGATCTTGATTTCAAGATCATCATCATAGTTTGGATTGATTCATCATTTGATATCCCTTTGATGTGTTACCTTGTTTGCATTGTCTCGACACAATTAAGATACTTATGTCGTGTTTTTTGTAAACGTGATCTAAGTATCCACATTGTGGCGTTATGTTGTGCACATTTTAACACATCCTCAGTATACCTTGACTTGGTTTTATTTCAAACATTGTCCCAAATTTTGAAAGGTGTCGCTTACTTTGTTTGCATCGTTTCGATACCACTTTGACACTAATATCTCGCTTCTTCGTAAAGCTTGATTAACATGTCCAATTGGTTTGGTTACGTGGCTTACATTTGTAATCCTCT
This sequence comes from Taxus wallichiana var. yunnanensis, assembly GCA_018340775.1. NCBI lineage: Eukaryota > Viridiplantae > Streptophyta > Pinopsida > Cupressales > Taxaceae > Taxus > Taxus wallichiana. Next base: position 521,547,175 of record CM031239.1, read on the forward strand.
CCCTTTAATATTTAGACCTTATTGGTTGTTGAATTTATCATGGTGTCCTTTCATTGGGAGTCACATCTACCCTTTGTTAAAGTTTATGCCTTGTTCATTTATAGTTTGACGTAAATGTTGACATTGTGTTGATCATCTTTGCATCAAACTCACTTTGCACACACATTTGCATAGGGTGTATTTCCTTGTTGATTGGCGTTGTGTTTCACACTTGTATGCTTGTTCCTCGTGATTATTCATCTAGAAAAATTGTTTTCTAGGAAAATCCTTTTGATCACCTTGATGGAGGTTATTTACTCAAAACTTGTTGATTGGCTTTGTGTTTCACACTTGTATGATTGTTCCTTGTGATTATTCATCTAGAAAAATTGTTTTCTAGGACAATCATTTTTGATCTCGTTGAGATTGCATCATCACAATGTCTATTTTCCTCGACCTTCTTTGAAAAATCACACATGCATCTCCATACTTACCAAATGTATAGTTGGTTGCCCTTATGCTACCCAAATCGACATGTCAATTCCTTCCCTTTGAAGGAGTTCCATCACAATATCTAAAGATATACATTTATGCTTAAACGACACCAACAATGACTGAATATCACGTGGTTTCTCATATTTACAACAATACGGAACCTAAGTTTAGCAATTCAAATCAAAATATTCCCATTACAACTAAACCTCATTTGGTTCTTTTGTGTAGAGGGCCCACTCGGGTACCTATTCCCCACCTTCAACTCATAGTTGGTGGTATGGTTTGGATGCTTCTAATCCAAATTATTATTTAGGTTCCCCCACTCCTCTTATTCTTTTGATTCAGATCTAAACTACCATTCAGACTCCCACTCTTCTTTTGAAGACTCGGATCCCAACTATTGTTCGGATACCCCTAGATCAAATCCTGAATCACAGTCCTCCCTTCCTTCACATGAATTTTATTCCAAATCACCTCAATGATGTCTTCCTCCTTTGAAGACTCATGTGACTCCACATTCCATCAATCGAACATCTAATTTGGTTCTTGAGTCATGGTCCTCCCTTTCTTCGTAGGACCTCCTTCATCATTTGTCTCAACGACCTCTTCCTCCATCGAAGAGTTCCACGACTCGATTCCTCTAGTCAATCATCTAACTTGACTCTATGTCACAACTTAACGAATGGCTATGTGATCCTACTTTCCAACCTACATTACGTCGTCTTCTAGAAAAATCACATAGGTCCGATCCAAATCGTCCATTCATGAGACATTTTCCACCATCCTATTTCCTCTTTGAGTCATATTCTTCTATCAATCAATCTTCCCCACTTATTAGATCTGTTTCTTCTATTCAACCTTCCATGGAAAAGAACAACCTCTACTAATTGATTTCTCTTAGAATGAAGAAACAATTAGAGTACATGATGATATCCCTCTAGAGGATTGCAAACAAGGATTCTTTCTAGAACTCAATACGCTTGCATATTGGGGAAAATAAGTTGATTCCTTTTATCAGAATATAGAGGAAAATCCTAAAGTCATGGAACTTGATTCTTCTTCTTCTATTCCATCTTCACCTTCCTCTGAGCATGATGAGATGTCGGGGTCTAGCATTGATCCATGGCCTATCTTCTCATTGCCAAATCATTCCTTATCTATCATCATTCCTCAATCAAAATCTTGTCTCGGGTCACCGCTGAGTAACCCATCATCTTCTTCTATCTTGGAGCCACCCCTAGGTAGCCCTCCATTTTCTAATTGTGGGTCACCACTGAGTAGCCCATCGTCTTCTTCTATACTTGGGCCACCCCCAAGTAGTCCTCCATTTTCTACTTGTGGGTCACCTCTTGGTAGCCCATTACCTTCTATTCTTGGGCCACGTCCTAGTAGCCCTTCATCCTCTTCTATCTATGGGATGCCTCTGAGTAGTCCCTCCTCATCTATACTTGGGCCACACCCTAGTAACCCTTCATCATATTCTTCTATTCTCGGGCCATGTCCTCATAGCCCAACTTCTTCCATCTTAGGGCCATATTCTAGCAGCCCTTCGTTGCCTTCTATCAGTGGCTCACCTCCTCGTAGCCCATCCTCTTCAATTCTTGGACCGTATCCTTTTCATCCATCACATATTTCTTCTATCAATGGTTGTGGCAAGCCCACGGTCATTTCTCACATCAGTTCTAAACGTCAACGTTCTCTTTCTTCTCCTTCTTGGGATCAAACAAGTCACGTGTTAGCTTATAAGAAACCCAAATAGTTTCTTAATCAAGCTCGATCAAAACTTCCAAGAGTTTGAAATCCCCAACAACTCAAACAATATCAAAATTGTAAATCAAGCGCGATTCAAAATTGTACATCAACACAACCATCAAGTTTGGCATAAAGTGTAGAAACCTATGGATAGGGAACTCAAGCTCCCGCATGAACAATCCTTGTTTAAGGATAAATCATAGTCATTTGTTGAGTATGATCTCACCATGATCATCGAGATTAGGGATAACATAACTCTTGATAAAAAATGCGCCTAGTCTCCCTTATCAAGGAAGTTGCAAACATCATTGTTGGATCCTATCACATGGAGTGACATTTTTGGTCCCAACCTCTTAAAACTATCAAAAATATAAAAATAAAAAACAATTCAAAAATACAAAAACATTGAGATAACACAACAAAAATCAAAGGTACAAAGGTCATGAATTGCAATCAGGTTGCATACACATGGATGTTTCTTTCTTCTCTTTCTTATCATTCTTCTGTAAGTCTTCCTACCATTTTCATCCCTTCGGTGATATTTTGGTTAGCCTATTCACACGCATTTTGTGACATTTATCTCTATGGTATTTGTTTGAACCTGGTCTTTTATCACCTTGGTAAATTAAAGAACAACTAACCTCTTAGAGATCCTATCACATTCAACATCTAAAAATTTTTGTGAAGAAATTTTGGACATATTTGTTGACACTAGCCAATGTCATCATCATAATCACTTCCACCTCCTTCCATCAAGCCATCATGTGGTTCTTAACCCCTTGTCAAACAAGAGAGCTGAAATAAGTTTTAGAAAGAAAAATAATCAAAATCAATCAAAAATAAAAAGCAAAAGCTATACAAAGAAAAGTAAATTGATATATACTACTCTCTCTTGGGGTATTTCCATAATCTCTATCGGGGATATGGATGCTGGTGATCGCGCATAGAGAAATGTTGTGATTAAAATCAAATACATCTCTCGTCGGGGCTATGTATGCACTGGTAGTGAAGCAATGTATGGCTATCCTTCCACCCTTCATTCACAAAATCACCTATCATATCAAAATCAATCATTCCTACACATTGGCTAGGGTTTTCTTCACTTTTTGTCTATTAAATCTTCCCTTGAGGTAATTAATTTCAACTTCCACACACTAGATCTCTATGAGTAGGCATGATTAGTATGTTACCAAGTGTCTTTTTTTGGACCTTATTCGACTCTTACTTTAGTCCTTATCTCATCTCATGATTTGTGCCTTTGTCTAATCACTTCTTCATCGTGAGGCTTCTAAAGCTACATTTTATATCATTCACATTGTTCTTCTACTTCATTCGAACATCCATGTGTATAAGATTACCTTTTTTTCCATGTTTTGGACACACTTTGTCTCCTTTCACAAAAAAATCTTCTTCTTCCTTTCGATCATGTGCTTTTAGGCCAACTTATGCTGGGGGCATCCTTGCTTCTTCCTAGAACTTCATTGGTTTATGTTCATCATCATGTTGAACCTATCCATAATGGCCTTGGGTCCCGCTTCTACACGTGAAGAGTTTGCCTTTGAATACTCCCACCTAATCATTGGGGAATTTTCACATCTTCACCTTTCTCATATACATGTGGCCTTATGCCCTTGTACATCCCATCTATTTCTAGAGGCATCCATGCTTCCTCGTCTTCCTATACATAGTTTCAGAAAACTTTCAAAATAAAAAAACATTCAAATATGTTAGAAAAATCACAAAAACATTCAAATATGTTAGAAAAATCACAAAAACATTCAAATATGTTAGAAAAATAAAAAACATTCAAATATGTTTAAGAAAACTTCTAAAAATTAAAAATCATCCTACAAAATGTCACTCTTTGGTTCTCACTATTCATGTGCACGACTTGCAGATCATCTTGATCTACCTCCATCAACAAAAGCTAGGATACTTTTCGCATGTACTGGGGGCACAATGAGTTTCCTGGTACTATTTTGTAGTACACATTGCTTTTTCATTGGACCCAAGTGTCCTCCATTATTCCCCTTGCATGTATCCTTTCTTAGGGAACCATCATTAACCCTTGTCATTAATTTGAATAGGTTAGAACTGAAGCTTGATAACAAAAACATGGTACTTGTTTCTCTGTTAGGTTTGACTTGTTTACTTTCTCGTATTACATTACATTATGTATGTTGTATGGAGTTAGGCATATTTTACTTTCTTGTATTGCATTACATTATGTATGTTGCATGGAGTTAGGCATCTTTTACTTTCTTGTATTGCATTACATTTTGTATGTTACATGGAGTTGGTGTTTTCAAAGAAACATTTGTTCGTACTATGGCTTTTCATGTCATACTACACTTTTTTCATTCTTTTTAATAAGGACCAATGATGAAGATCATTAGCAATATGATGAAAATAAAGTTGTTTAAAAGGCATTAGATGGATATTAGTTCATTCCCCTTTCCTCATTTTCATTTTTCTTCTATATCCCCTTTCTTGTCTTCTTCTTCACACTATTCTTTCTTCTTTCTCTTTCTGTCATCTTTTTGATCGTCAATCAAGTTCTTCTATCACCCAATCAAAAATCAAGAGGGCATCCTCCATTCTACTCATTTTTCTTCTATCCCTTCAAAAATTTTCTACTTGTTTATGCTTGTCTACTTTCTTTGAAGTGACGTTGCTTACATCACCCTAAAGAGGGGCAAATGTAGACAACTAAAACATGCTTACACTTAGCATTTCATCGAATTCAACCAATCAAGACACTTTGTTAATTCCCCATTATTCCCTCCATTCTCGGATGCCCATTCACGACACTTTTTTGGTCATATTACTCCTATAATCAACTTGTTTGGCTAAAATCTCTCTTATTAGCTAAACATTCCTCCTTTTGACCATTTAGAACCTCCTAGTTCTCTCTAGACCACTTCTATTGGCTTTGTAGGCTATCTATCGAGTCACAATTGGTTATCCAGACCCCTCCCAACTCTCAATGAGTCTCTAATCACTTGCTAATCAAGTTTAACTAGCCTAAACCCTAGTTAACTAGCCTAAACCAAGCTTAACTAAGCCTAAAGCATGTTTATCCTAATCTAATCTAAAGTGATTTTTAGACTTTAGTCCCACATGCACCCAAAGTTCAAACTCTTCCATTTGGAAAACTATAAATACAAGGCTAAGCCTACCCATTCAAACACACAACTTTACATAAGCTAAAGCCAAAACAAGCCTAAGAAAGCTTAAGAGCTCATTTGCATTAGCCAAGCTAATAAGGCATTTGATCTTGGGTCATCCACCATTAAAATAGCTTCATCTTGCACCCATGATAGGTTAGTAATGGAATAGCTAAACTTGGTCATGTAGCCATTTAGTGAGATTCATTCACCCTCATGGAGTAAACAACAAAACCGATTGCTTAAGTCTTTAGTAGGAATATTTTGTTAAGCTTTCAAGAATAGAGGTTAATGCTAGTTGTTAGATTTCTTTCTTATTTCAAGTTTTAAACACATGCAAATAGGATTCCTTGCTCATTTCTTATCATATGGTCCATTGAGGGACTTTGCACAAAGCTTTGGGGTCTTACTCCATTTCAATAGCTTTTGCAAAACCTTTCATTGAACACAAGCACCCAAAGATCCGCTTTGGGTGATAGGCCACGTGCATGGGGTTCCTTTCTTTTTGTGATAAGGGTAAAAATGACTACAGATTCTCGAAGAATTATTTCAAACTATCATGATCTAATTATAATTTGAAGTGTATGGCTATTAGATATGGTCTCCATTGATTTATCAGCATGAAGTATGGCTAACATTTCCTTCTCATAAATTAGTTTTTACATATTATCACCTTTGAATTTATGGATTTAAAATTAAATGGAACAAACCTCTTGCATGAGTACGCCCCCATACCATACCTTGAAGCATCACATTCAACAAAGATTGTTTGAGAAAATATGGGGTTGTAGGAACTAGAGTGGTGCACATGGCTTCTTCAACTTCTCAAATGATTTGAAACTTCTTCATTCCAATGGAAATATTCCTTCAATAAAGTTTTTAGTGGTGCTAATATGCTACCATAATTCCTTAAAAATATATGATAATAACCTATAAGCCCCAAAATTCTTGGATATTATTTAGGGTTTTGGTTCTAAGCACAAGATAATATTGAGAGGGGGGGTGAATTAGTATTATGATATTTTTAAATTTAACACTTAATATCATAATCAGAATCATGATTAATCAATTTCATAGTGAATATATGAAATTAATCAATAAATGCAAAGTAAACCAACACAATGCAAATCGACACAAATTTACGTGGAAACCATTTCGGGAGAAAACCACAGAGAAAATATTCTTTATTATATTTCTCAAATGTTTGTAAGCACTAACCTACAGGGAGATACCAATCCCAAAATTATAATTTTGTAGGCACCAACCTACAGGGGCACTAACCCCTTTTTGCTAAGCACCAACTTAGCAAGAGACACCAATCTCTTCAAATATGAAGGCACCAACCTTCCTTATGAAAAAAAAACTCTTTTCTATCTTTTATGTTGCTGTTGCTTCAACAAGTGATAAAAAAATTGCTGCTTTAGAATAATCTTCTTATTTATTTCAATCCCTTCACATATATAAATCACTACAACTCTTCATTAAAATAAATCTTCCCTTCACTCTTTTTCTATTTCATATTCTCGTTCATCTTCTTCTCTCCCTTAAAATTGAATAAAGAAGAACTCAAATTACTTTCTAATTACAATCAATCCTCTTGCCTTTTATAACCACTTCACACCTCTTTGAAAAGAGAGACACACCTTTTCATTAAGGTCGGCATTAAGGATAATCTTTGTTTATTTAACTTGCTTCTTTAAGCCAAATCACAGCCCCCTTTATTTAATATAATTTATATTAAATACAATGCTATATACTCCATTAAATGTGTTGGCCCTTCCTTTAATAAAATCGCTGGCCACAATGCTATATACTCCATTAAATGCATTGGATTTTAATAAAATGAACTCACTACCATCATTAAATCACTTTCATCATTAAATTGCTGTCAACCATAATTAAATCTTCTTTTTCACCATAAAACATGGCATATGAACACCTTTAAATGCTGATATCTCTCTCCTATGTACAGCTATGTATATCTCACTTAAACCTCACTTATACCATGATAATCCTTATACAAAAATGTTTCTTTTCATGTATTTAAACTTTCATTTTCTGCCCTTCTATATTGCTTGTTATTTCCATTACTTTCTACCATTTTCATCAATATCTTCATTAGCTTCCGTCACACGATTCCGTTAACCAAATACATTAATGATTAAGACTAACCAAATACATCTTTCCACCACTCCATTTTGTTGTGGAGTCCTTGCACTGAGTATTGTATTTTGACTCCATGATCTTCACAATATTCAATGAATTCATTTGAGGTGAACTCACCTCCACGATCCGAACTCAAGAACTTTATTTTCAATCTGGTTTCATTTTCTACTAAATTCTTGAAAGATTTGAACTTCTCAAATGCTTCGACTTTTCTTATATAAAGGCTACCTAAGTCATTCTAGTGTAGTCATCAATGAATAACATGAAATAAATCTCACCTTGTATGCTTTCATGTTCTCGTAGGTCCACAAAAATATGTATGAATACACTCCAGGTGGTTTGGTGGTCAAATACTCCTTCATTCTAAACCTTGCTCGGTTTTCTTTCCATGCCGACATTGCTTGCATAGAGTACTTGCGAGCTTTGTTACCTTAGGCATATCCCGCACAACCTGCTTATTGCTGATTTTCACAAGATTATCAAAATTTATATGCCCCATCCTTCTATGCCATAGCCAACTCTCTTCAACCTGACTAAGACAAAATTTCTCTCCTTTTACTTCTTCGAGAATGTATAGGTTATTTGTGGTTCTATGTGAATCTGCTACTAACTCTCCCGTGTATGCCTTCCTTATTTCACACCCTTTAATATAAAACTTAAGTGTGTGTCATTGATCACACATTTGGCTTACACTTAAGAGATTATGATTTAATCCATCAACATATAAAACATTCTCTATTTTTGTTTTACCATTATCAAGACTCAAATAGACCTTTTCCAGCGATATTTGCTTTAGCGTTATCACCGAATTCCACCTTACCTTCATTAACTTTCTTCAATGAGATGAAATTACTTTTATCTCCGATCATATGTCTTGAACATCCGTTATCAATGTACCACAACTACCCTTCATCCTTGTGTGGAATGCTATTTGAACAAGCATATATTTCTCTTTATCTTTCTCATCATCCTCTTTCTTTTGTTTCCAAAATTTTGTAGCTTATTTCTTATCTATTTCTATAGCATTTACCTTTTGGTTCGATTTGGATGGTTCTACAAAACCACTTCTATAAAATCTTTCCATATGTCATTAGTTATTGCAATTATAACAAACACTATCTTCAACATAGTTCGATAAAGGAGCAAAGGAGTTGTAGTTTCTATTTGATAATCCATACACACCTTTGTTCTTTATATTGTTGTCTCTCACCCGTATTCTACAATCTATGGCTTTATGACCAAAATGATTACAATAGAAGCAATAGCCATAGAAAGAATTTTCAAACCTAGACATGTGAGTATATCTTGGAGGATTTGGTCTTCTAAACTTGTTCTCATCTTTTCTTTCCTTGTAAGAAGTGTTGATCTTCATAAATCTCTTATCCCTTTTCAACTCTTCATTCTTCATAGGTTCCTTGAGTGTTTCTGCATAGGTGTTTGACTTATCTACTTTTGTCTCTTTCGACAACTCTATACCTTTTGTGTTAGCGGTGTCTTGTCTTTCCTTATATCCAAGACTAGTCTTGTCGGATGTTGAATTTTTCAGTTCAAAATTTCATCTAGCATTTTGGTACTTTTGAAATTTAGATTACTTGTAATTTTGGCATTTGATTTTCCAAGTCCTTTCTCAAAGCAACGATCTCGACTCACGCTTTTTGTAATCTTATTCTTTAGTCCTAAGCTGATTTCTTAATTCTTCTTCAACTTGTTTTGCTTCTTCAATTTGGGTTTTTAGATCCATGATCATCTTTCCGATTCTTTAAGAGATTGTGATATCTTAGTTTTAAAGTTATGATCTTCTTCTTCATACTTTAGGAGCAGTAACTTTTGTTTCGATTTTTAATTTTTAAGAGCTTTCAACTCTCCCAAGGCACGATAAGTCCCTCTTCAATATTTACTTCACCTTTTTCTTCCATGTCTTCATCTCTTCTCAAGTCATCTTTTATAGCCATGAATAATATTTCTTCATTATCACTATCCGATTCACTTATCCCACTTTCTTTGGATAATCTACTACTTCCTTTTGAATATAAACCTTTCTTGTTATTTCCAAATCTTTTCTTGCATTTGATTTGCTTGAATTCCCTTTTGAATTTAGGTTTTCTTTCCTCAAAGATCGCTATCTTCTTTCTCTGGACACTTAGCCATAAAATGACCAATTTTACCATAGTTAAAACATTTAAATGGTAACTTACCTTTGTACTTTCTAGATCCTTTAACTTTCGAATGAACAAGGCTTCTTTCTTATCTTCTTCACCGCTTGAGTTCTCGATTCAACTCAGGTTCTTTGATTTTCTCTTTCTTTGAGACTTTGAATGTAGATTCCTTCTTTAATGGTCTATTTGAATCAGTCCTCATTTCATATGTGGTCATTATTCCATGTAGTTCGTCCATGCTCAAATTATCAAGATCCTTCATTTCTTCAATGGCGAGACACCTTAGCATCAAATCTTGATGGTAGAGATCTTAGAATTTTTTGGATGATCATCAATTATTCAATCTTTTCACCTAACCCTCTTATGGTTTGACAACCTCATCCAAGCAAAGATGATAGGCTACAACATTCTCCTCATCCTTCATTTTCGGTCTCTCAAATTGTCTCCTATGGGTTTGAAGCTTAGCCCTTTAAACCTTGTCATCACCTTCGTAGATAGTTCAAAGTTTGTCCCATATCTCCTTTTCCATGTCACATTTCATTACTTTAACAAAATCAGATTCTGATAGGCCACATAGGATTGCATTCATTTCCTTGACATTGTTTTCAAAATCCTTCTTTCTATCTTAATCTGTTGGTGGAACTAATGGGATTATATATCCAACTATTACGGATTGCCAAATATCAAACCCTAGTTCTATTAGATATGTTTTCATTCTTATGATATAAAATACATAATTTGTTCCATCAAACAATGGAGCCTTGTTCAAAGAAAAACCTTCTTGTACTTGATGAGTAGCCATATGTGCTTATGAGATCTACCTTCCAATTGTTAGATTGTTCTTGAAGGCACCCGCTCTGATACCAATGGTTAAGCACAAGAAGACAATCTTGAGAGGGGGGTGAATCAATATTATGATATTTTTTAAATTTAACACTTAATCTCAGAACTGTAATCACAATTAATCAATTTCATAGTGAATATATCAAAGCAATAAATAAATTCAAATCAAACCAACACAATGCAAATAGGCACATATTTATGTGGAAACCCTTTTGGGAGAAAACCATAGAGAAAATATTCTTTATTATATTTCTCAAATGTTTGTAGGCACCAACCTACAGGAGACACCAATCCCCAAATTACAATTTTGTAGGCACCAACCTACAGGAGCACCAACCCCTTTTTTCTAAGCACCAACTCAGCAAGAGACATCAATCTCTTTGAATATGAAGGCACCAACCTTCCTTACGAAAAACAAACTCTTTTCTATCTTTTATGTTGTTCTTTTTGCTTCAACAGGTGATAGAACAAATTGTTGCTAAGAATATTCTTCTTATTTATTTCAGTCCCTTCACATATATAAATCGTTGCAACTCTTCATTAAAAATAAATCTTCCCTTCACTCTTTTTCTATTTCATATTCTGCTCTTCTTCTTCTCTCCCTTAAACTTGAATGAAGAAGCACTCAAATTGCTTGCTTATTACAATCAATCCTCTCTCCTTTTATAACCACTTCACACCTCTTCGAAAAGAGAGACACACCTTTTCATTAAGGTCAGCATTATGGATAATCTTTGTTTATTTAACTTTCTTCTTTAAGCCAAATCACATGCCCCCCTTTATTTAATATAATTTATATTAAATACAATGCTATATATTCCATTAAATGTGCTATCCCTTCCTTTAATAAAATCAATGGCCACAATGCTATATAATCCATAAAATGCGTTGGCTTTTAATAAAATGAACTCACAACTATCATTAAATTTCTGTCATCATTAAATTGTTGTCACCATCATTAAAACTTCTTTTCACCGAAAACATGGCATATGAACACCTTAAAATGCTGATATCTCTCTCTTATGTACAACTATGTATATCTCACTTATACCATGATAATCCTTATGCAAAAATGCTTCTTTTCATGTATTTAAACTTTCATTTTCTTCCCTTCTATACTACTGGTTATTTCCGTTACTTTCTACCATTTCCATCAATATCTCATCAATAGTTATGTCAGCATCCATCACATGATTCCGTTAACCAAATACATTAATGATTAAGCCTTTGACATCAATGACACTATTTACAACATTTGGAACCTTCCACACAAGCATTTCCTTTATTTAGTTAGGATCCAATTTAATAACTTCATAAGAGATGATGTGACCCAAATATTTAATCTTCTTAACTCCAAAAGAACACTTAGAGGGATTTGCATACAAATGATGTTGTTCAAGAGTTTCCAACACCTTATTTACATGATGCAAGTGTTCCTCCCATGTTTTTCTCGTAGATAAATATATCATCAAACAACACTAATTTTTTTTTCACATGAATGGATTAAAGATAGAATTGATCAAAATTTGAAATGTAGAGGGTGCATTTGTCAATACAAAAGGCATTACTACAAATTTATAATAGCCTTCATATGTCCATAAAGTTGTTTTATAAACATCATCATCCCTGATTTTGATATGATGATATACAAAATGAAGATCAATTTTTGCAAAGTAAAAACACCATGAAAATCATCTAGAAAATAATTAATTATAGGAATAGGAAACTTATCTTTTCCCGTACTTGATTGATTTACCTATAATTAGCGCACATGTGCCAATTTTTATATTTTTTACACACCAAGACTTACTAGAGAAGAATAAGCACCATGACTATGAAAAATAATTCCTTCTCATAACATCTCTTGTATTATCTTATCAATCTCACTCTTTTGCACAAATGTGTACCCATAAGGTCCGATATTGGGTGGCTAGATCCCTAGTAATAGTTGGATGAAATGGCCATGGTCTCTTTATAGAGGCAAACCCTTTGGTGTATCTCCAAACACAACTATGTACTCATCTATAACTGATTGTATATACGATGGTATAAATGAATTTGAATGATGTGTTTCTCACAAAAATAGTTATCCCACAAACCCCTATGTACCTATGTAAACCATTTTTGCATCGGTGTGATCTCACTAATTGTGGGGACTTTTTCTTAATCCTATTAGTTCAAAATTCCTCCCCTTCGACTCAAACTACATTAAAAAATCTAGGAATTTCATCTCAATGATTCCAAAGGTGGTAAGCAATTGAAATCCTAACACAATTTTTGTGCATCCCATGACAATGTCATACATAATGCTAGTTAGCAACTAATGTCACAAGATGATTTTAATGTTATGGATTTTTCTGAACAACTAAAAATATCCCCATTAGTGATCATTACTTGGCATTTTAGAGATGGATAAAAAAATAGTTCAAGTACATCGCTAACTAATGATTGAGGAAGTTATAATTACTTCCCGAGTCAATTAACACGGTTACCCTCTATTTTTAAGAATCCAATCAATTTGACAATTTGGGCGATTCTAATACCTAAAATTGTATAGCATGAGATCATTGGATGCGTATCTCATAACTCCTCCTCGCTCAAAAATGATATCTACCTCATCATCTTCTTCCTTATCCTTTTCTTCATTGGGCCTCTTAATGTAGGACAACTTATTTTGAACACATTTATGTTCCTATCCATATTTTCTATTAGAGTTAAAACATAACCTTTATAAAATTTATTCAATTTATTTAGGTGTTAGTATAATTGGATGAGGGAATGATGGTGTCGAGGTGCTACAATATCCGATGTTAGTGAAAGTATACATCCTACGAAATAAATATTTCCCTTTCTCTGCATACCATGGTAATAGAATAAGAAACCTTAAGTTGATTAAACATACAAACCATACTAAATGTGGTCCTTAAGATCCCTAAGAAATAGGTCATTTAGATTCCCTTCGGTAAGGATATGTTTTGGAATTAATGAGCCTAATACTTGAGTGATCTTGTTTGTTATAAATTTTCTAATTGGATGAAGTAATTCTATGACACAAGTAGAACTATAATGCAATTGCAACTCTTCATTAAAAATTATCCATGTGAAATCGAGACCATTATTTTTCCTTTGAGAAAATAACCATCGCTATCGAGATGAATTGGTCAAGTTCAAGATCTGTGGATGCCATGGTCACATTTTTACTAATGGGATATGATGTAGATCAAAGGAATTTCTCATTTGGTTAATCCAATTAAGTGGATCCTTTCCATAAAACTTATGCATTTCCACTTTCGACATCATGTTCTAGGCATGCCGAGTATTTGGATTTGGATTGGGCTAGCTAGGATATCCATCATGGCTGCTTTGTCCATTAATTTTACCTGAAGATCCACCTTGGTTGGTTTGAATATGACTAAGTTGAGGATGATTTGGAAGATGATGATCAATCTTTATATTTTTATTAAGTTTCTGCATGATATCATCCAATCAATGATTGATATTTTCCATATATCCATTATTAACCATCTCGGACTTGAGGATTTGTAGATCATACTCAAGTTGGCTTACCTTATGATCCACCAATTTAAACCCTTATACCGAGGATACCATAATTACCCCTTATGACTCTAATTCCTTAAATATTATCAAGTTATCACAAAATTACATTACACGTGATAAATCACGTGTGTGTGCATGGGCCATCAATGTAATTTGCTAACATGGAGCTATCCTAAAGTGTGGGACTTTGTGAAATGGGATAACTCTCTGGAGAAGGTCAACTCCTCTTCCTAATCCTACCTACCATAACTACTCCTAATGCAAGAAAATACCTATCTAAACCTATTCCACAATTCCAGGAGACATGGAGAGAGATTGCATGAAATGAAACCTACACTAAGAGTGGTGTTGATCGGTTAAAGTATAACCCTTAGAAAATAATATACATAAGGTTTGTGTGGGAGAGAAAAGTGCATTCAAAAGCACGAGAAGAGGAAGAATCACGCAGATTCGGGACTTGCCACTTTCACGACGCGAGGATCTTTTTTTGAAAGATGGCGTGTGGAGAAAAAAAAACGAGTTAAAGATTTGCATGAAATGCATTGGCTATTTTGGAGGATCAGATATGAAGTGCTTTGCATGGATACAAACGAGAATAGATATAAATCTTTGGAAGTTAACTAGAAGAATTCTATTTTTAGCACACTTGCATGTGTGGCTATTATTATAATAATGACACGTGGCTCATAATAGCATGTGACATATTTTTGGATTAGATAAGTGGTGAAGGGAAAGTTACCACCCTTATAAATATGTAGTGAACTATGTAGCATAGAGGGCATGTGAGAACTAAGTTATTATGAGGTTATGATGCTAAATCTGATGTGCGCATAGAATATGGTATTATCTATTGTAATAAAATTCTATGTATTTATCATGTTGAATGCAATGGAATGTGTTGGCTAAATCAAAGTGTCAAATCATGAGTATAATTGGTTCATGCATGCTTGATTTCATCATGGTTCTCTCTTAAGTTTGTTATTCTCTACATCTATATCTGAATATGTACTTGTTGATCTACATTTCTAGCTTCCTATCTAGGTGAGTGTATGAGTAATCAAGAAACACTGAACCACATCGAGTATACAAGGGTTTAGTACCTTGAATGATGATAGATAGAGATGATGATAAATGATACGGGTGAAAATAAAATAGATGCATGATATCAAGAAGCTAGATCTACAAAACTGAAATAGATAAGATTAGATCACAATATGTGGGGTTGTCTTAGAAAGTGTCGGTTCCCAAGATTCCATTAAAAAAATAGAGTGTCGATGGGTGCATTTTGAATTAAATAATTTATGAGAGATGGGGGATGATTCCAAAAATTGAATTATCAAATGGGTCCATACGGAGCCCATTGATAATCAATCAAATAATGTGAGAAAATAGATAGGATTTTATTTAATTTAAGAGAAAGAGATGCGAGAATGGAATTAGCGTGCATGTAAGATTACTTAGAGGGTGCTATACCCAAAAATAGGTGTCTACATTTGCCCCTTTTTGTTGAGTGGTTTGCGATAGCAAGCCATGAGACAAAAACAAAAAGGGTTAGATGAAAGATATGTCTAAGGATGGATGAAGACATGACCAAAGGCAAGATGCCCTAGGCAAAAAAGGATCGCAATAACAATAAAAAAAGTATGGCAGTGACTCCAATATCACATCGGTAGAGGAAATTGCGGTCTCAATGGAGACATGATGACAACATTCTACAGACCAGTGAGTGGGTGAAGACCACTACAGTATGGATGTAAACCAAGATGACCAATGGGTCATAGGAAAACATCAAAATATGTGCAACTGAATGCGAAAGATGTGCACAATCCTTTGTTTGTGAGGAATTGTGTGAAAAATCATGTGTCCACAAAAGGGACGTGGATGAAGATAATGATGCCCAAGACAGGGGCACGAGAAGGAAAAATATTGAGTTATATGTGTTGACAAGTACAAGGATGAAAAGGTGCCCCAACATAAGACATAGATAGATGTTGAAATAAGATATCCCAGGGGGAATACTCATAAATGTGGATATGATGAGCAAATAGGATAGAAGGATGAGATAAAATGCCCTAAAAGGATAATAAATATGATGGCAATCATGTTTTATAGGAATGATGCATAAGTGTTAGAAAATTAGAAGGTGAAGAAGACAAAGAAGTCTTGCTTCTTCGACAAGTATGATAAAGATACTTTTGTGACAAAACAAAAGTAGAGAAAATATTCATGGAAGAGAACAAGATTAGATAGGTGATGGCCATTATGGTATCTTCCAAGACAAAAATGTCAAAAGAAGATGGGAAGAGATTCTTAGAAATGGATATGATGATGTCCCTGCGAGAGGACTGAAAAATAAAATATGTGATAGGGTCCTCAAAAAGAGAAGAGGTCAATGTGGCAAAGAGAAGAACAAGAATGGTAATGAAAGGGATAGATGGCGATACATAAATGGAGAAACATTGGCATTGACTATGAATGCCATATGTAAGGGATGTTGAGAAAGAGAAAAGGGAATAGACAGGAGGATTGGTTGATTATGAGAAGAGAAAGAAAGATTGAATATGAAGGTGACAGGGATATGGAATAGAGGGACGGAGATGGAGGAGGAGAAAATAAGGAATGAAAGGGGAGGAAGAAGATAACAAAGAAGGATTATAGAGAAAGGGGGAAAGGAAGAAGGACAAACAAAGAGAAGACAAGAAAAGAATAGAGCAGAGGATGAAATTATGGAAAAGGGAGAGAGTTATTCAAGATGAAAGGTGTGATGAAGATTGGAGCAGAGGAAAATAGAGAGGTAATGGAAAATGAAAGAGATGATAGAGAAAAAAGAAAATTAAAGGAAACAGATCATAGTGAGGAAATCCAAGGCAAATAATATGGAACTGACCGCATGGAAATGCATGTGGATGATGAGATGATAAAGGAAATGGGATAATGCTGAAGAGTCAGGTTTTTGACGGGAAGTAAGGAAGAAGGGTGAGGTAAAATGGGAAGAAGGATGATGTAGAGGAAGTGAAATAAGATGAAGATCAAAAAGGAGGAGAAGACAACGAAGAAAATTATGTTGAAGGAAGTGAACCAAGAATGAAGATATTTGGTAAAGAGTGAGAAGCATAAGGAATGTAAAGAGAAACTTGAGGGAAGGAATGACATCGATTGGAAAAGAAATGGAGATGCATGAGATGAGGATATGTTGATGATGAGAAAATAGAGAGAAGGTGTATGATGAAGACAATGAAGAACTTGGCAAGGAAGAATGGAAGATGGAGAGGTGGCGAGGAAAAAGAAAGGATGGGATAGGAGAGGCAATGCCAGTGAATGGATGTTAGGAGAAATCCACCGATAATGATCAATAGGAAAATATGGGACAAAAGATGAGACAAGGTAGAAATTAAATGAAGAATGGGAGGGGGAACGCCAATGAAGGGATGTTAGGAGAAGTCCTCTCGATAATGATCAGAGGACACGAGGAAGGAAGGAATGAAGATAGAATGGAGGAGGTCAAAGAAAAGGATTCAGGATGTGCGGAATGGGGATGAGTGATTTTTAGGAGAAGTCCACTGATAATTCTTCACATGGAAATGGAAGATGATGATGAAAGAATGTTAGAGAGAGACCAATGACAATGATGGGTAAATATGGGGGTAGATATGTGGGAGAACTCTAGAAGACGGAGTGGAAAGAGTAAAGAAAGGAGGGATAACGATGTGTAGGAAGATGAAGGCGAGGAGAGGATGCAGTGGATGAGAATGAATGAGAGAAAAATGAAGAAACAAGACACGAAATGAATGGAGAAGCAATGGTTAAGTAAGATTACCCAAATGACGGATGATGGAGATGAAAAAGAGACCAGTAGGAAGTGGTGTTTGTGAGAATGAAAGAGGAGGTGAGAGGATGTGATGATGGGGAATGCCGAGAAAATGTAGATGGAGAGAATGTGGGGTAGTGGGGGAGTGCAGGATGAAAAATCATGCTTAAGAGGGAATCTTAAGTAAGATCACCATGCCACAGGAGGATTTAAGTAAGATCACCAAACCGGTAGTGATGATATGGAAAGAGAAAGACAACATTGTATTGGATGCAGGTGTGGAATGATTGGTTGGAGTGAATGGATATGATGAGAGGCAAGAGACAGAAGATGAGGAAGAGATGATGGGAGATGGAAGGATCAGATGGCTAACCATTCTTAAGAGAAACTCTTAAGTAAGATTTCCCTGCGATGGAGATGGTTAAGTAGGATCACCAAACCAAAGAAGAAGAAGAATGATGAAAATACTTGAGCAGTGTATACCAAAATGGAACAAGAGATGAAAGGAGGTGATATCAAAGTGATAACAAGGAAACAAAGGAGTGTGACATGAATGGATGGAGGAACATATGCAGTGTAGATGGAGAGTGTAAGGAAATCCTTAACTGGGATGCCCACGTGGTGGTAGTGATGATGCAAGAGTGTTAAGTGGAAAAGGAGGAGTGGAAAGACATTTGTGGTGGTGATTGTTTTTGTTGAAAGAGGAAATGGTGGAGAAGCTTCTACAACTGGGAGGATCCAAGGAAGAAGATATACCTTAACTAAGGTTCTCTGGCTATATGGATGGTTAAGCAAGATTGTCAAACTGAAAGTGGAAGAGTAAAAGAGAAACTCAAGAGGAAAGATGAGTAAGATATCTGGCATTGTGCAAGGGGACAGAAAGGTGAGAAGGATGATGTGGAGACAAATGGTGATGAGTGGACATGGAGAGCGAGAGAAATGGATCAAAGACGATGTTGAACATGTTGAGAGATAAGGAGTTATAGGATAATGAACTTGCCTTGAGAAGGATCCTCAAGTAGGATTCATAAACTGCAATGATGATCAAGTAGAATTCACAAACCAAAAAGTGTATTTGCAAACGCATTCATGGAGATGATGGATAGATATAGAATTCATAGTGTGTAATTTGATATGATTTTTATAAAAGATGATTAGATGAGATGAATGGAACATAGTTATAGCAAGGGCATACAAGGAAACTATGTTTCAAACTAGATTAGAGATAAACAAGAAAAGGTTACCACTCAAGGCATTGCACTTGTAGCCAATAGCATGTGTTAATACATAACCAACGATAGTTAGTTATACCAAAAGATCATGAGGGAAATATGGATGAAGGATGCTCGTAATCCTAATATTGACATGACAAAGGGATCAAAGATGTGACTTGTACGTGGGAAGAGGGATCTCCAAAAGTGGTGTTCCTTAAGTCTATGCCCCAGCTCTGGGAAAGGGAAAGAACAATAGCAGAAAGCTGATCAATGCGGGAAGCTTTCGGAAAATGTTGATAAAAGAAGGTTGATCAATGCGAAAACCTTCCGGATGCCATGCCATAATAATAGAGTAGCCATCCTTCAAGGGTATGGTCTACTTTATACATAATATAGATGACAAGAATAATATGATAGCCATCCTTCAAGGGATCGGTCTATTTCTTTTGATTTTTTTGATTTTGATTTGTATACTTTTTTTTTTTATTTTTGCATGAACAATTGTCCTTCGAGGGATCGATCTGTTTTTTATAACTTTGATTTTTCCTTTACATACTTGAATTTGAGCTTCACATGGGGGAGAGCTAGGAATAGCTAAGTAAACCACTTAAGAGGGGATAAGGAATGTACAAGAGACATCCTGGACCCTTCGCATGGCTGCAATAGGAGAACGAGAAGGTAATGGATGTAATGGTTATGGGATCACATCAAAGTAGTGAAGGGACCACATAATTCAGATTATTACAATGATAAATGGAAGGGGCTAAAGATGGCAGAACAATCTAAGGATGTAACTAAGTTCTCATTGGTAGATATGCTAACAGTAGATTGGTCACAAGTGCAATGCATTAAGAGGTTCCATTTTTGGTTTACCACCACGAGAGGGAAGATAATGTAGTTGCAATAAGATGAGATGATAGCCAAGCAGAAACAAAAACTATATCCTGAAGGAAATGAACATATGACCACAATGGTGGATTTAGATGAAAATAAATGATGATGCCCCAAGAGAGACATAAACATAGAAGGACAATCATGGCCTCAAAGGAGGGCTTGATGAAATAAACGGTGTCCCAAAAGAGACACACATATAGCCACAATGGTGGACTTCAAAATAGATGGTGCCCTAGAAGAGACACAAATATAGCCACAAAGGTGGACTTAGAGAAAAAGGGGTCCTTAATGGAGAGACAAACATGGCCTCAAAGGAGGGCTTCAATGAAAAGATGATGCCCCAAAAGAGGCATAAATATGGCCACAAAGGTGGACTTAGAGAAAAGGTCCCTCAATGGAGAGACAAACATGGCCTCAAAGGAGGGCTTCAATGAAAAAGATGATACTCCCAAAAGGAGCATAAACATAAAAGAACAAATATGGCCTCAAAGGAGGACTTAGAATGAGATGAGGATCTGGATATAATTAATTTAGATTGGATGGATGTGAAGAAAGTAAACAAAACAATGTCAAAGAGCAAAGTCCCCTAGTAACAAGGGGGTTGTACAGATGAGATGCTCAAGGGCGAGGGAAGGTTGTTCCCCAATGAGTTAAATGTGAAGGAGGTAAAGGATGTCAAAGAGCTTAGATGAGATTGTTTTAGATTTGGATGGGGTAAATGATCGGAGACCACAAGTGTGCTTAGTAAGATAAGCAACATTGATGAACAATGGAGGGCATTCCTTAGGAGGAATGACATGGGTTGGATGGATATTAAGGGATGATGTGGATGGAGGGATCATGGGAGATCGATAGATGATGGGATATGGATTGGATTCAAGGTAGATGGAGAAGGAACTTTCCCCTGAATGAGGAAATCATCTTTCTCAATAAGGTTGTGGATGATTGACCGAAATGCCTTACAATGTTTGATGTCATGGCCTGGGTATGATGATAGGCACAACTGCAATTAGGATTGAACCATGATGGCTTGGGACCATAGGGATTAAAGGCTTTAATAGGAGGAAGTTTGATGGTAGATGTTCGAGTTAAATGTTGAAAGATATCTGCATATGACCCCATTGAAGTGTCATGGGGAAGGTAACTCTTATGGGTTTTGATAGGATGTCTCAACTTGGAGTTAGGAGAAAATGTGGATGTAGATTGGATGTGTGAATTTCGTGTTTTGGAGGACAAATCAAATTTGGTTGAAGGATGATATTGTTTGGATGTGGATTGATTATTGCAAGATGTCATAGATGGAAAAATTGATCCTGAAATAGATATTGTGGCATTGGATTGTTGAGAAGAGGGAAAACTTGAATATTTCGTGGATGCGTAGGGGACTATCGGGATGTTTTCCTTGAGCCTTAGACTTCAACCGAGAATATTTACCTCTAGCAAGGATGAAAATAATTTCAACCGAGGATCTGATAGTGGTGGTGTGGTTATTAATGGAGAAACTGTCCTAAAACAAGATGAAGATGTTAATGAAGAGATAGGTGTTTGTATGATGCGATTAATGATATCTATGTGAGACATGGATTGTTTTGGTTTGGCATGGAAAGAGATGATTTTTAGAGGGAGAAGGTAAAGCATATTTATTTAATTTAGGTAGATGTGTTGGTTCAATAGGTGATTCAAGGGGTATATTTGATAGGGTTACAGATCGAGAGGATTGGGTTGGTGTGATAGAAGGATTAGGTAAAGAGTATTGGGGTAGACTGGTGATGTGGCCACAGGCAAGGTTGTTAAAGATAGAGATAGGTGGACTTGTTGGTATAATAGGTATAGGGGTTGCTGGGATAGATAAAGATGTAGGCACTTTTGGAATATTTGGAGATGTGGGTGAGTGTGATAACCGATGGAGTAGACCTTATGGGTATGGGTAATGTAGCAAATGCAGGGAGCATTTTCGATGTAGAAGTAGAAGGGACTGGTTGTTTCATAAATGTTTGAGGGGTAAGAATGATATGTTAGCTAATGGGGTTGATGTCGAAGGTGGGGTTGTAAGGGTGTATGTAGTAGAACTGAGTTTTGTTGGGATGGTTGTGAGTAATGTAGGTGTAGTAACAGTGTATTTGATGAAGATGTTGGTGAATGAATAGGTGTGAGAGACGTAGGGATATGTGTGGATATGAGTGGGGCTGAAATAAGTGCTAAGGATGAATCTAATGTGATAGATTGAGGTATGTTTGAAGTGGTGAAATGGATGATATAGTTGAATTTGATGTGGATGTGATAAGGATAGGAGAAGGTGTAGATTCAAGATAGGTAGTGAAAGTTGATGTAGATGTGTGACAGGTTCTGAATAAGGGATGGGAATAATGTCTACTATGGGAACATGCGGAATTGGTGATAAGATGGGATCTAGATTGACAAGTGTCAATCATACAAGTGTTTGATAGTTGAGATGTAAAGGGGGTGATGTGATTCATTGGTGGTTGATTAGTTTTGTGTAGTGGAGGTATCAATTTGGATATCCCTTGATTTACAAGTTGTTGGACACGATCTTTGAAGGAACGACATCTCTTAATGTCATGACCTTTGACTCGATGATATTTACAAAAGTGGGCTTCGTGATACCAAATAGGCTTGGCTTGTGAGTTGTCCATGGGTCGTATGGGAGGAAGTTGGATAGAGTTTACGCTCATCAACTTATCAAATATAGAACTGTATGATTCTCCTAAAGGAGTGTAGTTGGTTGTTGATTGAGGAGATCATTGTTGAGACCATGTGCTTGGTGTAGATGGGGATGAGGGTTCAATGACCACAGTGTTGGCCGTAGTCTTGAACTCGCCATTATGTGTGAATGGTTTAGTGGATTCAATTTTTGATTTAGTTGAACTTAATTTAAGATGACCCTACTCAATGGCATGGGTTTTGAGCTTGAGCCATTGTGAAAGCTTCATCAAAGGTTCGAAATGATTGGATCTGCAAAGTGGATGATATATGTTTGGCACACGAATGTGAGAATAATTCGATGAGTTCGGTTTGTGGGATAGTGAAGGATAGTTGGTTTATAACATCATGCCATCGTGCGATGAAGTCGGCGATGGGCTCATTTTCATATTGTCGAATGGTGTAGATATCAACGATAGTGGTTTTTACGTGTGATATTGATAGAAAAGTGTTCTAAGAACAACTATGCAAGTTGAGTGAAAGAGAATAAGGAATGTCATGGGATATTGTTATACCAGTCCAACCTGGGACTAGACAAAGACATGGGGAAAGTGTGAAGAAGTAAATCATGATCATGCGCAATAAGACAACATGTGTGTTTAAATGCGAGGAGATGTTGTTGGGGATCTTCTTTATTATTGAACTTATTAAATGTAAGAAGTTTCCAATGAGGAGGATAGGGTTTAATTGGAACCGATGGATGAATGGGTTCATTACAAATGTGTTCATAGGATAAGGTGTTCTTGGGTGGTACGGTAAGGGTTTCTAAACTAGCTAACCGATTCATTAAGGCGTGAATTGAATTACTCGAGGTATTGTAAGGTTGAGATTGGATTGGCTGTGTGGTTTGAAAAGTAGTTTGATAAGGTGAATGATAAGTTTGTGGGTGTGTGGGTGTTGGGTGAAGCGTCTGATAAGGTGGTTGATAAGTTTTGTGGATAGGATGTTTGTGGAATGGTTTGATAAGACAATTGATTAATTTGTGGATATGTAGGTGTTTGGGGAGCTGCTTGGCAAAGACTAACATGTGTCACAGGTTGGGATTGCTGCATAGGCTGGTGTTGAGCAATAGGGGCATGATGATAAGTGGGGATATGTGTGTTAAGAATTGGAGATTGTTGACAGGTCTATTAATGGAATTGTCAAAATGGGATGTGGGTGGAATGTGATCCACCAATTTTGGAGATTGGGAGGATTGAGAGATTATAGGAGATTTTTGGAGTAAGAAGTCATATATGGGGTTAGGAGGAGATTTGAGTGTATCTAGAGGAGCAGGAGATGGTGGTGCGATCGATTTAGGAAGACTGGCTTGATGAGGGATATGAGGGTTGGTGTCAAGGTGGGGAGAATTTTTTATGACATGGTTCTCATGAGGTGAGACCATGGAGACTGGAGGTTGGGTGACTGAAGGCGTGGTTTTGAGTTTAGAATCTTGTCGGTGAGATCATCAGAGGAAGTAACTTTATTGGATAGAGAAGATTGTTTTTTGTCTCGATTTGGGAGAGAGCGATAATAGGTGTGAAATA
This sequence comes from Taxus wallichiana var. yunnanensis, assembly GCA_018340775.1. NCBI lineage: Eukaryota > Viridiplantae > Streptophyta > Pinopsida > Cupressales > Taxaceae > Taxus > Taxus wallichiana. Next base: position 521,571,454 of record CM031239.1, read on the forward strand.
GAGAAACATCTTATTTATGTATGTTGTTGACAAATAAATCAAGCAAAATATTTTTAACATCATGATTAATTTATAGGATGTGAACAGAAAATAAAAGTAAGTAATGAAGGTGCCTAAAGGAGTCTAAGGCTGGTTTCAGGTAGTTATGGATTAGGAGATGTCTGAGACGGTTTCTGTTGGGTGTTTAGGTCCCAATCAATTAACCAGTGAAAGGAATGTTTTGATGTGTTAATTATGTTTGTGCAGTCTCAAGAAGTGTGTGATAAGTGAAATGCAGAGAGTTAAATCCTTTTACTTAAGCTATGTGATCAGGTAGGATGCAGAAGGTTCATTTTAGACCAAAATGAAATGTGACGTTCGATGTATACAAACACTCAGAAAGGGAAATTTTGATGCAGAAAAGAGAAAATAGAGAAAAATGAGAAATACCTGGAGAATCGCTTATTGTGTTATTTGATTGCACTTGATGATGGTGTTTTTAGAAGTGCCGCTAGTTAGTGACTCAAATGCCTCAATGGTACCTGAAATGACACCATTTAGAATTACAGATGAGGCTAATAAGTTTCTTTTTTTTTTTTTTTGCAAAGCAAGTGATATCTGATGGCGTTGTTGGATGATCGTGAATTTGTTGATTTCACCTGGAAAATAAGATAAATATAATTAGTTGATATGGTTAAGAAAGAAGATATAGATGTTATCAAAAAGTTACTTCGCCAAAAGGAAGCAAGATAATAATAATGAAACTAATTAAAAAAAGTTATAGACCGATATTCATATACAATAAAAGGAAATAAGCTACAAAGCTATTAATAGACTATAAACGATTAAATGCTATAAACTATAAAACTATAGTTTATTAATAGACTATAAACTAAAGACTGGTTTTCTTATTAAAATAAATGATTAAAGAAACTATGAATTAAATAAACATATAAAACAAATGGGTGAAATAAATGATTAAATGCTAAGATATATTATAAACTATCCAATAATAATAATAATAATAATAATAATAATAATCTATGCAAGAAACTATGAAATGGATCTAACGAAAATAATTTGGAGTAGATTAATCGATTCGAAATCAATTCAGATGAGGAATGCATCTAGTGCTTCAAGTGGAACAGTCCATACACACAATGCGGGTGTTTTATAGATTGTTGATGGTGTCTATGCTACAGTTAGACTATTTTCAGTCAGACATGCAAAAAGTGTCTCAACTTTACTCACCCACATGTGTGGGACCAACAAATTGACTTCCCACCACCGCAAGCACCAAGGGTCATCCTACGTGGGGAAGAGTGTTTCCAAAAGGTAGATCAACTCAACAATGGTGGATGGAAAATCAATTCAAAGTTTTGCTTTAGAAAAAGGTGTTGTGAGCACTGTTTGTGATGGTGCGGTAAAGAATTGTAAAGCAATTGCTATAAAGATATTGTACAGGCACTAAATTACACTTTAATACTAAATGAATGTTTCTAAATGATATTGTTTATAAATGTGTTCTAAAGAACTGGAAGCCAACCGATGATAGAGAGACTGTTCAGTCACGATCCATAAAGCACTGCACACACGCACTGTTTAAAAATATGGAAATGTGTTCTAAAGAATTATAAACCAATCGTTGTAAAGATACTTTACAGTCACTATCACAAAGCTTGCGTGAAGTTAAAACTCATTTGGATGCCTCAAGCATCAGAATCGTGTAATGTTTATACCTGCAATGTGAAAGAAATGTAAGCCAACTACTATAAGGAGACTGTATAGTCACTGAAATTAGTGTTTTGGTGTATAGAAATGAGATACAGAGACTGTACAACCAAATCACCAGAGCTCTACGTGCATTTGAAGTTGAGATAGAAACTGGTGTAAGCATCAAGCATCGAATATTGTGAGTCAGTACTGAAGAAAAATAATCCTCGTATCTTACTTATGAATGATGGTTTAGATCTTTGAGGATGAAGCGCTAGGACTCAAAATCTAGAAATTTAATCCTCTGCTTTGTTTTTGATCGATCGACATATATATCTTTCATGAATTCATTATTAAAAATTCTAGACAATTGTTTACATTTTTACAAATCACAACTTTGTGCCTATATTTCTCTCTTTGAAACTTCATTTCTATCTATGTGTAGGTAGAAGACATTAGCATGGGGATCAATCTCCAAGATATTCCAAATATTTTCAACAAAAAAATGTGTAGTCTGATGTGATGATAATAAGAAATTACGAGTGTGATGAGTAGTCTGAGAGGATGGTAGCTTAGTGGAGAGGTAGGTGAGCTATGTGGCAAATAGGAGATGGGAGATTGGGTAGAGAATGAGATATGGGGATAGATGATGGAAGGGAGGATGGTGGATGAGGGGTGTGTGTGGAGTGGAGAGGTGAGGAGGTCGGTGAGATGGGGAGAAGGGACGCATGGGAAGGGAGTCTGTGGTAGGTGAGAGAGGAGATCGAGGTGTGGAGAAGTGGTTTGAAGGAAGGTGGGAGGAAGATAAGAGCTCGGATGGAGCTCGAATGTGGAGGAAGGAAAGGAAATGAAGGTCGGGAAATGGGGAGTGTGTTGATGGGTGCAGGGGAGGAAGGAGATGGTAGGAAAAGGAGATGGGATGTGGGAAGGAGTGTGGTGGCTGTGGAGATGGGGAGTAGAGAAGGAGGCGGGATGGAGATCTGAAGATGGTGGCTCGATGAGAGAGGAAGGACCATGGAGCTCGAGGAAGAGGTGAGTAAGATGGAGAGAAGGGAGAGGGAGGAGAGAGATATTGGATGGGCACTCGTAGGAGTTGGGAAGGAAGGAAGAATGATGGGTGTAGGATCGTGGCTTGGATGAGGTAGAGGAGATGGGGATCGGGAATGCTTATTTTATAATTAATTAAGTTTTGTTTTTAATTTGATTTTATTTTATTTAAATAAATAAATATTGTCTATTAGGTTTTAAAATAAATAACTATAGATTGTTTGTTTTAACATTTAAAATAATAGAAGTATAATTTGAAATGCGAGATCTATAATATTAGAAATTATGATCTAAATGAATATATAGATTGTATTTTATTAGGTCAAAGAAAAGGTCGATTAGTAAAGAAAAAAATTATATCTATTATACATCTAAGATTGCAAATAAAAGCAAGACAATAAGATTAATTTCTGGACTCGTTTCCCATGCAATCTTAGTACCAGGCCGATTAAACACTAGAAGAGTAATTACCTTGAAGATGACACAAACCTCTGCTACAGAAAAAGATAACACCAAACCTGCACGAGGTGAATAAAAGGACAAAACAAATAAAAATGACCAGATCTTGGATCTGGTCCCACCAGGCATGCCAAATGTTGATCTCGTTTCTAACTCTTCTCATCAGGTGAGTTTATGAGTAATCAAAAAACCCGAACCACTCCGTATACAGGGCTTAGGACCTCATGAGATGACGATAGGATGATACGGCGCAAAGAAAATAGATGCGTGATATCAAGAAGCTAGATCTGTAAAAATGAAACAGATAAGATTAGATCAAGATATGTGGGGTTTCCTGGATAGTGCCGGTTCCAAGAGGATTTCAACTCCCTTGGAGGATGTCAACCCCATGTCGAACAAGATAATAATAGATCGTGAACAATAGTAAAAATATAAGAAAAAGTTAAATAACAAGAGGACTTAGCTTATGCTCTACTATGGAGATGAACCAGGCATCAAGATGGCAAGATAATGAACCAAGGCAAAATTTCTCCTTCAAACGGGTAGAACTTAGTTAAGCTCTTTCTTCTCTTCTCTAGGCCTAGGTCTCTCCAGGTCTTCTTCCTTTCATTTTTCTTCTCTCTCTCCCTTCTCCTTGAAATATGGGGAAAACCCCATATTTATAGCTTAGATGTGAGACTAAACTATAGGTTAAATGATACCTAGGGGTGAAGTAAAGTAACCTGAGTTAGGGATATGATGTGATCATGTGGGGACCATGGCTTGAATTATTAGGTGTAGTGGGGGGCATGGTGGGTGAGAAGATTCCATTAAAAAAAGAGTGTCAGATGGGTGCATTTTGAATTAAATAATTTGTGAGAGATGGGGGATGATTCCAAAAATTGAATTATCAAATGGGTCCATATGGAGCCCATTGATAATCAATCAAATAATGTGAGCAAATAGATAGGATTTTATTTAATTTAAGAGAAAGAGATGCGAGAAGCACTGAGTTCAATTTGATTTCAGGAATTGTGGATTTATCCGTCTTTATGACTCAGCCTTGGATCAGTTGCATTGATCCAAGAGATGTTTTAAGTTTATTCAGGATGAACAAAAAATTATTGACCTTACGAAAGTTGCAAGGTCTGAATGAGTTGAATGAGCAATTTAGTTTAACTCAGGATGATCATGTAAAATGAATTTGGTTCCCGATATCATAATATCAGGAAGGCCTAGACCTTAAGCTAGGTAAGAAATTCTGGTGTATACTACAAGCTTATTAGCTATACCAGATAGAATCCATTACGGGAATGTTATACCCTGCTTGGTTCTAATAACGATTCGTTAAGGTTAATAACCTTAACCTAAACTATAACCTATTGGTTGAATTATTGCTAATCTAACCTAGCCCTAACTATAATCTTAATGCTCCTAAGGTTAGCTACACCTAGCACTATGGAAGTAAGACTAATGTCTTACCTTATGATCTAACCTATGTTCTAACCTATCTTAACTAATGATAATGGATGGAGGGGGACCTATGAAGGGGCGCGAGTCATGGGTGGTGGTTTCCATGGCATTAAATGAGGTGGATAAGCATGAAGGACAAGGGATTTGGTGGAGGTTGCTAACGGCTATTGTGACTGACATGGCAGAGTCGCAAATTTGGAAATGGTTGTTTGTTTTCATTTGGAAATCACCAACTTAGGCGGTCGGTGGCAATGGAGAATAGGTGGGAATCTTGGAGTTAATGCCATTGATGAACTTCGGTTCCCGAGCATGGATTGCTTGGGAAGGCATGTAAATGGAAAATTGGTTGGTATTTTGGTTTTCCATGCGTTCTATTTTTCTCTCTGCTTGATCACTGGTTCTTCGAACCAGTCTACTCTGTGTTGCATGGAAACTTTGAGAATATCTAGCTCTTTTCTCTGTCGGGGAAAGTTTATAAGGCATGAAGGTAACAATTTATTGTTGTTTAAGCTATTGTGGAAGAAGAAGGGAAGGTGCAAGCACATTCAGAGGTCTTCTTCAGATTTTTACGCGACACTATCAGGCATGATAGGCCCTAACTTTTAAAACTCTTTCTTTCCTTCAAATGATTTCATTAAAACAACTTTGTTCAGATGATTTTAGTACAGTTGGTTTGAAACAATGTATTGGTTCTTCTTTGTGGTTTAGGAACCTCGGAGCCATGCGAATAATATTCTGTTGAAATGTTACAACTTAATTTTTCTTTTTGGATTCATTTTGTTTGAAGACCCAAAATGTGATATTATGTTGTGGAATCTGTTAAATGTTCTTGCCGGTATACTTAAAATTTTTCCGATTGAATGTTTGTGGGGTAATTTACTTGAATGTGGCTTTTGTAAATTCCTTTATGTGTTTTCAATTTTGGTTAGACACCGATGAAGGTTTGCAAGGATTAGTTATGGTAATGACTCTGTTGGAGTCCTTGAAACGTATCTTATGTTTTCAACTTCTGTAGAAGCTTTGTTGCGATTACATTTTGGTATTGACTCATTGGAGTACTTGAATTGTGGGCATATTGAATTCGAATTCAATCGAAACCCTGGTCATGAGTACTGGTTGGATATGACTTTGTTGGAGTCCTTGCAGTATTCCCATTTGAACTCGACTCCTGATGAAGTCCTTGATGTGTTGCGTGTGACTCGATTTCTGATTTAAGTCCTCACTGTGCATGCATATTGATTCGACTCTTTCTTAATGTTGTTGTGTTTATATTCAGTTTGATTCTGTGGAAATGTGTGCTGGGTTACATTACAAACTCGACTGTTTGAGTCCCTACTATATTTTCATATTAGCTCGACTTGGATGAAACTTTGATGAAATTATGATATGGAGTCGACTTCTGATATAAGTCCTTGCTGTGGTTATTCCTTCTTGAATTCGGCTTCTGATATAAGTCCTTGTTGTATATTCGTAGGGATTAGATTCAGTTGAATGTTCTTTGTATGTATGTGTTTTCGACTCAGTTGAATGTTGCTGAGTGTTTCGACTCAGTGGGAATGTCGCTGTGTTTGCATAGGGTTACGTCTTCTATTTATAGTGTTATCTAGTCTCGTGTTTGACTGAGATAAAGAGTTCCTTATTGTCCGTGTCGGTGATGGTGTTGGGTATTTTCATGTTTGATGAATGATATGGAAAGATTTATTGAGTCTATTATGGTTGGATTATTTACTACTGCTTTGTCGCAAGAACTCTTGTAAGGCTTAAATAGCTACCGGTGATTTTATATTGGATTTTGTGAAACTGTAGTTTCTTCTTGTAATCTCGACTGATTTAGTCACATGCGTAAATGTAATTGCATTATTCTAGAGGAGTCAGTACAGTCCAGAACATGATTGATATGGGAATCTGATTGTCTCTGTTCCTTCTCCTAAGTTGAAAAGTACATGTTGATATATATATATAACTGTAGGAAAAGAAAATATTCTCTCCTTGTCTAAAAACCTTGAGTGCTTTCTTCTTTGAATCCTTACGTGAACTCTGCGGTAAGAGCATAACAAAAATAGACTATTAAATTGTATGGAGAGACTGGTAAAAATTGTGTTGCAGTATAAGTAGGTATACTTGTCAATACCATTGAAATAATGTATGATTGAAAAGGAATTACGTCAGTTGAGCTTGTTAAATGTTATAAACTGCCTTTGTGTATTTGTTAAAAACATTCTTGTTGGAGTATTGCTATCTTTAGGATGGTTGTAATCATTTGTCTTTAGTCTCTTACATATAAGATGAATTATCCAAAGGTATTAAGGATTAATTGGTAACTATAATGTGGGTCATGCATCAAAAGTCATGTTAGAATTACAAAATGATGATTAGTCTGATTTATGTTAAGAATTTGAAGAAATGATTTCATTTAAATAGGTTGTTTAATGAGAGCAATTGGTAGAATGCAATTGTTTTAAGAATTAGTGCTTATCATGCTCAGTTCACAAAACTGACCCGTGTTGGCAATTTTTGCAGATGGTTGTCGTAAGTGGTAAAGGCACGCAGATCTGATATGATGCTCAGATTATTTAATTTGGTTTTATGATGAATTCCAACTTGACTTCTCTAATTGTATTATATGAAGGAAGTTGTTCTTTTGCTGTTGAGTATTGTATCGAATATGCTGAATGCATAAATTGTAATTATTTGGCTTAGAAATAAATGAAATGAGGGAATTGTTACTATGTGGTTGTATTTGTATTGTGATGGATTGATCCTCTTTGGTTCGATTGTTTTTAAGTGATTTTTTTTTAGTATTGAATACCTTGGAGATATTTGGATTCTCTAAGTAGGCCTTGTAAAGATTATGTGACTGAACACTTGTGAATGATTAGTAGTTCTGCTATGTTCTATATAAGGCTAATTTGGAAATTAGTCCACTGTCTTCCAAGAAGCTAAGGTTTAAATAAATCTTAATAGGTAAATGAGCGGAAGAGTAATCTATTACTCCCTAACTTCAATCTAAGCTAAGACAACGTACATAACAAATCTAAATCACTATATCTTAATACAAATAAGTAAGATATAATTCAGTTTGAAAACCGATTTAATCCTAAAAGGGTATATTTAGCATCCTTATGAGGAGACTTAGGCTACTACCCATTTTCGTTGAATAAGATTATTGTTAATCATTGAACTCTATGACGAGATCTCAAATCTTATTAAATTTCTCTCTGAGGAATGGATCTTAAATAAGTAAGACAACTCAATGATGAGGAACCCAGGAGTTGGGAAAAGACTACCTAGAAAGGAGAGTCTTAAAGTGTAATTGCAACTCAACGTAAGTAACACCTTAAGTTTAATAGATATTTCCGAGGTGGTTTTGTAGGATGTCGGCACATGACAACTGCAGGGTTGTACCTTTGAGAAGATTAGGATCTTCTCGAGGATACAACAATGCAGGTGACTTATGGTGACACCCTTTGCATTGATCGTTAAGATTTACACCTTAAACTCGAACAAGTTTTTACTCGGGATCTGGTTAGGAACATGGTCATGTTATGAGGCTGCCCTTGGAGATTTGGGGTACCTTGACACACAGGGTTAACTAGGGTTGACCCAGTATGTCAGCTTATCCCTAGTCCTCGAGAGCATCCTTATAACGTTGTCATGTTATTAATCCGTTCCTGAGTGAATGACTTGGGAGAGGGATGGCTGACAGAAGTCAGTATAAGACATTCTATATAACATCGGAGTGGGGTGGAGGACGTATTCTAGATTGATGAGTATGCCGTCAAGGAATATGAGACATGAACAGTATGTTTCAAAACTTTGGCCAAAGTATCGCAAGCTGTTGATTGCGTTGTCTTATGACACCTAGTCGAGGGCGTGATGCCTATAAATAATGGTAACAATTATTTAGATAGGTTCCTGAATGAGCATTAAATCCCATATTAGGGAAGAGAACTGCAAGAGTGAAGAGTTAAAGTAAAAATGCCAACTCTGTGAAACTCATGAATAGATCGGTAGATCACCGAGTCATGGAATGAATAGATCGGTGGTGCACCGAGTCATTACAGCTGCATATGGTTATCTGTTATAAGAATGGTTGTTTGATTTGTGAGTTCTAAATTATGTATTTAGAACTAGGAAGCATTTATCAAATTTTTTTACTTGTTCTAAAGTAATAAAATGGGAATGTTACACTCGAAAATGTGTGCCGATGCACCTAGGATTTTATTGTTGAATTCTAGGCTACATCACTGGTTCCATTACCGGACCTCTTTTTAGTTGTTCTCGGGATGGTTTGTGATGAAGACATATCGATTGACCTAGCAAGTGTTGAGGAGTGGATACATGATTTGGAAGAAGAATACACATGGAGGTTCAACACTGGATCTGAGTTTAATGCACACGTATGGGTGGAACAGAATCTATATGATAGTTTATATGAGAGCTTCTTCAATATATTTCTAGTAGAATTGTATGAGTGGCTGATTGCTTATGCATCTAAATGGAATTAGAGGTATCACACACTTGTCTAGATGCAGGAAGAATTTTAGAACCTTTATGATGTTGATCTAATTTGGACTCGTGCAGTGGATACATGGTTCCATGGTGTTTTGAACAGTTATATCTTGGAGTACTCAATTTCCACTTATTCATGCCCAAAGGTAGCTTGAATTCCAGTTTTTACGATATCCAAGGGGAACTTACCTGCAAGGCATTCCACTAGTGATCAATATCCTGATGGTAAATTTGAATTTGGAGAGAAAACTGATGGCTAACTAAACCCCACCACATGTGTGGGGGCAGGAGCAGGTTTGGTGAAAGATGGAAGACCTAGCGGAAAGGCAAAGAGAGGAAAGGTGACTTAAGTATAATGAGGCATGCGAGAGGGAGGTAGAGAAGCAACGGGAGGTTGCAGAGAAAATGGCATTGTGGAGAAAGATAGTTCGGGAAGGAGTTGAAGTTCACACGTAGAAGACGTGGAACCTAAGTATCAAGAACTCCCCATTTGGGAAAGCATGATAGGGAACCCTCCTTAGGCCTCACATAGAAGCACGCCAAAGTAGAAATGACACAGGCAAGGGTGTGGGCATTCTAAATCCACCTGAAACCTTTCCCTTGCACTTGGTTTTCCAACATCTAGTACAAAAAATAGTCAAGCTAATTCAAGTAGTGGGAGAGCATAGGAGTGAGTCTTATAAGAGGCACAATGATGGCAACACAAATGAATTCATTGTTATATGGGAGTACCTTTTTGGGTGTATCATCTACACATAGAATTCAGGCACATGTAAATTTTTGGACTATCTTCTGGGAGTAGTAACACTTCATAGACTATTGGGGTATAGTTTAGTACTACTATTGGGACACAGGAAGTACATCTTTTGGTCCGACCCAGCTATAGGTTTGGGATCAAGAGGTATAGGTGGCTCTAGCTCCAGGTGGATCTGGTGGTTCTGGAGGCCGAGGAAACACAGGAGGTTCTGATCAGGTGGGCAAGGTCCACACCAACCCAAATATTTACATGGAGATGTCTCTTCATCTTCCAGAGTATAGGGGCATAGAAGATGTTGTTGAACACATGCATATGTGTGAAATAATGTGTGTGCAAAAGGAATCATGACTTCTAAGCATAGGGAAAGTCAATTTGCTACTACGTTACAAGGGCACACACACTGGTTAGTAAAAAAGTTTGACCTTGATCAGACTTGCGTAGACTATGCAGCCTTAAAAGATGCTTTCCTTAAAGAGTTTCACATCCTTGAGTTTGAGCAGAAGAGTATAAGTGTGCTCAAGGATATTAAGCAAGGCACTACTAAGAGTGTCATAGAGAGTATGATGCCCATTTTAAAATGTTGTTATCTAAGCTTTCTTATGATATTCATGCAAGCCAACATGCACAATGGTTCGTTGGAGGCCTGATTACACCTTTTAGGAGGGCACTATCACATAAAACATACACTGATCCACACAAAGCACTTGAAGTAGCCTTACACGCTGAGGGTAATTGGAAGTATAGACACTGGGGTGAGCCCATTTTTAGAAGCACATCAGCTATGGCAAAGTAGTTGAGAAACTATCGAAAATTCAACACATGAGATGCACACAAGGATTTGGTGCATAGATTGTGAAAGTGGAAGGTCACACAAAGGATAGTTGTCCCCACAGATCAATGTGCTCACTTGTTGTTAGACTATGAGATATGCCATTTAAACCATGATGCTAGCTACTGCCCATTACTACAACGCGTGATAAGGAAGAATGTTTCATGCTACTACAAAATCTATAGGTCCATGACTCATGACATGGAAGACTATCGAATGATTGGTCAGATCCATGATGCTATATATATTGGTGTATGACAGATAGGAGTTTTAGATAACTCTAAAGGTAAGAATGAGCATCAGGATCAGGATCACAATCAGGCATGCTATGATCGAAATGAAGGGCATTTTGAAGGTAGTCATGGCCATAGGTCGAGGATACCATGGTGGATTTGGAGGATGAGGCCATGGTGGTGGAAGAAGTGAGTTCCCTCATGGAACATGTTATACATGTGGATCTCCTTGACCACTACAGTGAATGTCCTCAAAATATTACATGTTCTTTCTATGGAAAGAATCATAGCTATGAGGAATGCCCGACTTATATGAGCATCTTAGCAAGCAACATAAATAGGAAAAAAAGGCGTGGGGATGGTTAGGATACAACACGATGTGGAGAATCAAGTGGATGCCCAAGTTGGAACTAGAATCTGAGGCATTACAAGTAAAGATCATGACCCACGTGCTTGAAGCAACGTACGCACAAAGAAGCATTACAACAAAAGCCTACCATCACTAAGGAGGAGGTTCTACATGCACGGTACCCAGATCCTTCCCATCAGAAGGAGGTTTATCAGGAAACCATGGAGGTACTCAGAATTTCAAGGTGAGATACAATATTTAAAAGAGAAATCATGGAAGATGGAGAAAAGAAAGCATCAGAGATGGTCCAAACTGATATAGATGACTTGAGAGAAGTGTGCAAATTGTTGCATTAGGAGAATATCATTCCACTATTGGGGAATTGGTTAAAAGGAAATACTCTGCATGTAAGTACTAAGACTAGATGGCAGATCCTACATGTAAATCTTCCCCCTCATAGCCTAGATTATGACAAGGAAATAACTCTGAATGTTGTTGTGGATGGGTGGCTATTGAGTAATATATTGATTGATATTGGCGTGAAAGTCAATGTTCTTACCTTAGATGCATGGGAACAAATGGGGAGACCCCATTATAGCCATCCTCTAATGTATTGTTCATGGCTAATCGGACTAAGGCCACTCCCATCGAAGTTTTAAAAGATGCATCCATTACCATACAAGGAGCCAAGTTCACTGGAGATTTTGAGGTTTTAGCGCTGGAAAGAGTCGATAGCTTCCCATCTCTATTGGGGCATCCTTGGTGCTATGCAAATAATGTTGATCTTTGGTTCAACAAGGGTTATATCAGTTTTGAAAACAAGGAGGAAAGAGTTATTATCCCTTTAACAAATGGAAAATATGCACCCTATGTTGAGCCCTTGAGTGAAGAAGACCTAATAGGATTTATGTATGCATGTCATCCGGGATCCAGAGGTGCTTGAGCCATGTAAAGAAGGAATCCTTCATTTAGTGGGAGGATGCACAATCTATTAGCGATACTACAAGTGTTTCTTGTGATAATTGGGCTCATAACACTTATGAGTTGGTAGGGTGCGAAGTAAAGAGCATATTTCCTAAGGGTAAAAAACCACATTATGTCAGAGAATAGGTAATAACTCGTACCTTGTTACACTTTGGAGAAGGAGATCCTATGGTGTTCTTGCGTGCCATGGAGGAACAATGGATAGACCCACTTGGAAAGAAGAAATATGCTAGCATATACACTACACGGGACAACAAGCGTGGTTGGTGGGTGGTCCACAAGGATAATCTTGTAGGATGGAATGAAATTAGGATTTCTCTTGCCACTAGGTTCTACAGAGAAATGCACCTACTCAAATTTGTACTTATCATGGTAATCAACCTATTCAACACCACGTTCAGAAGTGTGAGAGACTCTAGACAAGAGGGTAGGAAGCTTTACCACCTTCACTCTGGGTGCACAAGTTTTATTCCACTTTACAAGGTACGCATGTGTGCTTGGTATGTCTATGCCGAACTCCATAGAGAGACTAGAAATTGGCAGGATTTAATTACAGGAATGGCCTGATGTTGACTTCTTCTCTACCAAGCCTCTAGTGGAAGAAGCATTAAAATTCATAAAGTGCTTAACTATGGGAGATAGTGCCAAGGCTGAAGAACTCCTTCAGGAGTTATTGGATGAAGGAAACTCAGGAGCACATTTTTTTGAAGAGACAGAGGCCGATGCCACACTACTTCAGCATGCTTTCCTTGAGAAAGAAAAAGGTAAAATGGTCTACTTAGTGGATGACAAAGAAGTAGAAGATCTAGATATAAACCATTCAACAGTAGGTGTGAGGTGTTGACATAGTGTAGATAAGACCACACATGCCTATCATGAACCTATGAAGACAAAGAAGGTGAATATTGGATCAGATGTTGAGCCTAAGGAAGCCATAATTGGAGACTATTGGTCAGACTCTAAGTGTGGAAAAATCATAGAGCTACTATGGGATTATCAAGACTTATTCCCTCGAGGGTACCATGAACTTAAAGGCATGCATGAATCATTAGGGAGATGAAGATAAATCTTAAAGAGGGTGCATGCCCAGTTAGAAAGAGACCCTACAGGATGAACCCCAACTTGCATGAAAAAAGGTCAAAGAAGAGATTGACAAAATGTTGAAGTCTAGGATTATCAAGCCCCTCGATGAGTCAAAATGGGTTAGTCCAATGGTGATCAATATCAAGAAGGATGGATGGATTAGGATCTGTGTGGACTACAGGGAGCTGAATGTTGCATGTGTGACTGATCCCTTTCCTACGCCATTCACTAAGGAAATACTAGAAGGTGTTGCAGGGCGTGAAATCTATTCATTTACAGATGGGTTCTCTAGGGTATCATCAGTTAGGATTTCCCAAGAGGATCAGGAAAAGACTACTTTTACTACTGAATGGGGTAGCTTCACCTATACTATGATGCCTTTTGGTCTGAAAAATGTGCACTGCTTGTATTTTCACGCATAGTTGTTCAAGCATTCAAGGAGTTTATTCACAACTTCTTACAGGTTTATTTGGATGATTGGATGGTGTATGGATTAGTTAAGGATCATTGTGACAATCTATGCTTAATGTTTGAAATATGTAGACAGTTGAGTATCTCTTTGAACATCAAGAAGTGCATATTTTCTACACCATTTGGGATACTTTTAGGACACATAATCTACAAGGAAGGTTTGTTGGTTGATCCAACTAAGGTTGCAGTCATTATAGGCCTAAAGAGCCTACTAGTCAGAGTGAGGTGCATGGATTTTTGGGTCATACAGATATTATAGAAGTTTATTAAAGGATATGCCAAAGTTTCCACACCATTGGAGGAGTTACTTGAAAGGGAAAGGTACATTCTACTGGGGAGAACCACAACAACGCACATTCGAGACATTAAAGGAGAAACTTACTACCACACCTATTCTATGTTTTCCTTCATGGGACCAACCATTTCATGTACATGTGGATGCCTCTGGCATGACCATTGGCATGGTATTGGCTCAGCCTAGAGAAGGTATTATAGATCATCCTATCTATTTTTGCTAGTAGAAAGTTGACTCTGCATAAACAAAACTACACAACTACAGAGCGTGAAGCTTTGTCAATGATCTATGCGCTACATAAATTCTAATAAGTACCTACTAGCTACACCATTTTTCTTTATACAGATCACATGGCATTGAAGTATTTGGTAAACAAACCCATTTTACAAGGGCACATATGTAGATGGGTACTCTTATTTCAAGAATTTGATTTCATAGTTGTGGTAAAACTAGGGAAAAGTAATTCTAGACCAGACCATTTATCCAGAATATAGTCAGGAGAAGAAGCACATAGGAATTGAAGATACCATGCCAGATGCACAATTATATAGGTTACAATGAGCACCATCGAATTAGAGGACATTGTTGTCTTTCTACGAACATGCATGGCACCAGAAGGAATGAAATCCTTAGAAAAGAAACAACTTTCTATACGCATGACACCCTATATGTTAATTAGCGGTGACCTGTACAAGTTAGGTCGGGATGAAGTATTGTGTCATTGTGTACTAGAACATGAACACACATATCATGGAGGAAGCTCATGGTGGTATAGTAGGTGGCCACTATGTAGGTGATGCCACCACACGCACAAAGATTCTACTCACTGGATTATGGTGGGAGACCCTATATAAAGATTGTAAGGATTATTGCAAAGCTTGTGATCATTGTCAACATCTTGGAAAACCAGGACAATGAGATGAGATGCCATTAAGACCTATTACTAGTGCAGCCATTTGAGAAATGGGCTATAGATTTTGTGGGTCCTATTTCACCAATGCATGCGTAGAACTGGATCATGCTATATCATAACTTACATAGATTATCTGACAAGGTGGGTAGAAGCAACACCTACAAAGGATTGCACAATGGCTACAATAGCTAGGTTTCTATGGGAAAATGTTATTACATGGTATGGATGTCCTTTAAGTTTGACCAGTGATAGGGGCACACACTTTCTGAATGAGACAATCAAAATTTTATTGATGAATTCATGATTGCACACCATAAGACTACACCATATCATCCTCAGGAAAATGGGACTCATTGAGGCTTTCAACAAAATTTTGAGCCAACATTGACAAAAATATGTGATGTTGGAAGAAAGGATTGGGATGATAAAGTATCTACAGTATTACTTTGGGCATATCAAACAACATATAAAAGGTTGAACAAAGCCACACCATTTCAGTTAGTGTTTGGCACAAAAGTAGTTCTTCCTATGGAATTCATGTTACCTTCTTTGTGTATTGCACATGCTGGAGGTCTAGCTGATGAGAAAGCATTAGAAGAATGGATTGAAAAGTTAATCAAGTTGGATGAGTGATGAGAAATAGCACATTGGAGTCAAAAACAAGAGAAGGCCAGGTAAAAAAGCATGGCATGACAGGCACATCAGGGATAAAAAGCTTGAGATAGGACAAATGGTGCTCCTTTATGATTCTAAATTTTTGTGCCATCCAGGTAAACTCAAAGTACATTGGTTGGGGCCATATGTTATCACTCACATACTTGAAACATGTGCTTGTCAATTAGAGGCACTTGATGGAATACGGTTACCCAGATACTTCAATGGGAGTAGGTGAAGCCCTACTATAAATAAGTCTTCTTGGTGTTTGTAATAAGGTAAGTGTTTCCATTTAGATTAGGTTTTCAATTCTATATTTCCTTAATGTGTTTCCTTCTTTGTCACTATGCTTTGTCAATTTAGTTGGTGTGTTTTGTGTAATAAGTGTGTTTACGCGCCAGAAGCTAATTACTATTTGGAGAATTTTTATGTGCAGAGGACTACACATACCCTTAGTGTGGGGTGGTTATTGATATCTAGGTACATGACTGATGAAAATAAGTACACATGAAAGGAACTAACTACTACGGGTGTTATTCAAGTTGGAAAATTGAAAAAAAAAAAAAAGATTGCTTCTGAAATGAGGACCATAGGGAGGTGAATGAAGAAACAAGTATAACATGAGGTAAGCAGAGGCCATGGAACTACCAAAAGAAGGCAGTGGTGAGGTACTCAGGCACATGGAGGCACGCTGAAAGAGAAGTCTATGGCTAAAGGTAGGAAGGGCACGCTAGAAGGTTATAGCTTGGGCGCAAAGATGTACCACATGGAAGAAACAAAAATGGTCGATTAATGAGAGGATTGTTGGTAGGTGGAGGAGCAATAAATGCACTAAATTTTTGAAAATCTATATAAGGATGGGATGTGAGTTCATTTTTACCATTGCAATTAAGAGAATTTGAAAAGAGCTAAGTGCAAATGGCTGAGAAAAATCATGTTGAGGTGCGAAGAGTGTGAAACCAGACATGGAGAGAAGGTTTGTGCATAGAGAAGCTTGTGTTCCCATAGGTGAAGGGTTTGAGTGAAGTAGACATGTTACAAATGAGCTAGGGCACATGATTTCCACTAGGGCATGAAGATTTGAACTAGGGTTTCAACTTTCTCTGATTACAGAGGGAAGAAAAGAGATTTTTCATGGCACCAAGAAAGCACCCACAACAGAGAGTAAAAGGAAGAAGAAGGTCAAAGTGGAAGAAGAAATTGCTCCCGAGAGTAATTTCTCAAAAATGTAGTATCCAGAGGGCATGATCATGGGACAAGAATGGGATTCCCACATCCATCAATGTAAAATCAATGATTACAACCATCATACATCAGATAATAAGAAGGATCTCGATGCATTGTTGAGCACAAAAATGAACAAGCACAACAGAAGATATGCCAGTGTATGATGATGCTGGTGAGAAGTTACTAAAGTAGATTGAGTCTACTAGTTGTATGAGCTGCCATACTTTGGGAAGTATGAACCATTGTATCGATGGTTGATGAGAAGAGTCCATGAGGACTTCTTCTACTTTTCCAGATGGAGGGTTAGAATCACAACTTGCCTTGATTTCAATAGTGACAGGACTAAGGGCCTCAGGAGTGGATCTAGAGAGTGATTTAACTATAAGGCCACAATCCTGGAGACAAGGAAGGAGTTGGGGTATACCAAAGGTCCACGTGTGGCATGGACATTGACAAATTGAAGAAGTACCCAGTAGTGTAGGCAAGCTACACATCTTGTAACAAAGTTGAATGACCAAGAAAGGTGGTCATAGGTAAACACAATGTGGTTGCACATTTGCAAAGAAGATGTCTCAAGGAGTGGTCTACAATATCATGGATCACATAGCAAAGAAATCATTGAAGAAGCATGATAGGTGACAAAATAAATTTTGGCACTATTTTATTGTCTTTGGTGTTTATGGAGATTGGAGTGCCCGATGGGCCAAAGGAGAAGATTTGGGAGTACCCCACGAACACAAATCTCTGGAAAAAGATTTCAAAAATACTTGTGTGAAGGATCAATGAGTGGACCATTCAAGTAGAGGGTGGAGAAGTGGTATGATAGACTCCATAACATTTTGAAGAAGAGTGGCACATACCCAAGGAGTTTCCTTTGGTGGTGGGTAAGGTAAGTATAGTTTGTAGTCTACCAACATTTTTACATCACACGATTTGATGATGAAGGATGGGGCTTGGAGCCCATGGTGAAAATTACCATATGCCTTCACAACAAGATATTTCTAGGCATCATTTCACTAGTTTTTAGATGTGCATGCCACCTAACCTTCAATGTAGATAAGGTAGATTGTGACTACCACACTCTAGAAAGAAATATGTATATCCAGGGTGGAATGCCTACATTGAGAGGCTTATCTCATATATTATAAGCATGAAGCCTATAAGCTTGGTAGTTGGGGACACCAGAGCAGTGCTTGTGTACCTTCAACTCAAGCCCAAGCTAGAGAACACTAAGTATGTGGAGAATGAGTTCACGCTCCCAGGGCCACCAAAAGGTAAGCATACAATGGAAAATGTTCCAGTGCCTAAGCCCACAGAGACAATACAAGTAGATGATGAAGAAGAGGAGCATGAAGATAGTGGTGGTTTGGAGCATAGAGGAAGAAGAAACCTCCAAATAGGGAAGAAGTGAGCACGTGACTACTCCACCCCAGCCACAAGAAGGAGATGATGAGGACTTGATGCGGTACAAGGAGAGCTCCACTTCAAAAGAGTATTCAGGAGAACAAGGACCCAAGGTGCTACTCCACAATCAATGCATAGATCACCTCAACTCTCTCCACAGAAGGAGACAACTGAGAAAAGAAGAAGGAAGTTGAAGTTGAATGAGGAGGTGGAAGAGTCTGAGGAAAGTGCACCCAATTCCCCTACACCTCCAGAGAATGTGGAAGAACCAAAGGATGAAGAAATGAAGGATGGAGAAGAGGGAGAAAAGGAGGTAGATGAGACAACAACCGAGACTACTCAGGGTATAACAAAAACAAGCTCCAAATCTTGAAGCCCAAGTTCCTAAGGGGCCAGATCAAAGAGAACAAGTGGAGAATATGTTCCACCAGTCATGGGCTATGCACCGAGGACATAGTAAAATTGTCCATGCCCATTTTCAAAGCACAATGACACAAAAGGAGTTGTATGGGTGGGAGCTGATGGATGAAGATATGGAAACCATGTGCACAAGGAAGCAATTTCATGGTCGATGCACACACACATGGATGAACCAGAATTTTGATGTATGTGAAGAGTCATGTGTATCAAGGAGGTTGAAGAAGACACCTCAAGCTAGACACATAATAATAAAGCCTACTATTATGTCGATGAACAAGTGAGCAATGCTTTGGTGAAGGTCTCAATAGAGGTGGCATGATGAAATATGGATAAGGCTGCAAATAATTAGGGTGCACACGAGAGGAGATCAAAACTAAGGATGTAGAAATAGTGCACCTAAAGCAAGAAAAATACTTGGCACAGAAGAAGAACATTGTTTTCATCAACATGGCAGAGGAAGTTGGGGACAATATCATGAAAGCAAAGCCACACTTAGAGCCAAAGGTACCCAAAATGTTTCCTTTGGCAATGCATTATGTAAAACCTTGGTGGACTTAGTGCTTGAAGATGAACCTCTGCATGCCAAAACCAAAGGATCCAACACAAGAAGCAGAGAGAGAAAAGGCTTCGGTGATGAGAAAGATTGCATCATATGAGGGGTTGCTTTAGAGCTTGCAGGAGGAACTAAAGAAAGTAGATCAAGCATTGAATATTTGTACAGCCCCAAAAGTCATTATAAGAACCAGACCATTTTGGAAGACAATGAAGTCCTAAGGCCATGAAAGATGAGACCTTGGGCCACACAATGATTAGCACTTGTCAAAGAAGAAGCATGAGGCCCTTACAACAGCTCAAGAACCACACAAGGAAAGGCTGGATGAGCTTGGGAAACTCATCACACAAAAGATGGACTTATTAGAAGGAAGAATGACTACCATGTCCAACATTGTGTTGGTCTTGCAGAATGAGAAAGGAGAGATTGCAAAAGATGAGTTAGAGTCAATTGTAGTGGATATCCTAGAAAAGGAGAGGTCACACTCAATGATTGGAAAACTTTAGAGGTGGAAATAAAAGAAGAATATCCAGAATTGATTCTTCAGTTGAAGCAGAAGATACTATAGGGTAAAGACATTCTTTTATTCATCAAAATTATTTCTATTCTTCTATTCATATTCTTTGATTCATTTTGGAGACAACCATTTCTAGGGTGAAAATGCAATTAGTGTGGGGTAATGTTGATCAGTTAAAAATATGGCACTTAGCAAAGAACATACAAAAGGTTCACATGGAAGAGTAGAGTGCATTCAAAAGCACGGGAGGATCGGGAAAGGAATCACGCACTGAGGAATAGAGATAGATTTGGGACTTAGCCATTTTCACGATGAGGATCTATTTTTGAAGATGGCGTGTGGAGCACACAAACCGGTTAAAGACTTGTGCGACACACATTGGCTATTTTTGAGGATCGATACAAAGCACTTTGCATGGATACAAGCTGAGAATAGATTTACTACTGATAGTTAACTAGAAGAAGTCTATTGTTAGTGCACTTGCATGTGTGGCTATTATTGTAATGATGCATGTGCTAATAATAACATGTGACCTATTTTGGGATTAGATAAGTGGTGAAGGGAAAGTCCCCACCCTTATAAATATGTAGTGAACTATGTAGCATAGTAGGGCATGTGAGAACTGAGTTATTGTGAGGTTATGCTTTGCCAAATCTGATGTGCGCATAGACTATGGTATTATCTATTGTAATAAGCTTCTGTGTATTTATCATGTTTAATGTAATGGAATGTGTTGGCTGAATCAAGTGTCAAATCCTAGAGTATAATTGGTTTGTGCATGCTTGATTTCATCATGGTTATCTCTTAAGTCTATTATTCTCTAGATCTAGATCTGAATATGTACTTGTATAGAATGATATATTAGTCATAGATAAAGAATCCATTACAATTTATAGTATGAAGGCTTGAATCCCTAGAGAAGAATACGGGTGCATGGGGAGGAAAAATATCCAACAACACTTTATAATGATGGATCCCATTACAATTTATAGAATTTTGAGAGAAGAGAGAAAACTTAAAGACCTAAATGAATGCCTTTCTTAGCACTCAAAACTAAATTATTGATGTGAAGGCAACATGGGTGAAATGCATGACCCATATCTCATGTATCCTTACTTGCAACATGAAGGAAATGGCCCCCATGTCTCATTAATGGAAGTAGCTAGTTGTATAGTGATTTTGAGTGCAAGATAAGAAACACCATTTTTACCCCATTTCCATCACCAAATATGAAATTTAAAGATTTTGATGTGTAGAGGGATTCAAGACCTTTCTGGAAAGTCTAAGTTTAAATGAAATGGAGCTTTGAATTGAAAGTTATGGCATTTTGAAGTTTTTAGTTCAGTGGGAAAACTAGGGGCCATTACTTTTGTTTTTCTCAATACCTATGGTGATTTGACCCCCTTCTTCCTTTACCATCAGTCCTCTCCATTTGCTTTAATTTTCTTGTTTAAGGGAAGTAAATCAGTTTTTCTTCACCACTTTTCTTTACTTCTCTATTTTCCTTCTATGGTGTTTTGAACTTGCTATACTACCACCTCACACTTAGTTCTTCATCGTTTCCACATTACTTTACTTCTCTTAATTTTAGAGAAGTAAAGTAGTTTCATTCCCCACTTACTTCACTTTTGCACTAGTCCTCTTTGTAAGGAAAGGAATTTGCAACACTTGCATTGGGATATGGCCTAGCTCACCCTCCAACATGGTGATGGCTCGGTTTGTGGCTTAATCAAAAACTCACTGGATGAATCTTACATGGATTAATGTCTATAATCACTTTTACTTGCATTGCATTATTTTGGAAATGTAATTCTTTCTACCTCTAAACACCGCTTCACCTTATAATATTTTGATGACTTTTATCTTTGGTGAATAACATTTCCTTTACTTCATTTGTGACTTTATGTTGAAAGACATTTCTACTCAAACCACTGCAAGTGCATACATGGTAGCTCGCCATCAAGATCACCTATTAACTAGGCATAACAAGTCAACGAATCACCTTGACATCCCTTAAATGGGTTGAATATCATTTATTTTACTTGGATTAGTGTCTTCACAATGTGATTATTCCACCTTACGTTCACTACTTTACACATTGTTAACTCGACAAATTCCTCCTTCTCAATGCATTGATTTCCATTTTCTTTACTTGATTGTGGGCTCCTCATTGAAGCGGACTTCATCAAGATGTGGCTCAATCGTCACTCACGGTGTTTGGAGTGCCAACAAGTTAAGGCTGAGCATCAGCATCCAACATTCCTTCTTTATCTCATGCTATACCAAATGGAAGTGGGACACCATTTCCATGGATTTCATTATTGGGCTACTGATGTCGAGATATCACCATGATGCCATCATGGTCATGGTTGATAAATTGACAAAAGTGGCTCACTTTTCTCCGGTAAAGACCACTTATATAGCTAGAGTAGTGGCACGGGTATATTTGGATGAGATTGTCAGGTTACATGAGATTTCATGGAAGATCATTTGTGACCACAATCCTTTGTACACTTCACATTTCTAGACTACCATGCAGTATGTCCTCGGGACAAGGATCAACTTCAACACAACATATCACCCTGAGATAGATGGATAGACTGAGTGGGTGAATTAGATTTTAGAGGACATGCTCAGGATGTATGTGATGGATCAATAGACTAAGTGGGAGGAGTACCTGTACTTAGTGGAGTTTTCCTACAATAATAGTTTTTAGAGTTCCATAGGCATGGCTCCTTTCCAGGATTTGTATGGTAGTGAGTGTAGGACACCTATGAGATGGGACAAGTTAAAGGATAGAAAATCCCTTGACTAGATCTTCTACAGGAAATGGAGTAGTAGGTGGTGTTGATAAGGAAAGATTGCAGGAGGTAGAGGATAGGTACAAGAAGTATGCGGATCAGCATAGGATCGACCGTAGTTTCATGTGGGCATGAAGGTGTTCCTTCGTGTCACGGCACACAAGAGCCCTACCCATTATGAAAAAGGTTCTAAGTTATCTCCTATATTCATGGGTCCTTTTGAGATCATGGAGCGTATCGGCCCTTTGGCCTACCGTATAGCATTTCCACGCAACTTGTCTCGCATACATGATTTTTTCATGTTGTAGTTCTCAGGAGATATATTACAGATCCTTTTCATGTGTTAGATTGGACATCATTGCAGGTGCAAGATAAGGGGTAGGTGATCGTGGAGCCCATTCACATCTTAGATTACAAGACATTAGGCCTTCGAGGTAGAGAGGTTGATCATCCGAGTGCAAGTGGGGACAAATATGATGAAACTATGCAACTACATGAGGAGGATGCTACTTATTATGAGTTCGCCCACATTTGTTCTAGTGACTTCCAGGAGGAAGTCAAGTCTAAGGGGACCACTTCCTATGACATCTTTGATGCTTATTTTGATACAGTTGATTACATTATGGACATTATTATGTTTTGATTTAGTATGTTGTTAGACATTTGATCATGGATTATTGTTGATCTTGATTTGGTTATGATACATGATGATTATTAGAGACACTCATATGTGGATGATGATATACTATTTGACATGGATGTTTTATGGATGTTGTTTAGACATATGATTTTGGATATTATGAGTAGATCTAGAAAATGGATATTATTGTTGATGATGATATATGAATTGTATGTTATAATGTTAAATTGCCTTGATGTTGTTGTGATTTACATACTTAGATGATTTTGTGATTTTATTTATATCATATTGGATGTTCTGATATGGCCACAAGGCCGAAGGAGGTATTTGTATTTTGCAGGTTAAAAATATCACAAAAAACATCGGGGATCGGAGACCAACCACAATGGAATTCTAGGTGAATTCGACAAGGTCACCATGGCAACTTGTTTTGTGTGTGTGTGTTGTTTTGTTAGGGATTCCCATGGGGGATTACCTTTATATGTGACCATGGGTATTGTGTATTTTATTAATGTGGTTAAATTTTATTATTGTTGTATGTATTTTATTAGTGATGTGTTTCTTTTAATTAATTAAAATGTGGTAGATTAATGTGAGAAATCATATGGTTAAAATTTAAATAAATTAGATTGGGATATGGAAAGTAATAATGGAAGTTGTTGGTTGTTTGTATTAATATGTAAGGGATGTGTAAGTTGTGTAAGTCTGATTTTGGAGTATGAAATACTCCACCTCCATGGAAATTCGAATTTGTCCTTGGGGCTATTTTAGGAGGCTTTGGGACAAGTAAAACTTGTCCCATACCTCTAAATTTAATTTACCAACCATACTTATGGTTGGAGAGGCGATTTTAGGACTTTTTAATGAATTTTATTAATC
The DNA here is from genome assembly GCA_018340775.1 of Taxus wallichiana var. yunnanensis. Classification (NCBI taxonomy): domain Eukaryota; kingdom Viridiplantae; phylum Streptophyta; class Pinopsida; order Cupressales; family Taxaceae; genus Taxus; species Taxus wallichiana. Next base: position 521,595,625 of record CM031239.1, read on the forward strand.
ATGTTTTGGATTGCACTCTCTTACATGTTTTTTAAGAATTTTGTGATGCATTTTTGGACTTCTTACATTTTATTTAATTTGTGGAGGGCATCCCTTGAGGTGTGGGATGAATTTTTTGGTAGTGTGCAAGTAATGACCAATTCCCAATTGTCATATTTTCACCCACCTCTTTATTGTCCACTTACATGAGAATGGATTTTTGTATTTTGTGTTTTCAATTGGAGGATGTGTGATGTGGCATCCTACATGGATCCACATCATCCTCTTCTATAATTCAAACTCTTTCTTGTTTTGGGGTTGTTGAATCATTTGATTCACACTTCTTTTGGGTGCATTTTCTTTGTTGAGCTCTTGTTTTTGGAGAAAGTTTGGAAAAAATTCTTTTCATTTGGGAGATTTATTTTTTGGAATGTTTCCTTTGAGCCTTTTGAAGTTATCTACTTGGAAAAAAAAGCTACTATGGAAAGGTAGGAATTTAAATCTAGTTTTATGTTGTCATTTGAGTGTATGAATGAATGGTGCATTTATTTCATTTTCATTTATTAGCTGATGTGGTTGAAATTGTAATATGGATGGTGTAAGAGAAGGTGTATGGGAATTTGATTATGGGGGTATAATGTGAATGCCATACTTATATTCATTTTGGTTATTGTGAAAGAAAGAAAGTTTGGGTTTGGTATCAAAACATGGAAAAGAAATAGCTTACATTTATTACTTTGGGGTTAATAAGGAAATTTAGGGGGGCATAAGAGGAATTTGTGGGGGCATAAGGATGTGTGTGGATGAATTATTTTGGTTGTTGTTCTAAAGAGATAGTTAGATCTCCTATTTGGAGAGCATAAGTAGAAATGTGTTATTGCTCCTTCAAAACATGGAAAGATGTAAGGATGTATTGTCCTTTCGAATGTAATAAAGAATTACAAGACCTACTCTCATTGCATTGTTGGATTGAATTCAATGTTTCATTGTATGGCTAAAGAGATAGTTAGATCTCTGTTTGGAAAGAGAGAATTAGAAATGTGTTATTTGCATTTAAAACATGGAAAGATGTAAAGATGTATTCTCTTGTTGAATTAATAAAGGTTGAATCATGTTCTCTTATTTGCATTGTTGTGTGAATTGGAATGTTAAATTGTTATGATGAAGAAGGCTTCTCCTTTAGAAAATTGGATGTCTTGGTTACGGGTGGAAGCATATTGCCTTTTTCTTTTTTGTATATCAAATTGGAAAAGAGAAATTTGCATTTATTTTGAAATGGTTTTTTTATAAACAACTAAAAATGTATTTTCATAGTTTAGAAATATACTTCATTTGATAAAAGTTTAGATCACTTTAATTTGATCTCTTATTGTAAGTATTTAAAAATGAAGTAAATTTAGATAAAATGATTTCATGGCATTATATAATCAACTTGGAATTGATATAATTTAGCATGCTTCTCTGACATCAAGAACTCAATTAAATAGAATCTTGTTACTTAAGAAAATAATTATATAATTTAAACTTTGCAAAATTGAGCCAAATCCCTTTTAAGTCGTTTTCATTCTCAAGTTGATGGAAAAATACAAATTGGAAATCATAAATGTAATTTACCTTCCTAAAATTGAAACCCTTCCTAGAAAACCCTCCATGTGATTGGAATTTGGCATGTTGAGTGAAGGAGGAGATCCAATTTAATCAAATTTGAAAGTTGAAATTACCAAGTATATAGTTTTTTAAAAAATATATTAAAATCCATTTTAGAAAATTAACCCTTTAAACTTTGAAAATGAAAATTTATGATTCTATGTAAAGAGGGTATTGAGATCTTTTAGAAAGTCCTCGTTTTCCAAAATTGAGCTTTCTGAAAAGTTATGGCACTTTGAAGTTTTTTTGATCTTGGTGGAAAATTTTTAAAAGGCCTACGGACCAAAAATTCCCATTAAAATCCTTTGAAAATTTTTAAAATTTTGGTTTGGAAAATTTTTTAAAATTTCCTCCATCAAGGCCATAGCCAATCAAGGCTACCACATGTCCTCACGGGGTACAATGGTGGAGGTGCGAGAATCATCTTTTAAACCTTAGGTCTTTAAAATTTTGGAAAATTTTCATCTTTATCCCAACTCAAACAACCGGAGGATGCTTTGGCCATGGGGTTATCTCCCCTTTGGTGAAATTTATCCTCAAATTTTTAATGTTTGGAAAAAAAATTTCTCCCTCTTTTCTCCCTATGGTGGTGCTCCCACCCTCGTGCCACATGGTCCTTCTGTGGACCCATGGGCACGTGTGGGCCCAATTGGATTTTTTCCCCTTTGGTGAAGTTGCTCCAAAACTTCCCACCCGCTCTACCCTTCCTCATCCTTTCCCGCATGGCTCTATGTGGGTGCCATGTGTCCCCAGGAGGACACAAGTGGAGGGACGGGTGCAAATGAATTTTCCCTTACACAAGGAAAAAAATTTCTAAATGTCCCCCCCTGACCAACCCGCCCCTTTGGGCAATTTTTCTTCCCCCCTGCTTGACACGTGTCCCCTTGGGGAAAATTTGATCCCTAAAGTCTGCCTACCCATATCTTGAGTTCTACAAGGAGTTAGGAGGACTTCTTTATATCACCGGAAAGGTGAGAAAATTTCCTATCCAATGGGAATGATTTAGGAAATTTTGAATGTGTTAAGTGTGAGAAAAATCAAGTTGAAACTCTGAGCCTATTAGAGAGTGGGTATGGTGATATATTACTCCCTGAACCTAACTGGAACTTCTAACCCTAAAATTTGGACCATGTGACTTGAAAATTTTAAAAGGAAAAGTATGTTCTAGTAATTTAGATTTGTTCGAACCTAATAGTGTCAATTTTTTTTTGTAACTTTGTCAGTAGACACTTCTAATAAAAAAAATTATTCCATAATTTTCTAACTAACCCTAGGTTGTTTCTTGGGTCTCAAGTGGGTTGTTTTAATATGGCATCACACTTGGTATCAGAGTAGTGGTTCAAAAGCTTGGACCATTGGGCACACTAGAAAACTTGGGACATGAAACTTAAACCTAGCACACTTTTAAACCTAGAAAACAACTTAGCTAGAATTTGTATATTTTAGTAAACATGGAAGTTGTGTAAAACTTAGCAAAATAAACTAACTCTCACTTTGGTCTATGCAGGAGGCTCAGACGGAGTGAGAGGAACCTTCACAGAGACTCAGACTCACCACCACCACCACCACCACCGATCAGGGTGTAGCAGCTATTCTACCCCAGATCTTACAGACCCTTCAGGATGTCAATGCCGCTCTACGTGGAGGATTAGGAGGAGGACATGCAGCTAGTCATGATAGAGCCCCTTCCATTGAGGGTCAGGTATCTCCTCGACCCAGTGAGGAGCATAGAGGAGAGAACTCCCATGCGAGTCAGCCAGAGTAGAGTCACCACCTAGGAGATAGGGTGACAGAGTTCTAGAGCATAGAGAGAGGTCTCGGAGCCCTAGGCTTAGGGATGAGCGTGCAGAGAGACCTAGAGGCCACTAGACCATAGCAATAGATCACATCAGGGAGATCTTGAAGCTTCGGCCCTCACATTACTCGGTGACATGGGTGGATTTTAGGTAGAGGCTTGGCTAGTGAGCTTGAGCGGTTGCTTCAAGCTTTGTCCTTGTTCTAGCAACACGAAAGCTCATGTTGCGATCCATCTACTGAGGGATGGAGTAGGAGTATGGTGGAGGAAAGAGGAGTAGAAGCTCCATGTAGATTCAGAGACAGTGACTTGGGAGCTATTTGAGGAGAGATTCAGAGTAGGTATTTGTCACAGAGGTTCATATAGTAGAGGATCGATGAGTTCCATGACCTCAAGCAGCATCTCTTTTAGTAGTAGAGTATGAGAGTAGATTTTGGATCTACTCTATGTATATTAGTATATGCGGGATGAGCAGTGTGTGATTCACAGGTTCATCTAGGGCCTAAATTTAGATATTGGAGGTGTTGTGTGGATCCACTACCCATAAACTTTAGTAGAGGCCATCGAGAAGGCCTATATTGCAGAGGAGACTCGGGAAAGACCCAACAAGCTAGAGACCGAGTCGGAGCCGCATACAGACAGATTTAGGATGGTAGATCAGGGGGTCAATACCCCTTCCTCATGGTGGCTAGGGTACAACACAGTCATCCTTTAGGCCACAGCAATAAGTAGTAACAGTCCCGCCCACCTCATAGACCTCCATAGAGAGTTATGCACAGAGAGGTTGGAGTATGGGGCCTCCTCCTAGGGGTCCCATCAGACACAGGGTGGACCTAGAGCTCGTCGGGGGAGCTCACCATTAGAGACCTCAGCAGACTGCAATCGGATCATCAGGATCCATGCCATAGACTTCTAGGGCACCTACTGGAGGTGCTACTCATTGGGGAGGATGTTTTGGTTGTGGAGTTACTGGAAACTTTTGGAGAGATTTCCCACATAACCCTAACAACAAGGGTAAGGCACATATTTCGAGCCGACTGATTGGTGACATGGGATGCATAGCCACAGGATTTATGTAGTGGTTGAGAACCACTAGGCAGAGCATCAGAGCACAGTCATTGAGACCATAGGTAGCATTGGTGGTATTCCTACCTCTGTATTGTTTGATTTTGGTTCTTTTGATTCTTTCATTGCACCATCTTTAGTAGAGCGATGCGGTGGTGGTAGTTAGGCAGGGTCTTAGTTGGGATGTCGAGATGGCTTAGAGCCAAGATCTCTATAGAATCCTTAGTTAAGGAGTGTGTAGTGGATTTGGGACCTTTCACCACTACCTCAGATCTCCGTATCCTTCCTTTGGGCTCGTATGGAGTCATTTTGGGTATGGATTGGTTATCCACACAGGGGCTAGATGGATTGTTATCACAAGACTATATCTTGTGTAGATGATTTGGGAGTTGAGTCGGTGATTTCGGGGTCGGAAGACCCGTTTCCATTCACACCATCTCCATGTGTGCAGCTTAAGCGGTGTGTGTGATGGGGTTGTCAGATGTATGTTATTATAATTAGTGATAGATTAGAGGATGGGTCTAGTGGACCATCGCTAGATGATCATCCCATTTTGAGAGAGTTTTTAGATGTCTTTCCAGGGGAGCTACCAGGGTTACCACCCCACGTGAGATTGATTTTCATATAGATCTAGTTCTTGGAGTAGAGCCTATCTCACGAGAACCTTATCGGATGACCACCCCAGAGCTCTGTGAGCTCAAGTTGCAGCTTGAGGGCCTTTTGGAGAAGGGCCTTATCCATCCTAGTGTATCCCCTTGGGGTGCACGGTGATCTTTGTGAAGAAGAAGGATGGATCCTTGTAGTTGTGTATTGATTACCACCAGTTAAACAAGGTAACGATCAAGAATCGTTATCCTCTTCCTCGTATTGATGACTTGTTTGATCAGATGAAGGGAGCCACATTTTTCTCTAAGATTGATCTTAAGTCAGGGTACCATCAGTTGAGGATTTTGGAGGTGGACATTCATAAGACCGCCTTCATGAGATATGGGCTATGAGTTCACAATGGTGCCTTTTGGTTTGACTAATGCCCCCGTAGTGTTCATGAGTTTGATGAATGGGGTATTCAGACCTTCTTAGATCACTTCATGCTCATCTTCCTAGATGACATTTTGATATACTCACGTATGCATGAGGAGCACGAGGGGAACCTTCGCCAGGTTCTTCAGTGTCTTCATGGAGCAACAATTTATGGGAACTTGGAGAAGTGTGCTTTCTTTTAGACAGAGGTGCAATATTTGGGTCATATCATTTTTGGGGAAGGTATCGCCATCGATCCTTCCAAGATTAGAGCCATTATGGATTAGCCAACACCCACTACTATAGTGACCAAGGTGCACAACTTCATGGGATTAGCAGGTTACTATAGGAGATTTGTTTAGGACTTCTCTCGGATTACACACCCTATCACTTCCCTTCGAGAGGAAAGGAAGAAGTTTGTTTAGTCGAGATAGATGTGAGTAGGCCTTCAGAGACCGAAGGAGTGCCTCACCACAACACCTATTCTTGCGGTGCCGGATCCACGGGGTGAGTTCTTTGTTTACACATATGCTTCTTTAGTAGGGGTTGGAGGTGTGTTGATGTAGGAGGGGGAAGAGTAGTGGCTTTTGAGTCTCACAAAACTCAAGGATCACGAGCTTAATTATCTGACCCATGATCTTGAGCTTGTGGTAGTTGTGCATGCTTTGGTTGATGGAGGCATTTTCTTCTTGGAAGGAGATTCACACTCAGGAAATCATTTGAGTCTTCGCCACCTCTTCACGTAGCCCAATCTCAATGCTCATCAACGGCGTTGGATGGAGTTGCTTTGTGAGTATGACATGGAGATCAAGCATGTGAAGGGAAGGAGAATGTGGTAGCAGACACTCTCAACAGATGAGACATGTGGCTATGGCCACCTTAGTGAGCATAGATTTGTGGAGTAGGATTCTTCAGCAGCTTCCTCTTGACATAACTTCTACATTGCAGTATCAAGTAGAGATCGAGTCACAGAGACCCCTTGAGGGGAAGTTTGATGGTTTTTCCTTAGAGATGAGATGGTCTTCTCGGGCACGAGGGCCGGATATATGTTCCCGAGAGATGGAGGCTTGAGGCAGGACATCTTGGTAGAGGCACATCATGCACCCTATTCAGCCCATCCCGGGGTGAAGAAGATGCACGCCACCTTGAGATAGTTGTATCATTGGAGAGGACTTCGTCGAGACGTGGCCCAATTCATGTCATGATGTTTAGAGTGCTAGAGAGTTAAGGCCAAGCATCAGCATCCAACAGCCTTCTTTATCCTCATGTTATACCGAAATGGAAGTGGGACACCATTTCCATGGATTTCATTGTTGGGCTACCGATGTCGAGATATCACCATGATGCCATTATGGTCATGGTTGATAAATTGAAAAAAGTGGCTCACTTTTCTCTGGTGAAGACCACTTATACAGCTAGAGAAGTGGCAGTATATTTGGATGAGATTTTCAGGTTGCACGAGATTTGGAAGATCATTTGTGACCGTGATCCTTTGTACACTTCACATTTCTGGACTACCATGCAGTATGTCCTCGGGACAAGATCAACTTCAACACAACATATCACCCTGAGATAGATGGACAGACTGAGTGGGTGAATCATATTTTAGAGGACATGCTTAGGATGTATGTGATGGATCAATAGTCTAAATGGGAGGAGTACTTGTACTTAGTGGAGTTTTCCTACAATAATAGTTTTCAGAGTTCCATAGGCATGGCTCCTTTTCAGGATTTGTATGGTAGAGAGTGTAGGACACCTCTTAGCTAGGATAGGTTAGAGGATAGAGTATCTCTTGACCAGACTCTTTTATAGGACATGGAGCAGCAGGTGGTGTTGATCAGGCAGAGATGCAGGAGGCACATGACATGATAGAAGAAGTATGCGGATCAACATAGGATCGACCATAGTTTTGATGTGGGCATGAAGGTGTTCCTTCATGTTAGGCCACACAAGAGCCCTATCCATTATGGAAAAGGTTCTAAGTTAGCTCCTAGATTCATTGGTCCTTTTGAGATCTTGGAGCATATCGGCCCTTTGGCCTACCGTCTAGCATTGCCACCCAGCTTCTCGCATACATGATGTTTTTCATGTTTCAGTTCTCAGGAGATATATTGCAGATCCTTCTCATGTGTTAGATTGGACATCATTGCGGTGCATAGATCAGGGGTAGGTGATGGTGGAGCCTCATTCACATCTTAGATCGCAGGACCCTGGGCCTTCGAGGTAGAGAGGTTGATTAGGTTCGGTGCAGTGGGGATAGATATGATGAGACTGCAGCTACATGGGAGGATGCTACTTCATTATGAGTTCAGTTTCCACATTTGTTCCAGTGACTTCTAGGAGGAAGTCGAGTCTAAGGGGAGGGGGATGTAGTGCCCACTTCCTTTTAACACCTTTTTGATACTTATTTTGATATATTGATCACATTATGGACATTATTATGTTTTGATTTAGTATGTTGTTAGACATTTGATCATGGATTATTGTTGATCTTGATTTGATTATGATACATGATGATTATTAGAGACACTCATATGTGGATGATGATATACTATTTGACATGGATGTTTTATGGATGTTGTTTGAACATGTGATTTTGGATATTATGAGTAGATCTAGAAAATGGATATTATATGATGATGACATAGTTGTTGATATAAATTGTATGTGATAATGTTAAATTGCCTTGATGTTGTTGTGATTCACATATTTAGATGATTTTGTGATTTTATTTATATCATATTGGATGTTCTGATATGGCCATGAGGCCGAAGGAGGTATTTGTATTTTGTAGGTTAAAAATATCACAACAAACATCGAGGATCGGAGACCAACCACAATGGAATTCTAGGTGAATTCGACAAGGTCACCATGGCAACTTGTTTTGTGTTGTGTGTTGTTTTGTTAGGGATTCCCATGGGGGATTACCTTTATATGTGACCATGGGTATTATGTATTTTATTAATGTGGTTAATTTTTTTATTATTGTTGTATGTATTTTATTAGTGATGTGTCCCTTTTCTTTAATTAATTAAAATGTGGTAGATTAATGTGAGAAATCATATGGTTAAAATTTAAAATAAATAAGATTGGGATATGGGAAAGTATTAATGGAAGTTGTTGGTTGTTTGTATTAAATATGTAAGGGATGTGTAAGTTGTGTAAGAGTTGTGTAAGTCTGATTTTGGAGTATGAAATACTCCACCTCCATGGAAATTCGAATTTGTCCTTGGGGCTGTTTTTGGAGGCTTGTGGGACAAGTAAAACTTGTCCCATACCTCTAAATTTAATTTACCAACCATACTTATGGTTGGAGAGGTGATTTTAGGATTTTATAATGATTTTATTAATCATGTTGCTTGTTTTGATTGCACTCTCTTACATGTTATTTATTTTGTTGTCCCTTGAGGTGTGGGCTTTTGGAGTGTGCAAGTAACTTGTCATATTTTCACCCACCTCTTTATTGTGCTTGGGAGAATGGATTTTGTCTTTTGTGTTTGAATTTGAGGATGTGTGATGTGGCATCCTACATGGATCCACATCATCCTCTTCTCTTCCTCTTCTATATAATTCAAACTCTTTCTTGTTTTTGGGTTGTTGAATCATTTTGCAACTTCTTTGGGGCACATTTTCTTGTGTTGGAGCTCTTGCTTTTGGAAGGAGCTTGGAGAAAGCTTTGCATACTTGGGAGATTGTTGTTTGGAACTGTGTTTTTGACTTTGAAAGCTTGATGTTTTTGGAAACAAAAGCTACCATGGAGAGGTAGGAGTTTTATCCTTCTTTTATGTTGTTATTTTTCTTGTTGTGTTGTGTGAATGGTGCATGTTTTGTTTTATTTATTGGCTGGTTGGGTAGACTGCCATAGGGATGGTGTAGGAGAAGGCTATGGGGAATCCATGTGGGGGCATAAGGAATGCCATTGGCATCAAAATTTTGTGGAGGGAGTTTGGGTTTGGGATCCACCATGGAAAAGAAATAGCTTGCATTTCTTACTTTGGGGGGCATAAGGAAATTTGTGGGGGCATAAGGAGGATTTGTGGGGGCATAAGGATGTGTGTGGGATGAATTATTTTGGTGGGTTGTTCTGGTGGATGCCCAATTCCCAATTGGGAGGCATAAGTAGCTTCCCCCATAGACCTTGCTCCTTTGGCTTGCATGATCAAGCTGAGTTTTGTTTTGATTGTTTTCAATTGCAGTTGTAAACTTGTTGTTTTGTGTTGGACTGTGTTTTATATGTATTATGCATGTTGAAAGAATGTTGTGTGTTGTGGAAGCCAGTTGTTGCCATGGGTTGAATTACACCTCTTATTGTATTTTGGTTGGGGCTCGGGGGCCAATGATGAAGGAAGGCTTCTCCTTTCATTGGATGTCTTGGTTGGGTGGAGAGCGTTGCCTTTCCCCCACTTTTGTTGTGATCAACTTGGAGAAAGAGAAAACTTGCATGTTGCTGTTCTGGAGCAAAGGAAAATGCAGTTTTGATAGTCCTTTGAGAAACAAATTTATTTCATTGTAACCTTTCCCACTATGATGTGGATGAAATTGTAATATGTATTTTGTGAAGAAAAGATGTATGTAATTTGATTATGAAGTTGTACATTTGAATGTGAAGGATAATTATATTCTATTCGGTTATTGGAAAGAAAGAAATAGAAATGTGTTATTTGCATTCAAAACATGGAAAGATGTAAGGATGTATTCCCTTTCAATTAATAAAGAATTACCCTACTCTCATGTTGTTAGATTGAAATCAATGTTTCATTTTATGGCTATAGTTAGATTTGTTTGGAAAGAGAAATTAGAAATGTGTTATTTACATTCAAAACATTGTAAGGATGTATGTAATTAATAAATAATATGAAGACCTAATTCATACGCATTGTTGGATTGAATTCAATGTTTCATTATTGGCTAAAGAGATAGTTAGATCTCTCATTTGGAAAGAAAGAATTAGAAATGTGTTATTTGCATTCAAAACATGGAAAGATGTAAAGATGTATTCCCTTTTGAATTAATAAAGAATTGCAAGATCTTCTCTCATTTGCATTGTTGTGTGAATTGGAATGTTAAATTGTGATTGGAATCTCTGTTTAGAAAATTGGAAGAAGAAGAAATACGTATGAGGGAATTATATTGCCTTGTTTCTTTTTGAAATATATTAAAGTGGAAATCAGATTTGCAATTTAGCTTTGAAATGGTTTGTTTATAAACAACTGAATGTATTGGATTAGTTTAGAAATGAAATGCCACACTTGAATGATGAAAAGTTAGATAGATCTCTTTAGATTTGATCTCTTGTAAATATTTAAAACTGGCAAGTAAATTTAATAAAATGTACGTTCGGACTGCACTTAATAATCAACTTGAAAATTGATATAATTTAGTATGCTGAAGACATCAAGGAACTCAAATTGACAAAGAACACTTAAGAAGACAAGTTAAAATATTGCAAAATCGAATCCAATCCCTTTAATAGTCATTTTTCTGTCAATTGTTGGAAAAATACAAATTGAAATCAATTGAACAAATTTACCTTCCTAAAACACTTTAAACCCTCCCTAGAGAAATCATCCATTTTTTTGGCATGTTGAGTGAAGGAGGAGATCCAATTTAATCAAATTTGAAAGTTGGAAATTACTAGTTGGCTTTTTAAAATCCTACAGATCCTTTTTGCAAAATTGACCCCTTAAACTTTATCAAAATGTAAAATTTATGATTCTGTGCAAAGAGGGCATCGAGAGATTTCTAGAAAGTCCTCGTTTTCCCAAAATTGATATTTCTAGCAAAATTTATGGCACTTTGAAGTTTTTCTGCCTTGGCGGGAAAATTTGGGAAATTTTTCCTGGCAGAGCGGCTGAAAAATTCCCGTTAAAATCCTTAGGAAAATTTTTAAAATTTGGTTTGGGAAATTTTTAAATTTCCTCTCCCGCCCCATGACCAATCATAGGCTACCACGTGTCCTCGACGGAACAACGGCGGAGGTGTGGCATCTTTTTAACCTTAGGTATTTTAAAATTTTTGAAAATTTTCATCTTTCTCCCCACCATATCCCACAACAAGTAGAGGATGCCACATGAAAACATGGGGTGAAAGCGGGGGTGGAAAACCCTCGTGACCTTTATCCTTTGAAAATTTTTTATTTTGGAAAAAATTTCACTTTTCCTTTCATGACCCCGCTCCCACCTTCACCTTTGAGTGGTCCTTCCATGGATGTGCGGACCCACGCACCATATCCAATTACCCTTTTTCTCCCTTTGGTGAATTATTGGTCCAAAACTTCACCTCACGTGGGCGCCAATTGCCTTTTCCCTCATCCTTTCCCCACGTGGGTCTTTGGGCGCCATGTGTCCTGAGGCCACCACGTGTCACAGATGACCCAGGCATGGTGGTGCACAAATGAGAATTTTCCCCGTAAAGGAAAAAGTTTCTAAACCTCCCCGCACTTCGCCAACCCACCCCTTTGGGAAATTTTTCTTCCCTGGGCCCGCACATCCACCCTTTGGGGAAAATTTGATCCCTAAAGTCTGCTTGTCCATATCTTGAGTTTCTGAAGGAGTTAGGAGGACTTATTTATATCACTGGAAAGGTGAGAAAATTTCCTATCCAATGGGAATGATTTAGAGAAATTTTGAATGCATTAAGTGTGAGAAAAATCAAGTTAAAACTCTGAGCTTGTTAGAGAGTGGGTATGGTGATATATTACTCCCTAAACCTAACTGGAACTTCTAGCCCTAAGTTTAGGACCTTGTAGAGTCCGATAATAATTTTAAAAGAAAAGTATATTCTAGTTAAATTGAGTTTCTCAGGCATATTATCATCAACTATTTTCTTGCCACCTGGTTTGTGGATACTTCTAATAAATAAAATTATTCCATAATTTTCTAGCTAACCCTCGGTTGTTTCTTGGGTCTCAAGTGTTGAGACATGAAACTTAAACCTAGCCCACTTTTAAACCTAGAAAATAACTTAGCTAGAATTTTTATATTTTAGTAAAAATGGAAGTTGTGTAAAACTTAGAAAATAAACTAACTCTCACTTTGGTCTGTGTAGGAGGCTCAGACGGAGTGAGAGGAACCTTCACAGAGACTTAGACTCACCACCACCACCACCACCACCCGGATCGGGGTGTAGCGGCTATTCTACCCCGGATGTTGTAGACTCTTCCGGATGTCAATGCCGCTTTATGCGAAGGATTAGGAGGAGGACATGCAGCCGATCATGATAGAGCCCTTTCTATCGAGGGTCAAGTATCTCCTCGACATAGTTAGGAGCATAGAGGAGAGAACTTCCATGCAGAGTCAGTTACTAGTGTAGAGTCACCACATAGGAGATAGGGTAGCAAAGTTCCGAGCATTGAGAGAGGTTTGAGCCCAAGGCTTAGGAATGAGCGTGCAGAGAGACCTTGTTGGTTGGATAGTTTGTCAAGCCAAAATATGAGGTTCAACCACAGTACATGGGATTAAATCCCTCCTCAAAGACAGGTGAGGCTTCCTGTTTATTACTAATCTAAAACAAAATAAAAATAATGCGTACAATATTCACACTAATCTAACCATTGGGGTTGGGATAGAATCCTGAAATCCATATCCATACTATGTGAGGATGTTGTCTTTATAAATGGACTGGGTCAGAAATTATTATTATGGAAAAAACACAATGGAAAGGAAATGAAAGGAATGTATTTTCTTTCGAGTAAATATAGAGCACGAAATAATCATACGAGCTTTTGATAACAAATGTAATGTTTGAAATGATTAGAATCATCAAGATGCTAAACAAAGAATAGCTTAAGATTACGAACATAAGAACAATATCTTAAGAAAGATACATCTCACAACACAAAGTTTGCAAAATAGCATCAGCTTCTATTCCTCAAATGATTAAAAGAAAACACAAAGTCTTTCTTCTTCACAATAGTTCTCAATATTCCAAAAATCTCAACCCTTTGGAATGTACGTACATCCCTTATTTATAATAAAAATAGTTGAGAGAAAATAGGACAAACCCTATAAAATAGTCTTTTAACAAGAGTCCTATTTTGCTTGACTCTCACGTAGGAGACCAAGTCAAAATATGATTCCTATGTGACAAAACAGAAATGAAAAAGACATGTCAATTTCAAGATTGAAATGACACATCACATCAAGACTTAGTTTGAATCATCATATTTTTCTTCCTCATCTTTCTCTTCTTCCAACTGAGCCTATTTGTTCCAAAATTCTTGGAACTTCCAGATTATACCTTGCATCTCATTTTCATCAGGCACAATGGAATGATCACTCAAGACTTCACATGTTTCATGAGTGTCACTGGCACTACCGGGAAGCTTTCTCAATCTTTTGTTGAGTTTTCTCAGGGCCTCCAAAGAATGTTCAACCTTTACAAACTTGTCAATGATTTCAATACCAAATCCATGAGTTGGTTCATGCTGAATGGATTCTTGGATTTGTTTGAAAAGATCATCAGCATAGGATGCCCGAGTTTCCACCTGACACTTTTGCACAAATTTTTAGCAGTTCTTCTTCCAGGTCACTTTTTCCATCAATCAATTGATCTCTTGATTCTCTCAATTTACCGCAAGCTTCATTGAGAATATTTACCCTAAACCTGATGGCTTTGGTCAACTGGAAATGCTTATCCACATGTGGGATGACGCCTTCTTCTACCAAGATGTGTGATGGGATTTTCTTCAATACCTGGAAGAGCTTCAAAGTCAAATCAAGGTGTCCAATTTCTTGAGAGAAATCATCATCCATCTTTTCCCCATCACTTTGTATATTCCCCAAAGATTGATAAACTTCTACGGTGTCTTGAATCACTTCTTCCCACGCTGTTGAGTAGCCTTTGGGCAACCGGAGTAACAATTGAAGAGGTTTCTTGTTCTCTTCTCTTATTGACAAACTTGACCTTTATAGGTCCCTTAGAAAAGCTTTTTTCCTTTTCCTTTTTGGAGGGCCCCACCTCTACAACAACCAAATTTGAAAAATTATCTTCTTTGAAACTCATTCCCTAAGAGGTGAGCCATGCCTTGGTGCGTGCAAGAATTAGTGCCGATCTATCTCAGTAATGGAGGATTTTTCACCGATAGATCAATCAATAGGTGGGATAACATATTGATCTTCATTCAATCTGTCATAGGAAGGTTCTAGAACACTTTCATTATCGCGCACCTTATGGTGTGTCGGTGAGCTCAAGCGTCGAATCTCTACAAGTGTCAACCTGCTATGATCTTTTCTTCGGACAACAACCTCATCACATAAATCAATCCAGATGTCTTCTATGTTTGGTACATGCGGCAAAGTTCCATATGACTTAAGGACTCCTCAAAAATCAAATCCATCTCTGGGCTTCATGTGCTTTTTCAACTTGTCTTGAAGCTCATGTACAACGTTCTTGGCCTTCACCATCATTGAACAAGTATACCTTCCAATAGAAATTGGGAAAGATACAACGGCCTTGTGTTTACTCTGTTGGAATTTGTGAAAATCCAACAATTGCCTGACCAACTCCATCAAGATTAGCTTGTCCCCTGGATATCTGGGTAAATGGAAAGGATCCCTGGATACAAGTCTAATCGAAGATATGTGAACTTCTTGAATTGTAAGAAGACATAACCCCATTTTGAAACTTCAGCCCATGCCTCATCAGAGACCCTCGTTTTCCTCAGTTTGGGGTTTAACCTGCAGATGTTCTCATAAAAGAAGGCATCGTTTACCCTTCTGAATTGGTCTTCAGACCCTTTTCTTGTTAGCTGAGGAAAATACCGATAAACATGCTCCACTATCTTGTTCCCCTTTGTGTCCAATCCAGGATAGTTCCTCATGTCGGCCGCTGCATAGGTGACATACGAGGACATATAAAACTTCCTAGTAGACAAGACTATTGTCATATGAGAATCTATCTCATTACTGATAAGAGTACCCCAATCAATCCCTTGTTGATTCTTCTTGATAATGATCATGAATTGGTACATCCATCCTTGGAAAACATTTGATTCAGGGAAACCAAAAACTTGACTCAACAGAGTAATGATATCATTGATTTCCTGAATGAAATCACTTCTAGGAACAAGTCTTGGGAACCTAGAAATAGCCGGTTTGGATTTGATTAGGAATTTCTTATTCACATGTTTGATACAATCCTCCTGATCATTGTCCCAAGCTTTTTGGGCTGACTTGAGATCTACATCTCCATACTCCTCAAAATTAGGCAACTTGAGAAGATCATCAAAGTAACCTCCGTCCAACTTGATTACGACCTCTCCCTCCTAATTTTTCACAGAATGAGAAGCAGAGTCATAGTTTGAAGCATAGGCCAAGATGAACTCGGGGCACTGAGCAGACATGGGGAAACCTGCTGCAAGAGGAAGACCACTACCAACTACTGATTTCATCCATGGGGTCTGGGAAGAACTCTTGACCCTATTCCAAAAATCCTCCATATCTATGTTTCTGAGCTCTGTATCCCGGATGTCATAATTGCAATCAATGTAGGAGGGAGACTCCACCTTCCTAAATTTTTACTTCATCCTCCCTGATTTTTCAGTCTTATCTTGTGATGAACTAGGGTCCGACATGAGGAATTTCAAAGGAGGAATGAACTGAGGTGTCGAACAATTCAAAAACTCCGACACATTGGAGATGTCGAGAAATTTGAAATACCCAACACACTCGGGAGATGTTAGAGAATTTGAAATACCCGACCCACTTTGGAGATGTCGAGAGAATTTGAAATCCTCACACACCTTTGGAGATGTCGAAAGATTAGAATGTTTGACACCTAGAGATGTCGGAAAGATTAGAAATCCCACTATCTTTGGAGGATGCCGAATGTTTGAAGTGTTTGACACCTTAAACTTCCCGATACACTGCGGGTTTTGAAAACTGCAAAGCACCCTGCGAAACCCGAAAAGAGGGAATCGGGTAATTGTTAGGTTGAAACATGCAAACTCTTCTCCATTGTTGATATTCCTGATACATTTTTAATCACAATGACATATTCCAAGGAATAAAACAAAGTGAGCATTCCAAAAGGGGAACCCTAAAACACAAACTTGATTAGAAAACAACCCCAAAACGGAATAAATAAAACCCCAATAACCCCAACAAGAAAAAGATAGAAACTCGGAAGAATCCTTTACACAATTATTCCACAAAAACCACAAACAAAGAATAAAGGAAAATACCTTCAATCAGAATGAAAAATGATAAAAAATGAGCAATGCAATCAGGCACAGAGGCGAGTCGGGTTTCTGGGTCGAAGATGCATGCACGAAAATCCATGAGGTAAAAAGTACGTCTGGTAAAAATGACGTGGAAATCTGAATATTTATAAGAAATTTCACATTTAATACACTTCAGTTGACATGTGTCAACTACCCGACAACTCGGTGCTTTGGGATATACTTAACCCCACAAAGGATTTCGTATTAATTCGGGTTTCGGGTTACGAAACAAGTAACATGAAGCATGATGCTTGATGGTCCCGGAAACCCGATACAAAGGAGTAAATCAGGCTTCGGGAATCGGAAGACATGCAACATGAAGCATGTTTTGACGAAGGCATGTTTCGATGCTCGGAAGACCCGCAAACCCGAAACAAAGGAGTAAATTGGGCTTCGGGAATTAGAAGACATGCGACATGAAGCATGTTTTGACGAAGGCATGTTTTGATGCTCGAAAGACCCGCAAACCTGAAACAAAGGAGTAAATCGGGCTTCGGGGATCGGAAGACATGTGACATGAAGCATGTTTTGACGAAGGCATGTTCCGATGCTCGGAAGACCCGCAAACCCGAAAGACTTACTTGATGTGGGTTTGGGAACACACAACATGAAGCATCCAAAACACATGTTGTCTTGCTATTGAAACCCGAAAACCTGATTATCTCTCTGAAAGGGAATTCTTAGGAAACCAACTCAAAATTTCTTAGGGTTATCTCATTTTTGGTGTAAACACAAAAATGAGATAACAACTGGCTCTAGTTGGGGAATTTCTTTGTGATATCAAAGGAAGAGAACTCAGAATCTCTGGCTTTATCCATTGGGCTATGGAGTCAGAAAAGAAGAAAACTGAAAACAAAACAAGGAAAGAAAGAAGACCAAAAGAAAACACACAACAGAAAATAAAGTATGTACAATGCAAAAGAGCATCTTGCATTAATGATGGAACAACTTTAGATGTTGGCGATGAAAGGCAAAGGGAGTAACTCTCCATCAAGATATGATAGATGGAAACTATTTTCACCATTCAGCTGATGAATCTTAAAAGGTCCTTTCCACAAAGAATCAAACTTTCCGTGCATTCCTTTCTGCTCCCTCCTCTTATCCCAAAGCAACACCAGGTCTCCAATTTGAAAATTATGCTACCTTGATTTCTTGTCAAAAATTTTCTTTACTTTGCTTTGATGATCTGCAATGCGATCAACCACCTTGCTTTGTTCCTCTTCTAGCCTAGCTAGGTACATAACCCTTTTTTCAATAGAACCTTGAAAAGTCACATCTTTGACTGCTTTGGCCAACTGTAAGGCTAGCAATTCTACTAAGATAGGGATCTCAACATCAATCCCATACAGTACTTGGAAAGGGGACATCCCTATAGCTTGCTTTGGGGTAATCTGATCCGCCCACAATGCATCATACAATGCTTTGTGCCATGTCCTCTGGTTTTCATCTACTAGCTTTCTAATTATGGTAACCAGGTTCTTGTTGCTGGACTCAGCTTACCCATTGCCTTAGGGTTAATAATCGGATGAGTGAGCCAAGGTGATGCCGAATCCATGGAAAAATTCTATCAACTCTTGCGATGAGAAATTGGAAGCATTATCAGCCACAATCTTGTGAGGCACACCGAACCTGACAATTATATTTTCTTTAAGAAATTTACACACGCTTTAAGGTTGCTTGCTTGATTGCACACTTCCACCCACTTAGTAAAATAGTCATGTAGCAGTCAACATGTAATTGTGTTTGGCACTGGAGGTAGGATTCAACGTTCCAATGAAGTCAATTCCCCACTGGCGGAAAGGTTCTTCAATCGATCGGGCTTCGGGGAAGAGCTGCTAGCTTAGGACGACCAACGAAATGTTGACAAGCTTCACACTTGGACACCCACTCTGCTGAATCCCGAAAGAGAGTAGGCCAATAGTACCTAGCCCATAGGATCTTATAAGCTATTATAGAGGATGAGAAATGTCCTCCGCATGCTAGGATATGGAAGGATTCTAATAACTTTACCTGCTGTGATTTATCAACACAGCGCAAGAATACACCATCAATACCTTTCTTATATATTCCGTTATCCCATAGGAGGTATCTTGTAGATCTTAACTTGACTGTCCTCTTCTCCTTTTGGATTAAATGCGGGGAATTCACCATAAGTCAGAAAGAAAGAAATATCTGTGTACCATTCATCAATTGTGCTCACAAAAAGCACCATGGGCAACTTTGAAGAGGTGTCTTCGGTCCTTTCGCATTCTGTTTCAGCATGATTTTCTGTAATCAATTGGCACATGCCCCTTCCTCATACCAACTTGGTAGGTCTAATGTCCAAGTCATACTCCTGAACTTTAGCTATCCAGGTACCTCATTGACTACCCAGCTCTTGTTGAGTCAAAATGGATTTAATGGCGGTGTCGGGAACGAGAACGAGGGTATGAGAGCTCAAAGACATAGTACACAAAATGCTTCACCGATTGTACCATTGCATAAGAATGCTTTTCAATTTGTGACATTTTTAGTTCATGTTCCTTTAATGGGAAACTCATGAAAGTGATGGGAGCTTCAATGCCCTCGCCATTCTCCTACATCAGGATGGTTCATCACTATGTGAGCGGAGGCTTAGCTATATATATTGAAATCTTTTTGAAATTTGGACATACTAGGATAGGAGCGCAAGCAACTTCCCTTTTGACTTCCTCAAATGCAAGCTTCCCTTTAGTACTCCACCGAAATGGAATTTTTCCTTTCATCATCCCAAGGATATCCTTGGTTTTATCAATAAAATCAGGTACGAACCTTCTTAGGAAATTGACCTTTTCGAAGAAGGAATGAACTCCAGTTTTACTCGTGGGTAGAGTAAGGCTCTGAATGGCCTTCACCCTCTCTGGGTCGATTTTGGTTCCTTCTCTAGTCACAATATGACCCAAAACTTTCCTTCAGTCACTCCGAACATGGACTTCTTGGGATTTAATGAAATCCCGTGACTTCTGCATCTCAAGAGTACTTGTTCTAAATGATCATAATGATCACTCCGTTTTTTAGAGAAAATAGTCAAGTCATCCAAATATACCACTATGAATTTGCCCATCAGGTCTCTGAATGCCAAGTCCATAGCTCTTTGAAAGGTGGCTCCGGCGTTGATCAAGCCGAAAGGCATCCTCCTGTAAGCAAAGGTCCCCCATGGGGTTGTGAAGGCCGTCTTGTGTTGATCCTCCACAGCTACCTCAACTTGATTATATCCTGAAAATCCATCGAGCATGGATAGCATTTCTGATCTAGTAATGGTCTGTAACACCTGATCCATGATAGGCAAGGGATAGTTGTCTTTTAACGAAGACTGATTTAGGTTCGGAAATCAACACAAATTCAGATTTTCCATTCTTCTTCCTGACAGGGACGATGTTAGCAATCCAGGTGGAGTGATGGATTGGAAAAATAATTTTGGCATCTAACATTTTTTGAATTTCTACAAGGATAGTCCCTGAGATCTTGGGATTGTAATGTCTTTGCTTCTGCCTGTAAGGTTTTACATCAGGCTTCAAAGGAATATTGTGTTGTACGTCTTTGGGCTTGAAGGATTTTAAATCTGCATAGGACCAGGCTAAGACATCCATGTATCTCTTCAGGAGTGAAGTGAATTTTGCTTTCTCCTTAGGGGAACAACATTTCCCAATATTCACCATCCGAGGTTGATCAGACGAACCTAGATTGACTTGATCTACTTCCGAGGAAGAAGCTCCTTCAACTTGTCTCTTGTTTTGAATAAAACGGTCATGCTTGTCAAACAAACCCTCCAGAGAAACCAGACCTTTGGGTATCTTGTTTCCTTTAAGCTGAATAAACTCACCATCAACCTCTTGATATGGATCTGAGATAGATTCACGGAAAGCTGATTCTGAACCTTCAAAGTACAGACTCACTAAAATTGTCATCTTTTTCTAGAAAATTCAACACTTGTTGATCATCATTGAACACTTGCCAGTGAGCCACATTATCTGGGATACTGGGACGGTACACAATCTCAATGGTGTATGTATCTTGTTTGAACTAGGGATGAGGGAGAAGGAGGGATGCAGACATAACCAAAGAATCAGCCTTGTCGTTATAATCTCTCAAAACTGCCTTGATGGAGAATGCATCAAAGCATTCTATATTATCCCAAACTTTATTCCTGTAATGTCTCAAGCGATCATTTTTTACTTGATAGATTCCCTTGACCTGGTTGACAATCAGCTCCGCGTCCCCTTGAACCTTGAGATTTTGAATTCCCTTATGTCTGGCCATTTCTAATCCTAGTAACAGAGCTTCATATTCAACCATGTTATTAGTATTATCAAACTGCAATTTGAAAGCAGAGGGGAAGATCTCAGAATTAGGAGATATAAGAACTACACCAGCACCCGATCCGGTGGTTGAATAGCTACCATCGAATTCGAGGGTCTAAATAGCATTAGGATCTTCTTTCTTGATGTCTACAGCTGGTATTTCCGATGTCATGAAATAATTTCCAAACCTAGCATCTTCGAAAAGAATTTGAGCCTTAGGGTCATCCGATTTAGTTACCAAATACTTTACCTGAGGTTCAGGATGGAGAACATGATAAACCCCGTTGATTGGAATCTTGGCCTTGGTCCAATCCATATTAATCTCTCCTCCGACATCTTTACAAAAACCTCTACCCAAGAGGATACCATAAGTTGCAGGAATGTCGGCAACTAGAATGGTCATTTTCACTCTCTTCTCTGGGAAGGCAATGAATGCAAACTGTGCATCTTTGATTTGACCAATCAAGGGAACTTGCTTGGTTTCCATGGAGTAACACTATCCATATGACTTAGTCAAAGTAAGCCCAAGGGCATGGGCTACTTTTGCGGGCATAACATTGTCGGAGGCCCCTGAGTCGATGATGCAATTGCTGAGTTTAAACCCATTTATTAGCAAAGACAAATAAAATGGTTCAATCTTTCCTGAAGAAGAAGCAGAGGTCAGATTGTTCTGAGGTGGGGATTGAGTAGGATTTGGAAAAAGACCTTTTGAAGGTGGGGAATGGTGGCTTTACTTCTAATGAATTTGGTGAGTTTTTGAAATGTTCAGGATTTGACTGAAGGTATTCTACTTCTGACATTTGGATCTTGGTTCTTTTTGCATGATCGATAATGTCAAAAGCAAGTATAAGAAGGGGTGATGGTAAGTAGGGTTCTAATCTGATGAGATTGAACTGGGGCACTGAACTTAGGAGAAAGAGAATGAGGAGAAGTTGTTACCTTTTTGGTGACTTCTCTTTCAGTTTGCACTGAAATAGGAGCACCCCTCTTAACTATGGTGATGGAAGGTTCCTTGTTCTTCTCCTTGGGGCTTCCAAGAGGTTTTCTTGGATTCTGAGATTGGGATCAAGTGAAGACAGAAAATGACTAACCATCTAGTGCACATTCATCTTCTTCCTATTCCAAATACCCAATGCTAGAGTCACTAGCTGAACCATCATAAGACTCATCAGCGTATCCTGAAGCTTCAAAAGCCTCGGGAATCTTTTTCTTCTAGTTCTTCCTCTTCTTCAACTATTTCTACTACCGTGTTAACGGGAGGAGCTTCGATCACTAGTCTTGGTTGAGCAGGAGTTAACCTGCGACCTATCTTTTGCAGTGCACCATTGGTGTTATTGAAATTACATCTAGGGATATCCCGATACGGAACATTGCTCACCTGCTGGGACATTTGCTTTTTTAAAGCAATCAAATCATTAGCCATCTTTTGAATCATAGGGTTAGTATTACCTTGGGAAGAACCTTGATTTTTAGGTTTGGGTACATCTTTCCTGATTCTTCTAGCCAAAATGAGATCATCCTCTATTTCAATAGTTGTTGACTGAGCGATAGCCAAATCTAGGATAGCCGACCTTCTTAATAGAAAGCTCACATTGGGAGGCTGAGCGTTGATGAAGAAGCATTTCGATTTTCCGAGTAGGTACAACTATTTACGAATCTTTTAGATCAGCTTGTTAAAATTTGCCACAAAGTCCCGCATGGGTTCATGTGATTCCTTCTTCATATGGGTAAGTTGTGCTAACAAAGCATGAGAATCTTTGGCTGGTTTGAAACGTGCTTCGAATCTGGTCCTCATGGTAGCCCAGTTTGTGATGCATGCATTTGGAAGGTGGTAAAACCATTGGCTGCTGCACCGTGCAACATTTCAATGAAGAGTTGAATAGAGACATCTTCATGAGCTACTCCAAGGACGCCGCATGCTACAAAGAAAGATGCAATGTGTTCATCAGGATGCTACTTCCCATCCCCATTGAACTTGGGAATGTTTTTACATGATCCATGTGGTAACTCGTGTAATGGTGGAGTTAAAGAAAGAGGACCAATAGCTGCGCCCCAGAGCATAGGTTGTGCTGCCATCCTTCTGAAAAGAGTGCCTCCTCAAAGACAAGTGAGGCTGCCTGTTTATTACTAATCTAAAACACAATAAAAATAATGTGTACAATATTCATAGTAATCTAACCATTGGGGTTGGGATAGAATCCCGAAATCCATATCCATACTATGTGAGGATGTTGTCTTTATAAATGGACTGGGTCGGAAATTATTATTATGGAAAAAACACAATGGAAAGGAAATGAGAGGAACATATTTTCTTTCGAGTAAACACAAAGCACGAAATAATCATACGAGATTTTGATAACAAATGTAATGTTTGAAATGATTAGAATCATCAAGATGCTAAATAAAGAATAGCTTAAGATTACGAACATAAGAACAATATCTTAAGAAAGATACATCTCACAACACAAAGTTTGCAAAATAGCATCAACTTCTATTCCTCAAATGATTAAAAGAAAACACAAAGTCTTTCTTCTTCACAATAGTTCTCAATATTCCAAAAGTCTCAACCCTTTAGAGCATACATACATCCCTTATTTATAATAAAAATAGTTGAGAGAAAATAGGACAAACCCTATAAAACAGTCTTTTAACAAGAGTCCTATTTTTCTTGACTCTCACGCAGGAGACCAAGTCAAAATATGATTCCTATGTGATGAAACAGAAATGAAAAAGACATGTCAATTTCAAGATTGAAATGACACGTCACATCAAGACTTAGTCTGAATCATCATCTTTTTCTTCCTCATCTTTCTCTTCTTCCAACTGAGCCTGTTTGTTCCAAAATTCTTGGAACTTCCGGATTATACCTTGCATCTCATTTTCATCAGGCGTAGTGGAATGATCACTCAAGACTTCACATGTTTCATGAGTGTCACTGGCACTACCGGGAAGCTTTCTCAATCTTTTGTTGAGTTTTCTCAGGGCCTCCAAAGAATGTTCAACCTTTACAAACCTATCAATGATTTCAATACCAAATCCATGAGTTGGTTCATGCTGAATGGATTCTTGGATTTGTTTGAAAAGATCATCAGCTGATAGGATGCCCGAGTTTCCACCTAACACTTTTACACAAATTTTCAGCAGTTCTTCTTCCAGGTCACTTTTTCCATCAATCAATTGATCTCTTGATTCTCTCAATTTACCGCAAGCTTTGTTAAGAATCTTTACCCTGAACCTGATGGCTTTGGTTAGCTAGAAATGCTTATCCGCATGTGGGATGATGCCTTCTTCTACCAAGATGCGTGATGGAATTTTCTTCAATACCTAGAGAGCTTCGAAAGTCAAATCAAGGTGTCTAATTTCTTGAGAGAAATCATCATCCATATTTTCCCCATCACTTTGTATATTCCCCAAAGATTGATAAACTTCTACGGTGTCTTGAATCACTTCTTTCCCCTGTTGGAGCAGCCTTTGAGCAACTGGAGTAACAATTGAAGAGGTTTCTTGTTCTCTTCTCTTCTTGACAAACTTGACCTTTATAGGTCCCTTAGAAGAGCTTTTGTCCTTTTCCTTTTTGGAGGGCCCCGCCTCTGCAGCAACCAACTTTGAAAAATTATCTTCTTTGAAACTCATTCCCCAAGAGGTGAGCCATGCCTTGGTGCGTGCAAGAATTAGGGCCGATCTATCTGTAATGGAGGATTTTTCACCGATAGACCAATCAATAGGTGGGAAAACATATTGATCTTCATTTAATCCATCATAGGAAGGTTTCGAACACTTTCATTATCGCCACGCATTACCTTTTGGTATGTCAACGAGCTCAAGCGTCATCGAATCTCTACAAGTGTCAAGCTACTATGATCTTTTCTTCGGACAACAACCTCATCACGTAAATCAATCTAGATGTCTTCTATGCTTGGCACGTGCGGGTGCAGAGTTCCATATGACTTAAGGACTCCTCGAAAATCAAATCCATCTCCTGGAATTCATCTAATTTTTCAACTTGTCTTAAAGCTCATGTACAACATTCTTGGCCTTCACCACCATTGAACAAGTATACCTTCCAATAGAAATTGGGAAAGATACAATGGCCTTGTGTTTACTCTGTTGGAATTTGTGAAAATCCAACAATTGCCTGACCAACTCCATCAAGATTAGCTTGTCCCCTGGATATCTGGGCAAACGGAAAGGATCCCTAGGTACATGACTACTCGAAGATATGTGAACTTCTTGAATTGCAAGAAGACACAACCCCATTTTGAAACTTCAGCCCATGCCTCATCAGAGACCCTCATTTTCCTTAGTTTGGGGTTTAACTTGCAGATGTTCTCATAAAAGAAGGCATCGTTTACCCTTCTGAATTGGTCTTCAGACCCTTTTCTTGTTAGCTGAGGAAAATACCGATAAACATGCTCCATTATCTTGTTCCCCTTTGTGTCCAATCCAAGATAGTTCCTCATGTCGGCCGCTGCATAGGTGACATACGAGGACATATAAAACTTCCCAGTAGACAAGACTATTGTCATCTGAGAATCTATCTCATTACTGATAAGAGTACCCCAATCAATCCCCTGTTGATTCTTCTTGATAATGATCATGAATTGGTACATCCATCCTTGGAAAACATTTGATTTAGGGAAACCAAAAACTTGACTCAACAGAGTAATGATATCATTGATTTCTTGAATGAAATCACTTCTAGGAACAAGTCTTGGGAACCTGGAAACAACTGACTTGGCTTTGATTAGGAACTTCTTGTTCACGTGTTTGATACAATCCTCCTGATCATTGTCCCAAGATTTTTGGGCTGACTTGAGATCTACATCTCCATACTCCTCAAAGTTAGGCAGCTTGAGAAGATCATCGAAGTAACCTCTGTCCAACTTGATTACGACCTCTCCCTTTGATTTTCACATAATGAGAAGCGAGTCATAGTTTGAAGCACAGGCCAAGATGAAATCGGGGCACTAAGTAGACATGGGGAAACCTACCGAAAGAGGAAGACCACTGCTAACTATTAATTTCATCCATGGGGTTTGGGAAGAACTCTTGACCCTATTCCAAAAATCCTCCATATCTATGTTTCCAGCTCGTATCCCGGATGTCATAATTGCAATCAATGTAGGGGAGACTCCACCTTCCTGAAATTTTACTTCATCCTCCTTGAATTTTTAGTCTTATCTTGTGATGAACCAGGGTCCAACATGAGGAATTTCAAAGGAGGAATGAACTCGAGGTGTCGAACAATTTGGAAAACCCAACACACTAGAGATGTCAAAGAATTTGAAATGCTCGACACACTGGAGATGTCAGAGAATTTGAAATACCGACACACTGGAGATGTCGGAGAATTTGAAATACCTGACACACTGGAGATGTTGGAAAGATTAGAATGTCTGACACACTGGAGATGTCAGAAAGATTAAAAATCCTGCTATCTTTGGAGGATGCCGGAATGTTTGAAGTGCCCGACACCTTAAACTTCCCGATACACTATGGGTTTTGAAAATCTGCAAAGCACCCTGCGAAACCTGAAAAGAGGGAATCGGGTAATTGTTAGGTTGAAACATGCAAACTCTTCTCCATTGTTGATATTCCTGATACATTTTTAATCACAATGACATATTTCAAGGAATAAAACAAAGTGAGCATTCCAAAATGGGAACCCTAAAACACAAACTTAATTAGAAAACAACCCCAAAACGGAATAGATAAAACCCCAATAACCCCAACAAGAAAAAGACAGAAACTTGGAAGAATCCTTTACACAATTATTCCACAAACACCACAAACAAAGAATAAAGGAAAATACCTTCAATCAGAATGAAAAATGATAAAAAATGAGCAATGCAATCAGGCACAGAGGCGAGTCGGGTTTCTGGGTCGAAGATGCATGCACGAAAATCCACGAGGTAAAAAGTACGTCTGGTAAAAATGACGTGGAAATCCGAATATTTATAAGAAATTTCACATTTAATACACTTCAGTTGACATGTGTCAACTACCCGACAACTCGGCATTAATGCCATGTCAGCATGCTTGGGATATCCGGAAACCCGACACAAAGGATTTTGTATTAATTCGGGTTTCGGGTTGCGGGAAACAAGCGACATGAAGCATGATGCTTGATGGTCCTAGAAACCCGATACAAAGGAGTAAATCGGGCTTTGGGGATCAGAAGACATGCGACATGAAGCATGTTTTGACGAAGGCATGTTCCGATGCTCGAGAAGACCCGCAAACCCAAAACAAAGGAGTATATCAAAGCCAGAATCGAAGACATGCGACATGAAGCATGTTTTGATGAAGGCATGTTCTCGATGCTTGAAAGACCCGCAAACCCAAACAAAGGAGTAAATCGGGCTTTGGGGATCGGAAGACATGCGACATGAAGCATGTTTTGATGAAGGCATGTTCCGATGCTCGGAAGACCCGCAAACCTAAAAGACTTACTTGATGTGGGTTTCGGGTTTGGGAACACACAACATGAAGCATCCAAAACACATGTTGTCTTGCTATTGAAACCCGAAAACCTGATTATCTCTCTGAAAGGGCATTCTTAGAAAACCAGCTCAAAAATTTCTTAGGGTTATCTCATTTTTGGCATAAACACAAAAATGAGATAACTGACCTAGAGGCCGCTGCACCATAGCAGATGAGATCACATCGAGAGATCCTCAAGCTTTGGCCTCACATTACTCGGAGACATGGTTGAATTTTAGGCGAGGTCTGCTAGTGAGCTTGGCGGTTGCTTCAAACTTTGTCCTGTTCCAAAGCAACATGAAATCTCATGTTGCAATCCATCTATTGAGGGATGGAGTAGGAGTATGGTGGAAGCCAGCGAAGCTCCATGTAGATTCGAGACAAAGTGAGTGACACGGGAGCTATTTGAGGAGAGATTTAGGAGAAGAGGCCATCAAGAAGTCCTATATTGAAGAGGAGACTCGTGGAAAGATCCAACAAAGAGATTGAGTTCGAGCCGCATACGTGGATTCGGGATGGTAGATTGAGGTCGGGCCCTTCCTCATGATGGTCGAGGGTACAAAATATTCATCCTTTACGCCACAACAAAGTAGCAACAGTAGTCCCACCCGCCTCTTACACCTCCACAGAGAGCGATGCACGAGAGGTCGAGTATGGGGCCTCCTCTTAGGGTCACATCGGACATAGGGTGGACCTAGAGCTCGATTAGCGAGAGCTCACCAGCAGAGACCTCAAGAGACCACCGTCGAGATCATCAAGATCCATACCACAAACTTCTAGGGAACCTACTAGAGGTGCTACTCATTGGGGAGGATGTTTTGGTTGTGGAGTTACTAGACACTTTTGGAGAGATTGCCCATAGAACCCTAACAACAAGGGTAAGACATAGATTTTAGAGCTGATTGTTGGTGACATGGGACATAGCCACAAGATTTATGCAGTGGTTGAGAACCACCAGGTAGAGCATCAAAGCACAATCATTGAGACCACAGGTAGCATTAGTGGTATTCCTACCTCTGTATTGTTTGATTCTGGTTCTTCTAATTCTTTCATTGCACCATCTTTAGTAGAGAGTGATGCGGTGTCAAGGTGGCGATTAGATAGGGTCTTGGTTGGGATGTTGAGATGGCTTCTAGAGACAAGATCTCTGTAGACTCCTTAGTTAAGGAGTGTGTAGTGGATTTGGGACCTTTCACCACTACCTTAGATCTTCATATCCTTCCTTTGGGCTCGTATGGAGTCATTTTGGGTATGGATTGGTTGTCTGCACACAGGGATAGGATGGATTATTATCACAAGACTATATCTTGTGTAGATTATTTAGGAGTTGAGTCCATGATTTCGAGGGGTCGGAGAACCATTTCCATTCGCACAATCTCTGCTATGTAGGTTGAGTGGTGTGTGCGATGGGGTTATCAGATGTATGCTATTATAGTTAGTGACAGATCAAAGGATGGGTCTAGTGGACCATCACTAGATGGTCATCCCATTTTGAGAGAGTTTGCAAATGTCTTTCTAGGGGAGCTACCATGGTTACCACCCCCACGCGAGATTGATTTTCATATAGATCTAGTTCTGGAGCAGAGCCTATCTCACGGAACCGAGATCGGATGACCACCACAGAGATCTATGAGCTCAAGTTGTAGCTTGAGAGCCTTTTGGAGAAGGTCCTTATCCATCTTAGTGTATCCGTTGGGGTGCACCAAAGTGATCTTTGTGAAGAAGAAGGATTGATCCTTGTGGTTGTGTATTGATTACCGCCGATTGAATAAGGTAACGATTAAGAATTTTATCCCCTTACAGGTATTGTTGCTTTGTTTGATCGATGAAGGGAGCCAAAATTTTATCTAAGATTGATATTAAGTCAAAGCTACCATCGAGATGAGGATTTGAGAGATGGACATTCATAAGACCACCTTCTACATGAGATATGGGCACTATGAGTTCATAGTGGTTCCTTTTGTTTGAGTAATTCCCCCAAAGTGTTCATGAGTTTGATGAATGGTGTATTTAGGACCTTCTTAGAATGATTCATGCTCATATTCCCAGATGACATCTTGATATACTCACGTACACATGGGGAGCACGAGGGCACCTTTGCTGTGTTCTTCGGTGTCTTCGTGAGTAGCAACTTTACGGAACTTGGAGAAGTGTGATTTCTTTAAGATAGAGGTGCGGTTTTGGGACATATCATTTCCGGGGAAGGTATAAGTATCAATCCTTCTAAGATTAGGGCCATTATGGATTGGCCAACACCCACTACAGTGATAGAGGTGCAAAACTTCATGGGATTAGCAGAGTTCTTGTAGGATATTTGTTCAAGACTTCTCTCGATTGTGCACCCTATCACTTCCCTTCAAAGGAAATGGAAGAAGTTTGTTTGGTCGAGATAAATGTGAGAAGGCCTTCTAGAAACTAAAGGAATGCCTCACCAAAACACCTAGTCTTGCAGTGCTAGATCCATAGGGTGAGTTCTTTGTTTGCACGATACTTATTTAGCAAGGCTTGGAGGTGTGTTGATGCGGGAGGCGAGTATTGTCTTTTGAGTCTCGCAAACTCAAAGATCACAACCCATGACAGATCATTTGAGTCTTCACTACCTCTTCACGTAGCTCAATCTCAACACTCACAACGGTGTTGGATGGAGTTACTTTGTGAGTATGACATGGAGATCAAGCATTTTAAGGGAAGGAGAATGTGATAGTAGATGCTCTTAGCAGATGGAGACATGTGGCTATGGCCACCTCGGTGAGCATAGATTTGTGGAGTAGGATTCTTGGTGAGGTTCCTCTTGACAACTTCTACATTGCGCAGTATGAGTAGAGATTAAGTCACAAATACCCCTTGAGGGAAAGTTTGAGGGTTTTTCCTTAGAGGCAGATGGTCTTCTCATGCACATAGGCCGGATATATGTTTCCAATGATGGAGGCTTAAGGCGGGACATCTTGGTAGAGGCACGTCATGCACCCTATTCAGCCCATCCATGGGTGAAGAAGATGCATGCCACCTTAGTAACAAATTGTATAGTTGGAGAGGATTTCATCGAGATGTGGCTCGATTCGTGTCATGGTGTTTGGAGTGCCAACGAGTTAAGGCTGAGCATCAACATCCAGCAGCCTTCTTTATCCTCATCTTATACCAAAATGGAAGTGGGACACCATTTCCATGGATTTTATTTTTGGGCTACCGATGTCAAGATATCACCACAACGCCATCATGGTCATGGTTGATAATTTGAAAAAAGTAGCTCATTTTTCTAGTAAAGATCACTTATGCAGCTAGAGAAGTGGCATGGTTATATTTGGATGAGATTTTCAGTACATGTACGAGGATTCCGGGAAGATCATTTGTGACCACGATCCTTTGTACAATTCACATTTTGGACTACCTGCAGTATGTCCTCGGACAAGGTCCATCAATTTCAGCACAACATATCACCCCGAGACAAATGGACACATTGATCTCAGGTGAATCAGATTTTAGAGGACATGCTCGGGATGTATGTGATGGATCGATAGACTAAGCAAGAGGAGTACTGTATTTAGTGGAGTTTGCCTACAATAATAGTTTTCGAGTTCAATAGGCATGGCTTCTTTCTAGGCTTTGTATATTAAAAAGTAGGACACCTCATAGTGGGACATGTTAGAGGATAGAATATCCCTCGACCAAGGCTTCTATAGGACATGGAGCACCGGTGGTGTTGATTAGGTAGAGATTACAGGAGGCACAAGGCAGGCGGAAAGAAGTATGTGGATCAACATAGGATTGACCGTAGTTTTGATGTGGGCATGAAGGTGTTCTTTCGTGTCGTGCCACACAAGAGCCCTATTTGTTATGGAAAATGTTCTAAGTTAACTCCTAGATTCGTGGGTCCTTTTGAGATCTTGAAGCATATTGGCCATTTGGCCTACTGTCTAACATTTCCACCCAACTTGTCTCACATACATGATGTTTTTCATGTTTCGATTCTTAGGAGATATATTACAGATCCTTCTCATGTGTTAGATTAGACATCATTACGAGTGCAAGATAAGGGGTAGGTGATGGTGGAGCCCATTTACATCTTTGATTACAAGAAATTGGGCCTTCGAGGCGAGAGAGTTGATCGAGGTTTGAGTGTAGTGGGATAAATATGATGAGGCAGCTACATGGGAGGATGATACTTCATTATGAGTTCGATTTCCACATTTGTTCGAGAGACTTCTAGGAGGAAGTCGAGTCTAAAGGGAGGGGATGTAGTGCCCACTTCCTATGACACCTTTGATGCTTATTTTGATATTGTTGTTTACGTTATGGGCATTATTATGTTTTGATTTAGTATGTTTTGATATATTGGAGATCCTTCTCATGTGTTCGATTGGACATCATTGGAGTGCAGGATTAGGGGCAGGTGATGATGGACCCCATTCACATCTTAGATCACAGGACCTTGGTCCTTCGAGGCATAGAGGTTGATCGGGTTTGTGTGCGGTGGGATAGATATGATGAGACTGCAGCTACATGGGAGGATGCTACTTAGCTTCGAGTTAAGTTTCCACATTTTTTCTAGTGACTTCCGGAGGAAGAGGACACTAAGGGGAGGGGGATGTAGTGCCCACTTCCCTATGACACCTTTTGATGCTTATTTTGATACTTTGTTGTTTACGTTATGGGCATTATTATGTTTTGATTTAGTATGTTGTTAGACATTTGATCGTGAATTATTATGCGACCTTGATTTGGATATGATACACGATGATTATTAGAGACACTCATATGTGGATGATGATATACTATTTGACATGGATGTTTTATGGATGTTGTTCGGACATGTGATTTTGGATATTTTGCGATGATGATATAGTTGTTGGGATGAATTGTATGTTATAATGTTAAACTACCTTGATGTTGTTGTGATTTACATACTTAGATGATTTTGTGATTTTATTTATATCATGTTGGATGTTCTGATATGGCCACGAGACCGAAGGAGGTATTTTTATTTTGCAGGTTAAAAATATCACAACAAATTATCGAGGATCGGAGGCCAACCACAATGGAATTCTAGGTGAATTCGACAAGGTCACTGTGTGAACTTATTTTGTGTATGTGTGTTTTTGTTAGGGATTCCTATAGGGGGATTACATTTATATGTGACCATGGGTATTGTGTATTTTATTAATGTGGTTAATTATTATTATTGTTGTATGTATTTTATTAGTGGTGTGTCCGTTCTTTTAATTAATTAAAATGTGGTAGATTAATGTGAGAAATCATATGGTTAAAATTTAAATAAATAAGATTGGGATATGGGAAAGTAATAATGGAAGTTGTTGGCTGTTTGCTTTTAATATGTAAGGGATGTGTAAGTTGTGTAAGAGTTGTGTAAGTCTGATTTTGGAGTATGAAATAGTCCACCTCCATGGAAATTCAAATTTTTCCTTGGGGCTGTTTCTGAGGCTTGTGGAACAAGTAAAACTTGTCCCATGCCTCTAAATTTAATTTACCAACCATACTTATGCTTAGAGTGGTGATTTTAGGCTTTTATAATGATTTTTTTAATTATGTTGCTTGTTTTGGATTTCACTCTCTTACATGTTATTTATTTTCTATCCCTTGAGGTGTGGGATTTTTGTAGTGTGCAAGTAGCTTGTCATTTTTTCATCCACCTCTTTATTGTGCTCGGGAGAATGGATTTTTTCTTTTGTGTTTGAATTGGAGGATGTGTGATGTGGCATCCTCATGGATCGACATCATCCTCTTCTCTTCACTCTTCTACAAAATTCAAACTCTTACCTTGTTTTTGGGTTGTTCAATCAGGTTTAAACTTCCTTGGGGCATATTTTCTTGTGTTTGAGCTCCTTTTTTTGGAAGGAGCTTTGAGAAATCTTTGCATAATTGGGAGATTGCTATTTGGAATTGTGTTATTGACTTTGAAAGCTTGCTTTTTGGAAGCAAAAGCTACCATTGAGAGGTAGGTGTTTTATCCATCTTTTATGTTGTTATTTTTCTTGTTGTGTTGTGTGTTGTCCTCTCAAAATTTCCCCTCTTTTGAAAGTAAAAAATTTAAAATTTTGAGTTGACACCCTTTAATGATGTTCTAGTGAAGTGAAAAGTCGAGGAGTTAGTGAAAATTCACGTTTTTGGAGTCATTTTGGTGATTTACGGGTCTGTCAGACATTTTTGTCCCATATGTCCCAAGTTCTATCGAGCCTTTTGTTCCCAATCGGTGCATTCCTTGAAAATATTTTAACTTTCGGTTTTGTCGGGTCTATCACATAATTTTTTCCAAAGTCCATTGGGCCTTCTATTCTCCGATCACCCTCATCAATGCCACGTCGGGTCTATCACGTACTTTTGTCCCATCTGTTCTAAAAGCATTTGTGCCTTCTATCCTTGTTTGTCTACATCACACGCATTCACCGAAATGGAAAGTTACACAAGCTATGGAATGAGGTTAAAGAACCTCAAAGATTTTCTAACTCATCCATGCACCATAAGATTAGAGCTAAAAAAGAAACTATCTATGCATATATAAATTTGAAACAAATATTCAAACCCTAACATATATACTACTCTCTACTCCATGAAATCTTAATAAAAATGAACCTAGTTAGATTCTAAGAAATCAAATTAGATGTGTTGTTTACTTCAATGGAGGTGAAGAGGTCTCTCTAAAATGGCTACAAGACCAAGTTAGATACCCTCCTACTAACCTACTATGAAGTTATGGATGCAAGATGGAAGAGCTTCACCAATGGAGGATGGCCAAGATCTAAATGTTCTATAGCTTAAAGCTATCACAAATGATTTCTAATGCCAATATCTCCAAATGTGAGAGAGAAGGACTTGTGAGTGAAGTTGTCTGTAAAGTTGTAGTTTGAATGGGTAGGCTTAGCCTTGTATTTATAGTTTTCCACTTGGGGAATTTGGAATTTGGGTGCATGTGGGACTAAATCTCAAAAATCACTTTTAGATTAGATTAGGATAAACATGCTTTAGGCTTAGTTAAGCTAGGATTAGGCTAGTTAAACTTGATTAGCAAGTGATTAGAGACTCATTGAGAGTTGGGAGGGGTCTGGATAACCAATTTTGATGATAGATAGCCTACGAAGCCAATAGAAGTGGTATAGAGAGAACTAAAGAGGTTCTGAATGGTTGAAAGGAGGAATGTTTAGCTAATAAGAGAGATATTAGCCAAATAAGTTGAATATGGGAAGAATATGACCAAGAAGGTGTCGTAAATGGGCATCCAGAGTGGAGTGAAGAAGGGTTGATTAACGAAGTGTCGTCAATTAGTTGAATTGGATGAAATGCTAAGTGTAAGCATATTTTAGGTGTCTACATTTTCCCCTCTTTGGGGTGGTGTAAGTGACGTCACTTCAAAGAAAGTAGACAAGCATAAACAAGTAGAAAATCTTGAAGGGATAGAAGAAAAATGAGAATAATGAAGGATGCCCCCTCGATTGGTGATGGGGTGATAGAAGAACTCGATCGACGATCGAAAATATGATAGAAAGATAATAGAAGAAATGATAATGTGAAGAAGAAGAAAAGAAAGGGATATAGAAGAAAAGGAGTATGAGAAAGGGGGAATGAGCTAACATCCATCCAATGCCTTTTAAACAACTTTATTTTTCATCATATTTCTAGAGATCTTCATCATCGGTCCTTATTAAAAAGAATGAACAAAAGTGTAGTATGACATGAAAAGCCATATACGAACAAATGTCCATTTCTAAAAACACCAACTCCATGCAACATACAAAATGCAATGCAATATGAGAAAGTAAAATATGCCTAACTCCATGCAACATACATAATGCAATGCAATACGAGAAAGTAAACAAGCTAACCTAACAAAGAAACATAATGTAATGTTTTTGTTATCAAGCTTCAATTCCAACCTATTCGAATTAATGACAAGGGTTAATGATGGTGCCCCAAGCAAGGATACATGCAAAGGGAAAATGGAGGACACTTCGGTCCGATGAAAAAGCAATGTGCACTATGAAATAGTACTAGAAACTCATTGTGCCCCAGAGTATAGACAAAGTAAGCAGCCTAAATTTTGTTGATGGAGGTAGATTAAGATGATCCATGAGTCACACACATGAATAGGTGAGAACCAAAGAGTGACATTTTGTAGGATGATTTTCCATTTTTAGAAGTTTTCTTAAACATATTTGAATGTTTTGATTTTTCTAACATATTTGAATGTTTTTGTTATTTTTCTAACATATTTGAATGTTTTGATTTTTCTAACATATTTGAATGTTTTGATTATTTTTGAAAGTTTTTTGAAACTATTTACAGGAAGATGAGGAAGCGTGGATGCCCCTAGTGATAGATGGGATGTACAAGGGCATAAGGCCACGTGCGTATGAGAAAGGTGAAGATGCAAAAATTCCCCAACGATTAGGTGGGAGTATTCAAAGGAAAACTCTTCACGTAGAAGCGGGACCCAAGGCCATTATGGATAGGTTCAACATGATGGTGAACGTAAACCAATGAAGTGTTGGGAAGAAGCAAGGATGCCCCTACACGTAAGTTGGCCTAAAAGCACATGATAGAAAGGAAGGAGAAGATTGTTTTTGTGAAAGGGGACAAACGTGTCCGCAAACATGGAAAACAAGTAATCTTATACACATGGATGTTCTGAATGAAGTAGGAGAACATGATGTGAATGATATGAATTTAGCTTAGAATCCTCATGATGAAGAAGTGATTAGCCAAAGGCACAAATCGTGAGATGAAATATGGACTAGAGTAAGAGTCTAAACAAGGTCCAAAAAAAGACACTTGGTAACATACTAATCCTGTTTACTCATAGAGATCCAGTGTGTGCACATGGAATTTATTACCTCTTGAAGGGAAGATTTAATAGACAACAAGTGAATACACCCTAGCCAATGTGTAGGAATGATTGATTTTGAAAGGAAATTTTGTGAATGGATGGTGGAAGGATAGTCGTACATTGCTTCGTTGCCAGCCAGGCATCCATAGCCCCAATGGAGATGTATTTGATTCTAATCACAACATTTCTCTACTACCAATCAGGCATCCATAGCCCCGATAGAGATTATTGGAAATACCCTAAGAGAGAGTTATATATCAATTTGCTTTTGCTTTGTAGCTTTTAGCTTTTGATTTTTGATTGATTTTGATTCTTTTGCTTTCTAAAACTTATTTCAGATCTCTTGTTTGACAAGGGGTTTAAGAACCAATGATGGCTTGATGGAAGGAGGTGGAAGTGATTGTGATGATGACATTGGCTAGTGTCAACAAATATGTCCAAAATTTCTTCGCAACAAGTTTATTAGATGTTTGAATGTGATAGGATCTCCATGAGGTTAGTCATTCTTTAATTTACCAAGGTGATAAAAGACCAGGGTCAAACAGATACCATAGAGATAAATGTCACAAAATGTGTGCGAATAAGCTAACCAAAATATCACTAAAAGGATGAAAATGGTAGGAAGACTTGCAAAATAACAACAAGGAAGGGAAGAAAGAAACATCCATGTGTACACACTACCTGATTGCAATGTTTGATCTTTGTACCTTTGATTTTTGTTGTGTTTTCTCAATGTTTTTGTATTTTTTATTAGTTTTTTGTTTTTAGATTTTTGATAGTTTTAAGAGGTTAGGACTAACAATGTCACTCGATGTGGTAAGATCCAACAATAATGTTTGCGACTTCCTTGATAAGGAGACTAGGCATGTTTGTTTATCAAGAGTCATTTTTCCCGATCTCAATGATCGTGGTGAGTTCACACTCAACAAAGGACTGACAATTTATCATAAAACATGGATTTTGTATGTGGGAGCTTGAGTTCCCTATCCATATTTTTATGCATTTTGCATCATACTTGATGGTTACGTTGATGTGCATTCTTGAATCATGCTTGATTTATAACTTTGAGATTATTCAAGTTGTTGGGGATTTTGAGCTCTTGGAAGTTTTGACTGAGCTTGATAAACGAACTGTTTGGGTTTCTTATAAGTTGACTTGTGATTTTCGACCTCGAAAGGAGAGAAGAAAGTGAATGTTTACGATTGATGATAGGAACAAGAGAAATGATGGTGGGCTTTCCTCGAGTCATTAGTAGAAGGATGATGTGATTGATGAAAAGGATATGGTCCAAGGATTGAAGAAGATGGGCTACTGGGAGGTGAGCCATAGATAGAAGATGAAGGGCTACTAGGATGTGGCCCAAAAATAGAAGAAGAAGGGCTATTAGGACTTGACCCATAGATAGAAGATGAAGGGCTACTAGGATGTGGCCCAAAAATAGAAGATGAAGGGCTACTAGGATGTGACCCATAGATGTAAGATGATGGACTAATAGGATGTGGCCCAAGAATAGAAGATGATGGAATACCCGGGGTGATCCATACATAGAAGATAAGGGGCTAGTTAGGACGTGCCCCAAGAAAGAAGAAGAAGGGCTACTAGGATGTGACCCATAGATAGAAGATGAAGGGATACTAGGATGTGGCCCAAGAATAGAAGATGATGGACTACAGGGGTGATCCATACCTAGAAGACAAGGGGCTAGTTGGGCATGCCCCAAGAATAGAAGATAGTGGACTACTCAAAATGTCCCACAAATAGAAGAGGGAGGGCTACTAGAAGGTGACCCACACCTAGATGAAGATGAAGGGCTACTTGGTGTTGACCCCATAAGAGATTGTGATTGAGGAATTATGATAGAAAAAGAGTTATTGGGTGATGAGAAGATAGGCCATGGATCAATGCAAGACCAATGAGTTTCATCACATAATGAAGAATGTGAAGATGGAAGAATAAGAGGAGGATCAAGTTGCATGATTTGAGGCTCTTCCTCTATTTCTTGATAAAAGGAATCAACATTTTCCTCAGAATATGCGGACGCATCAAATTCTAAAGAGAATCCTTTCTCGTAATCTGCTAAAGGAATATCTTTATATGCCCCTATAAATGCCCTGATTGTTTCTTCATTCTGAAAGAGATCAATTGGTATGAGTTGTTGATCGACCACCAAGGGTTGATTGGAAGAAAGAGGTTCACTTGGTGTGGAAGACTTAGAAGATGTTTGATGATGATTGATAAAAGAAGATGATGTGGGAGATGAAGAAGATGTGTAGCTAGATGTCTCAGGAGTAGAATAAGGTGGTGTGGACCTACCTATATGATGGTATGTCATCTGTAAACTAGTATGATTAAGTCCAAAGTTTGTAGATTGCAACGCATGGGTCAATTCAGATGTTTGACTCGAAGGACTTTGAGTCACACGAATCTTCAAAGAAGGAAGACTTATTGGGGGTGATTGATGAAGAAGGTCTTGCGAAGAAGGGGAGGACCGTGATTCAAGAATCGCATTGGATGAATAATAACAAGGGTCTTGCAAAGAAAGAGAGGACCATGATTCAAGAATTGTATTAGATGTTTGATTGGAGATGTTTGGAGTCACACGTATCTTCAAAGGAAGAAGACATCATCGAGGCGACTAATAAAAGGGGTCCTGAAGAAAGGGAGGACCATGATGTAGGAGTCACATTAAATGTATGATGAAGAGGTTCCTATGAAGATAGGGAGGACCATGACATAGGAGTCACATTAGATGACTTAGGAGTCAAATTAGATGAATCCAAATAGTAGTTTGGATTTGAATCATCATAAGAGTTAGAGGAAATATTTGGATTGGAATCCTCAAAAGAAGAGGAAATGTTTGGATTAGAATTAGAAGAAGAGTGGGGAAATCAAATAATAATTTGGATCAGATGTGTCCAAATCATACCACCAACTATGAGATGAAGGTGGGGAATGAGTTACCCATATGGGCTCTCTAGCATGAAGAACCAAATGAGGTTTAGTTGTAATGGGAATCTTTTGATTTGAATTGTTAAACCTAGGTTCCGTATTTTTGTAAGTATGGGGAACCACATGATAGTCAATCATTTTGGAGCTTTTTTTAAGCAAAAATTTCTAGATCTAGATAGTGTGATACAACTCCTTCAAAGGGAAGGAAGTGACATGTCAATTTTGGTAGCATAAGGACAACCAACTAGACATTTCGTAAGTATTGATATGCGTGCGTGATTTTTCAAGAAGGTCAAAGGAAAATAAACATCGTGATGATGTAATATCAATGAGATAAAAAGGGATTATCATAGAAATCAAGTTTTTGAATGAATAATCATAAGGAACAATCATGCAAGTGTGAAACACAAAGCCAATCAACAAGGAAATACACCATATGAAAATGCATGTGCAAAGTTCGATGCAAAGGTGATCAACACAATGTCAATATTTACATCAAGCTCGAAATGAACAAGGCGTAAATATTAACAAAGGGTAGATGTGACTCCCAATCAAAGGATACCATGACAAGTTCAACAACCAACAAGACCTAAATGTTAAAGGGTGGGGTTTACAAATGTAAGCCAGGTAACCACACCAATTGGACACGTCTATCAAGCTTCGCGGAGAAGTGAGATATTAGTGTCAAAGTGGTATCGAAACGACACAAACAAAGTAAGTGACACCTTTCAAGATTTAGGACAATGTTTGAAATCAAACTAAGTCAAAGTATACTAAGGATGTGTTAAAACGTGGGCAGCGTAATGCCACAATGCGAAACTTAGATCATGTTTACGAGAAACATGACATAAGTATCTTAATTATGTCGAGACAATGCAAATGAGGTAACATGTCAAAGGGAGATAAAATGATGAATCAATCCTAACTATGATGATGATCTTGACATGGGTATCAAGATCACAAAGGATACCAATGATATAAATACGCCTCCGCACACTTTAGACGTTTAACTTACCCAACCACAAACATGGATGGGTGTAAAGACAAAAAAGTGGTAGAAGCAATCGATTGGTAACACAAAGGTAGTCACCCTTATTTTGATCAAAAAGTGTCAAAAGAATGTGAAGGAAGTAGATCAAAATGGGGATGAAAAAAATGATGGCTTTACTTTGGCAGAGTTTTGCCTCGCCTTAAGGCAAGTAAAAACTAAGTGAAAGTAACGTGTCACATGTTTCATAATACAAAGATGGTTCACAACTCAACACTGTTTTAGAATGGTCAAAGTGGGCTCCTAGCCAAAGTATATTTTCCTAGGTGGTTCTCTCATCCTAGGTGTTACAAAAATTATCCATGAGCGGGATGATTTACACAAATAGTCCAGACTATCTTGGGTGTATCTCACTTTTCCCCCTTCAAGCATAGTGGGCAGTAAATGCATCCATCGTGTACTTAAAAGGGTCACGTAGGGAATAACTTGTAACTATATCTCACAAAGGAATCACTAGTCAGATAGGTAGTGCGGAGCACTTCCCATTTTTCCACAAGGTTCCCTCTTGTGTGACTACTTTGGGGTTCTGGAACTACCCCCATTGTTGTAGCTTAAGGCATTATGCCAAAGGGGTTATGTTCCGATTGAGTGGAGAGGGATGTACCCTTTCCGAAACCTGAAATACAATGTTTTGAATATGTTGTTCTTTTTATCTTATTTAATTAGGTGTGGTTTACTCGAACACACATTTGGCAACCTCGTAAGAAACATGTGTATTAGTGGGTTTTGTTTTGTCTTTGATGCCTTTCTTTGACAAGCGTTAGGTCCTCTGTGACAATGAGTTTAGTAATTTTTCATTACAAATTGATATCAATAAAGGGAATTTACACCTTTCTTTTGATTCCTAAGATCACCAAAAGGTGCATGAAGGAAGAGCATACATAGTGTGAAAATTCTTACTAAATCACATAAAAATTACTTTATCTTTTAGAACAAGTGTTTTTAACATATGATACAAAGTTGTGCAAGTGTTTTTGATCTCCAAGATCACTTTTGAAGGCACGAGGAGAGAGCATACACACTTTACAAACCTTGCTCAAGCTAAGAAATGAAACACTTAACTAAGTTAGTAAAAAATAAAACCAAAATAACCCTACAAATAACTGATTAGTGCTACAAAAATATTTCAAAGTGTTAGAATGGCCAAGAAAACACTTTTTTTGAACTTTAAGATACGTTAGAAAATGACTATTTACCTAATAATGTAAACCATAAATTTTTGTAAGTC
Source organism: Taxus wallichiana var. yunnanensis (assembly GCA_018340775.1). Lineage (NCBI taxonomy): Eukaryota > Viridiplantae > Streptophyta > Pinopsida > Cupressales > Taxaceae > Taxus > Taxus wallichiana. Next base: position 521,637,215 of record CM031239.1, read on the forward strand.
AAAATCCTAATTTTATGATTCCATTGTGTAGTTCACTTCAATACCTTTCCAACGCAACAAAAATGGAGTCATTTCGAGTTTGGGAGCAAAAGTTATGGCCTCCAGAAGATTGCTAATGATGCATGTGCCATTGTTTGTGTACATGAGGCCCTTATTTGGTGCCTCTTTGCCACTTGATTTGGTGCTGTGCACCTCTGCCTACATGTCCTCAAAAATATACAGTCAGAGTTGTACCCCTGTGCACATGAATGGTATGTGTGCTCTCCTTTCTAGTAGGTAGCTAAAAACACTCTATTTTTCAAAAATTATCTCAAAAATATCAAATTTTTATCGATTTGCTTCAATTTTGGCAGCACTTCACCTCCTTTGATCCTGCAAAGAGCACAAAAACAAGACAAACCTAGCTTAACTAGTTAGGAAACCTGATTTTAGCCATTAATACAAGAAAGGTTAGTGAAATCAAAAACTTGAAACTAATCTAAAAACTTTGAAAAATTAATCTAGAAAGCTTGAAACTAATCTAGAAAGATTAAAACTAAAAAAAATTAGAAACTAAAATAAAAAGCTTCAAAATGACTCCATTAATGGAGGATGGACAAAGTGTCCCACCGGGCATGCCAAATGTATGCAATGGAAAGTTGCACAAGCTATGGAATGAGGTTAAAGAACCTCAAAGCTTTGCTAACTCATCCATGCACCATAGGATTAGAGCTAAACAAGAAACTATCTATGCATATATAAATTTGAAACAAATATTCAAACCCTAGCATATATACTACTCTCTACTCCATGAAAGCTTAATAAAAATGAACCTAGTTAGATTCTAAGAAAACAAATTAGATGTGTTGTTTACTTCAATGGAGGTGAAGAGGTCTCTCTAAAATGGCTACAAGACCAAGTTAGATACCCTCCTACTAACCTACTATGAAGTTATGGATGCAAGATGGAAGAGCTTCACCAATGGAGGATGGCCAAGATCTAAATGTTCTATAGCTTAAAGCTATCACAAATGATTTCTAATGTCAATATCTCCAAATGTGAGAGAGAAGGACTTGTGAGTGAAGTTATCTATGTAAAGTTGTAGTTTGAATGGGTAGGCTTAGCCTTATATTTATAGTTTTCCACTTGGGATAATTCGGAATTTGGGTGCATGTGGGACTAAATCTCAAAAATCACTTTTAGATTAGATTAGGATAAACATGCTTTAGGCTTAGTTAAGCTAGGATTAGGCTAGTTAAACTTGATTAGCAAGTGATTAGAGACTCATTGAGAGTTGGGAGGGGTCTGGATAACCAATTTTGACTAGATAGATAGCCTATGAAGCCAATAGAAGTGGTCTAGAGAGAACTAAAGAGGTTCTGAATGGTTGAAAGGAGGAATGTTTAGCTAATAAGAGAGATATTAGCCAAATAAGTTGAATATGGGAAGAATATGACCGAGAAGGTGTTGTAAATGGGCATCCAAGAGTGGAGCGAAGAAGGGTTGACTAAAGAAGTGTCATTAATTAGTTGAATTGGATAAAATGCTAAGTGTAAGAAAATTTTAGGTGTCTACACTACCCTCTACATATTTGGCACACTGCTCACTTGTTATCATTCGCTCAAATCCCTAAATTACTCGTGCTCCCATTCCCTTTGTATTTTTCATTATCGAATTTGATCTGTGAAGGTTGTTTCTCTATACGTGGCAAATATGAAGATTAAATTCCAAGGTCAAGAACATGTTTCACCGCTTGAGTCCTCTGTTCTGATATCAGGGATAGTGAGGTTCGACACTTGGATTTTGGTGATTTCTGGAACAAATTGACTAGCCCTAATCCTTCCCCCATGGTGCAAATGATCAATGAAAGTGGCCTTGTGTATCTTTGGGTTTCGCAATCTCAAGTACAATGTGCCAACACCGTGCTCACTGCAGGATCACTTTAACCCTGACACCAAGGAATTGTCTAATGTGCACGGGGAGCTGATTGCTAAACTAGATGCTCTTCGCCATTTTCTGCACGTAAGTGCTACGGATTCCAGAAGTTGAGGACTCCATTGTTATCACTCAGGCTCAAGCTCAGACTCTATTCGAGCAAGAAAGTGATAAATATAAGGTGAGGATAGCAAAATCATGGTTGAAGAACCCTAAGAAGGGAGCATCCTGACTTTCCAAGGCATTATTTAGAGCTGATTTCAATGAAGAGCTATCTGATTTCATTATCCTACTAGCTCGTGTCATGGGACTACCCTCTACCAATGAATTTCACTTTTGGATGTGCCCACTCATCAACATCGTCTACGAAGGTAGTCAGAGTATAAATTGGGCAGAAATCATTTGCATAAATTTGATAGAGAAATTGTCCAATGTGCAATAGATTAAGAAGTTCTATATGACTTCCTATCTCATGTATACCCTAGCAGCATCCCGACAGTGGTTTGGATTCACTTACATAGAGGGTCAGAAGGATGAACCCATTTATGCATATTGCCCTCAATTCACCCTTGAAACTAGTAACCACAACTTCAGGAGGGTGAATGATGCCTTTACCATGTATATTGTGAGGCTTTTAGAAAGTGATACTACCAGGAGATTTTCTGATGAAGCCATGAACCTGATAGCAAAGTATGGAGCCTTCTTCATTCAGTTCAGGAGGTTTTCATATATCAGGTTGGCTGGTTATGAGAACACACCTCTCAAGCTCCCCATGTTTTGTAATGACAAGATGGCTTTGATTGAAGTGTGCAGGCAATTGGATAAATTACATAGAACCTATAGGGACAAGAAGATCTCTGGTTTGCATTTCCCTATTTCCTTGGGTAACTATACATGCAAAACAACCTTGGATGCTCAAAATATAGAAAGGGCCCTCGCTCCCATCATTGTTCACTTTTTCAGGCCTAGGACCTGTTTTGATTTGAAGAAGTTCATTGAGATGAATCTCAAAATTAATTATCATCATAGGTCGATTCTTGAGGACTACTGGGCTGATTGTGCAAATGACTTTGAAGCAAGGCGGAGGCACTATGGCAGGTTCTCTCTACAGCTGATACAGGAGCTCAATCTCTACCAAATTCTTGAAGGGTTCCAAGATGATAATGAAGACTTGTTGTCTTATGAATATGAGACATTGATCAAGCATACTAACTCCCTTCATTTCTTCCTCCCTTGTGCCTCAGTCAAAATTTTTACTTTTCAGGCACTCAAAATGTTCTAGAAATGGCACCATTGGATAGAGCTCTTTCTCATCTTTCCAGAAAGGTAAAGTTTTCTTCCTAACTCCATGTATTTTTGAAGTTATGGCTCGGTGGAGTTTTGTGGGAAATTTTCCCTAGACAGGCCCACCGGCCAATCAGAGAGTGCCACGTCAGCAATCAAGTGGCGGAGGGTGGAGGAAAATTTAGAAATTTTACTAAGTGTTTGGTGCAATGGAAAAATCTTTTAAGGGAGTTCCATCGACCAATGGGAAGAAGCCACGTGTCCAGGCGGGAAGGAGTTGGGAATTTTTCCCAAGGGTTGGCAAAATTTTCGGCAACAAATTTTTGCCCAGCCCAAAGCACGAGCATCAATAGGATTGCGCCACGTGTCCTGGCCGAGGAATGTGGAGGTGGAGAAAAAAGAAAAATTTTTCCAAGTGTTTGGCAAGGTTTGAAAAATTTTTTTTGATGGCCAGGCCCAGGCCAGTATAGATCACATGTCCACGTGGAGTCGAAAAGGAAAGAAGTTTTGAAAATTTCCCAAAGTTAGCGTAAGTAAAATTTTGGCCCCAAGGCCCGCATGATCCAATGCATGCCACCACATGTCACCGGGGAGTGTGGAGGGTCGAGGGGAAAAATTTTATCCTTTTCACCCAAGTGAGGAAATTTTAAAAGAAAGTCCACCCCCCAAAAGCCCGAGCCAATAAGATCATGCCACGTGTCCACGTGGCAAAAAAAATAAAGACGGCCCACGATGAGAAAAATGAAATGAAAGGAAAAACCCCATCAATGGGGGTTTGTGCCATGTGTCAGCTCAGATTAGAAAATATGGTCAAAAGTGATGGAAAATTTGGAGGAGAAGCCCGACGAATCACATCATGCCACGTGTCCTCGGGTCATCCAGCTGGCGGAGAATTTTTGGAAAATTTTCCAAAGGCCGAAATGATGGAAAAAGAAGCAGGAAAGGCCCACACCAATCAAAACATGCCACATGGCACCAGGATGGTGGGGCATGGAGATTTTTGGAAATTTTCCCAAATGCAAAAAGTGGGAAAATTTCAAATTTTCGGCCCACTTGACCCATTTTGGCCTGTTTTTTGCCCTAAATTTTCAAATGAGCATAACTTTTGATCCAGAGCTCATTTTTGGCGTTCTTTATATCAATGGAAATCTGGTGAAATTATCTACATGATTCTAGGGTCAATTTTGTGTTTTGGTGGATTTTGGAGAGAGAAAATTGGAAAACACCTCTGGCACATGGAAATCAACAAAATGACATTTCAACCACCATTTTTAATGAAGAATGGCTCACATTCTCTCCCAGCATGGTTAAAAATGTCAGGGAATGGAATTTTAAGGATGCCCATGTTGTTTTATTACATTTTGGTTGGTGGTTGAAGCTCTCTCATGTTTTCCCATGTTTCTCTCTCCTGAGCTCGAATGGGCATTGTTAAAAGCCAGATTTGGCTCATTTTGAAAGGGTTGGACATTTTTATGTTTTGCAGGCTCCCTCTTTCACCCTAGAAAGTGATTTTGTGGAATACCAGACCTTTTTCAAGACTGAAACATATTTTCTACCTTTTTGTTGATGTAATGCATGTATTTTGATATTGGAAATGATAATGCAAGCTCTGTGAATGAGTTTTCTCCTCTTCTTGTGTTGTTTGATTCATCCATGATCTTTCATTACATTTTATCAATTTGTGCATGATGTTTTGCTGCATTTTCTTGTGTAATGTGTCAATTTTAGAAGTAAAAATGCTCACCACTCCTTTGGTGCATCACCTTATTAGCATTAGTTTTAATTCTTTTGCATTCTCTATCTCTGTCCCCTTGGAATTTATAGTAGGATTTTGAGTTTAAACCTCTGCAATTTTCAAGTAATACACCTGATCAGAGGAGTTGAGGAACCAACCTCTAACCTAGAGATTCTTTTCCCATTTTACAAGTCCCACACTTGGGGAAAAGATTCAATGTTGTGCAATCACACTTGGATGTCCAAATGTCAAACTAGAAATCTGATAGAACATCCAGAGTGTTGCTGATTTGCACTAATAGTTTTGGCATGCCCGGTGGGACCTTAGAGGTCTTCATCTTCATTGCAACAAAATTGATGTGCATTTGTTGCAAGTTTCTTGCTTAAAAGAGCCCTAAATTGCACATCTGCGACTCCAGGAAGAAGAATCAGCTGGTTTTAGCAGTACAGACCTAAAAACTCATGAGAAGAATCACCACAAGGTCAAGAGTTGGAGAAGAAGAAGTATTGTTTGAGTATCTGCAATTATCTCCAAGAAGAAGAAAAGAGGAGAGAGAATCAAGGTCTCCATCTCCACCAAACAGAACTCTATCAACTCCTCCACCTAGTAGACCTTTCATCCAATCAACAAGGGTTCTAAGGCCAATCAAAATGGCACAACACAACCCATATGTCAATTTCACTGGCAGCAGCCCACTTGCTCTCAATGCACAAAATCCAATCCCGGTTGCAGCAGATTGAAGAACATTCCATACTTTCTTGGAGAGAATCGGACCACTCACGGTGATCATGTCGAGATATTGCTAATATTTGTGCGATCCATGAGATTGATGAGATGCGAGTTGTTGTCAAACTGCTTGGCATCTTCATTCAAAGGAAGGCTTTGCAATGGTTCGGGAGCCTTGCTTGAGGTTCTATCCAAAATTGGAACCAGTATGTATAGCCCTCCATGAGCAGTTTGGAGAAAAGGGGATAACTTGTCCCTTTTGGAACAATTGACAACTATCAAGAGAGCTCCCAATGAGCAGCGGACTGACTTCAACTTCAGATTTCAAAGGACTTGGGAGAGAATTCCAATGGCAATAAGGCCAACAATAGAAAGGTGCTTTTCTATATTACCTTAAAGCTTTAAATTCTGATATTTCTATGTTAATTCAATCCATGGGAGGCACAACTATCCCTGCTGCTTATAGCATTGCCATTAGAGCTGAAAATTATTTGATTCAAGCTGGTAAGCTAGCTCTTAGGCCTCCAATGCCATTGTATCCAAATTTAGAGAGTCCAAGTACTAATCAAGCACCTATTTTAGCTCCTATTCCCACTCCTAGAAATCAAAATTCAAGTGAAGCTTCTACTTCATCTTCTAGTGCCTCAAATGAACTTCAAGAAGTCATGAAGCAATTGCAAAATTTAGGTAATGAGCTGGTTACACTCAAGAGGTAGCAAGCCCAAAGTTTTAGACCTTCTTATCAGCCTCAAGCTCAGCCTAACAGGCAGCCATATCAGCCTCAAAGACCACCCAATCCAGCTGCAAATCAAAATCAAGCAAGGCCTCCTGCCAACAGACCATTTCAGCCCTATAATCCCAATGCTACATCTACCTCTAAAGCACTAGTGCCAGTACAAAACAACATAGCTCAAGAGTATGATTGGTGTTTCCCATGTAATGAACCTCACAACCAGTCTATGTGCTTCAATGGTGCTCTAAATCAAGCCTTGATGGTAACAACAACTGGTGTGGAGGGTGAAGGGAGTCAAGGAAATAACAACAACAAGAAACATCCCAGCAACAATCAGCTCCAAATGATACCACACTTGTAAACTGGCAGGCAGAAGATTTTTGTGGTATGAATCAAACAATCTCTCAAAGTGTTGCAGCCAACACAAGGTCAAAAAGGAGAAATTTGGGTGAAGGACAGCCATTGGCTCCAAGTAATCCACAACCTTCTACCACTCCACAAACTGTTGGCAAACAAAATGTAGTTCCAAACATGCAAGGACCACCCAAACCAGCTCTAAGCCAACTCAGATGCCAGTTGTTGCTGCCCATGTGCAAGGAATGAATGTGCAAGGCCAAGGGATAGTAGAGAGATGCTTCATCTCCATTCAACATCATTGATCAGATGAAGAAGACAAATGTAAACATATCAATGTGGGAATCACTATCCATCCCAGGCCAAAGAGATTTGCTACAAGCTGCCATGAAGGAATTGGTCAACTTCAAATCAATAGGTCCAAATGCAAGAGAAGGTACTCACAAATGCTGCCCAACTGAAGGGGAATCATGGAGGACAGCAAGGTAAAATGTTGAAGCCCCCTCCATTCTATGTTTCATTGATCATTGGAAACCAATTAGTACACAATTGCATGATTGATTCCGAGCAAGTAGTTCAGTAATGCCCAAGAAAATAGCTGATCAGTTGGGGCTTCAATATGAAGTCATATCCAAAGGGGTAGTGCAATTGGATGGGACAACAATGAACAATAGTAGGAGTGATTAAAAACTTGAGTCTTACTTTGCATGCATGCCCCAACGTTGTTGTTTTGCAAGATGTCTCGGTGATAGATCTTCCACCACTCTTTGCCCTATGTTTGTCAAGGGATTTCACAGCTAAGATTGGAGGTTACTTATCTGCTGATTGGTCACACATGTTGTTCAGAACAAGATATGGAACTAAAGCCACAATCAGATCTGAGCCTATTGCAAACTTTCACATTGAGCCTCACACTCCAAGCCAAATCAATACCAATTGTTCAGCGTTTGATCAAGAGGATTATCCAAGCACTGATGAAGCTGACACCAAGGTTGGAAGCATCCCAGATTTGACTCTTGATGAATGGGCAAGCAAGGTGCATGCTTTTGATCCTTATCAAGAAATAGAAGAATCTGAGCTAGGAGTCTATTGCATGCATGAAGAAAATCAGCCTATTCCTAGCATCACCAAGCCAGACCACAAGGATGACAATGAGGTATGGCAGTTGTTCTTTGATGGATCAAGAAGTAGACAAGGTGCAGGAGGGGAGCTATGCTTGTTTCACCTCAAGGAGTTAAGTATTATTCAGCTTTTAGATTTCAGTTTGCATGTTCTAATAACACTGCTGAATATGAAGCTTTGATACAAGGATTGCATTGGTCAATCAAGAGAGGAATAAAGAACTTGCAAGTCTTTGGTGACAGTGAGCTGATTGTCAACCAAGTTAAGGGGCAGCATGCTGCCAAGAATGATCTACTCAAGTGCTACAAAAATAGGGTGTGGGACCTCATTGAATATTTTGAGGGCTTTAGCATCAAATCCATCCCTAGAAAAGAGAACCAAGCTGTTGACAGGCTTGCAGCAGTTGGAGCAGCCTTTGATGTTGTTGAAAGCATCAAAAAAGAAAAGTACAGCCAAGCATTCATGTGATTGTAAGGCCTTCAGTGCTAGACAACAATGTAAGTTGGCAAGTGTTTGAAAATGATCAACAAATCATCCATTTCTTACAAGAAGAGGCTGAGTTCTCAGCTAAAAATCAGGAAAAGTTAGAACAACAGTATGGTGATCAAGTGGTACAACTGAGAACCAACAAACTACCAAAGGGACTTGTCACTTTGGAGTCCATTTTCAATCCTAATGATCAGTTTAGGAAGGAGAAAGCAAACATCCAAGTCAAGGGAGAAGATTCAGTGCCCATCTTGGTGGAAGAAGGCAAAATCACTCCAAATTGGTAAAATGACAATGAGCAAGAAAGGTATGAGTTCATACAGCTTTGTCAAGAATTCCCTGATGTGTTTTCTTGGAGCTATGAAGATTTGAAAGGTTTCAATCCCAAGTTAGCTCAACACACTATTGAATTGGACCCAAGTGCTAAACCCATCAGGCAAAAACAAAGGCCAGTCAATCCACACATGGAGCCTCTCATGAGAAAAGAATTGAATAAGTTGATAGAGTCAAGTATCATATTCCCTATCAAGCATTCTAGTTGGGTAGCCAACTTGGTTCCAGTTAGAAAGAAGAGTGGAGAAATCAGATTGTGTGTTGACTTTAGAGATTTGAATAGAGCATCTCTCAAGGATCATTACCCACTTCCTTCTATGGAGCAGATTTTACAAGTTGTTGCTGGCTCTGAAAGGTTTTCATTGCTTGATGGCTATTCAGGGTACAATCAGATTATGGTGAAGGAAGAGGATCAGTTCAAGACAACCTTCACAACCAAATGGGGGACTTATGCATATAGAAAATGCCATTTGGGCTGTCCAACGTTGGAGCTACATTCCAAAGGGCAATGGACATGGCATTCAAGGATTTGATTAACAACATGGTGCTGATATATCTTGATGATATCACTATTTTTTCAAAAATGCAGCAGACCATCTCTTTCATTTAAGACAAGTATTCCAAAGGTGCAGAAGATTTGGGGTATCCTTGAATCCCAAAAAGTGTATTTTTCTAGCTCATGAAGGAAAGCTCCTTGGCCACATTGTCTCCAAAGAAGGATTAGCAATTGATCCAGAAAGAGTTGAAGCCATAAGAGCACTACCATTGCCAAGTCATAAGAAAGCCCTTCAAAGTTTCTTGGGAAGGATAAATTTTGTTCGGAGGTTTGTCCCAAATTTTGCAGCCCTAGTCAAGCCTATCACCAAGATGTTAAAGAAAAGCATAGCTTTCAAATGGACAGCAAAAGGCAAGGCAAGTTTTGAAGCAATCAAAGAGGCCATCTCACAAGCTCCAACTCTCATTAACCCAGATTTCTCCAAGGATTTCATCCTCTATGCATTTGGAGGTGATGATACTATTTCTGCAATTTTGGTACAACAGAACAAAGACAATGATGAGCAGCCAATTGCTTTCTTCAGCCAAATCTTGGAGGACTATGAGGTGAGATATTCTTTCATTGAGAAGCATGTTCTTGCAGTAATTAGGAGCTTGAAGAAATTTAAGCATCTAGTTTCAAACAACAAGGTTCAATTGTTGGTTTCTCATGTGGGAGTTAAAGACTTCCTCCTCAATAAAGACCTAAATGAAAAGAGAGCAGGTTGGATTACTCGTGTCATGGAGTATGACATTGAGATCAAAGTCACCAAGTTGGTCAGAGGAAAAGGATTGTGTGAGCAGTTGGTCTTGAACAAACAAAAGGAAGCATGCAATGAGAAAGAGGTTGTTTTGGCGTTGCAAGACAGCCATGAGCAAGGAAGCATTCAAGAAGAAAATGATGGTGTCCTCACTCCTTGCTGGACCCAAGACATAATGCACTTCCTACACATAGGCCTATGCCCTCCAGAGATGAATAAAACCAAAAGGAGACACTTCAGATTGCAGGCTGTCCCATATGCTCTTGTTGATGGTGTTTTATTCAAAAGGATGTGAATGGAGTGCTTTTGAGATGCATTGGGACAAATCAGATTCACAGAGTGTTGGAAGAGTTCCATGGTGGATCAGTTGGTGGTCATTTTGCACCAAGAGTGACAGCTCTCAAGATCATGAGGGCTGGCTATTATTGGCCCAAGATTTTCAGTGATTGTTATGCATGGATCAAGAGGTGCAAGAATTGTGCATTCTTCACAGGAAAAGAGAGACTAGCTGCCCTTCCATTGCATCAATTTTAGTTGACCATCCATTCATGCAATGGGGTTTGGACTTCATTGAGTCATTAACCCAAATTCAAGCCAAGGACACAAGTGGATTCTAATGTAGCATGATTACTTCACCAAGTGGACTAAAGTAGTAGCACTCGAGGAAGCAAATGAATCTAGCATCTGGACTTCTATGAAGGGATATTAACTAGATTTGGCATACCTATTACAATAATATCGAGATAATGCATTGGCATTCATTGGGTCCAAGGTAACTGAATGGGCTGTCAAGAATGGGATCTACCTAAGCACTTCATCAAATTATTATCCTCAGGGTAATGGCCAAGCTGAATCTACAAACAAGAACTTGTTAAGGATCATCAAGAGGACTCTTGATGAAAATCAGAGGTCTTGGCATACTAAATTGAAATCAGCCTTGTGGGATGATAGGATAACTCCCAAGAGATCTACAGGTAATTCTCCATTCAAGCTTGTTTATGGAAGAGAGGAAATTTTTCCCATGTCACTTGAGTTACCAACATTAGAACTCATGAAGTAGTTGGAGTTGTTGGAGTTTGGGCCCATGGAGGTTAGGTATGCAGAATTGATGGAGCTCCAAGAAATTCAAAATCAGGCATCCCAAGAAATGGAGAAGGATCAAGCTTTGATCAAGAAGACCTTTGATAGAAAGGCCAAGGATAGATCTTTCCAAGTTGGAGATCTAGTGTTAAAATGGGATGCAAACAGAGCAAAAATGGGGAGGCATTCAAAATTTGATGCCATTTGGAGTGGCCCCTACATGGTCACAAAGTGTAAGGACAACAATGCCTTCCAATTTTCTACATTGGATGGTGAAGAATTGTAGATTCCAGTCAATGGAATCCATCTGAAGCATTGCTACTTGAAAGAAATTCTCCACCTTGTACATATTAGCTTAGGTTTTGATTCCTCCAGTGCTTATGCACATTGTTTTGTTGTAGATTAGCTTTTCTTTCCTAAGTGCTTTGGCACAAGCTTGTTGTTCCAGGAAATGTGTTTTGCAGGCCTTTCTCCAATCAGATGGTGTTCTACCCTCCATTTTCCTCCTTGCATTGTTCTAATCAGTTGGGGTACCAAGTAGATATTTGATGACTCCATGCCCAATGGATTGCTTCAGGAAATTGGTAACTTCATCCAAGAGCGGGCGATGAATGACCCCTCTGAGTCACCAAAATTGTTATCCAAAATGAGCCCCTTGCTCATTTTTGGCTAACTCCCTTCATTTCATTCCTCCCTTGTGCCTCAGTCAGAATTTTTACTTTTAGGCACTCAAAATGTTCTAAAATGGAACCATTGGATAGAGCTCTTTCTCGGCTTTTCGAAAAGGTAAATTTTTCTTCCTAAATCCATGTATTTTTGAAGTTATGCCTCGACGGAGTTTTGTGGGAAATTTTCCTGGACAGGCCCACCAAATTAATCGAGAGAGCACCACGTCGGCAATTAAGTGGTAGAGGGTGGAGAAATTTAGAAATTTTACTAAGTTTTTGCACAATGGAAAATATTTTAAGGAGTTCCGCCACCAATGGGAAGAAGCCACGTGTCCAGGGAAAGGAGTTGGGAATTTTTCCCAAGGGTTGGCGCGAACAAATTCTTTCCCACAAATCTGAGCCAATGGAAGGAGGCCACATGTCCTCGAAAGGGTGGAGGTGGTGAAAACACATACACCTAGCTCGGAGGTACTTGCAAAAACCCCTCCTCCTTCCTCAAATAAAGAACCTGAATCATCCACTCCTTCTTCTTCTACTCAAGTGTACCAAAAGAAGGTAAAAGAGGTTAAACAAGAGCCAATTGAGGAAGAACCCCTTCTAGAGCATTCAGAACTACCTTCAGGGCTAGAGAATGTTATTGTTCTTAGTGAAAGTGATGATGGTGAGGTACCAGATCCTGCAGGAACTTCAGAAGTTACAATAGAAAAAGAGAAGGAAGTGCCTAGCACTGAACCTCCAAGTGCCATTGGTTCCTCTGCTCAAGAAGCTCCAGATACCTCACTCACATCTCTACTAGAAGCAACAGTGGTAAATACTTTGAGTGCCATGAGTTCACTTGCTCTTGGATCTCTTGCTCCTCCTTCTTCCTCCACTTTTGCATGGGTGCAACCCTTAGTTAATAGTAGGAAGAGAAAACCTTCTTCTCGATTGACAAGGCCAAATTTTGATGTTGTGGCAGCCTTGTTGGGCACTACTCCTCCTGCTCCAATAAAGAGAGCTAAAAAAACTTCAAGGATAGTGACAGATGCTCAGGGCCAACAATTTCTAGAGGTTGCAAAACCTAAGGTTGATAAGGCAGAACAAGATCTATTAGCCTCTGATCTAGAGCTTTCTAGGATTCCAATGGGAGAATCTACCCCTGAGAGTGAGGTGCATAACCTCCAAGAAATAATAACCAAGGTTATTGAGAGAGTAGAAAGGGGTAAACAAACTATAGAATAACTGGAAGAACAAAATCAAGTTCTTTCTAGCTTCATCAAGTCGTTATTGGCTAAGGACAAGGTTTTGGATCCTACTCCACTAGCTGCCCTTCCACCCCCTATGATTCTTAGTCAAGATGAAGTTCAAAGCATCAAGGATATACACAGGTATTCCACTTATGGGAGGGCTATGGAAGCCATGGTTGATGACATGATCATTGTAGGCTTGAATTTCATTGTAGAGGCCTTCAAACTCAATGAGAAGGTGGCCAACCTACAACAAAAACTCTCCTCCTCAATTGCAACTATGGACAAAGAGTTGAAGCTTTGGAGTAGTTACATCATGGATCTTCACCTGATGGGACAGGCTAATGAAAATATATTGATGGCCAATAAGGTTTTGATGATGCCAAAGACAACTTGTCAAGGTCATGGGTTTTCAGTGTGGAATGGAAAATAAAAGTTCTGGAAGAAGCCTTGGGAGAGTTGAGGAACAGTTGGCAGAAGGGAGAAGCCTTCAAAACTTGTGTTGTGTCTACCTTCAAAGATATTCACTATCATCTTCATGATGAAACTTCAGGTGTTCCTTTCTCTCTCCAAGAAATTAAAACTCAGTTCAGGGCATTTGTTAAAGAAAACTTGTTCAAGGAGGAATTGATTACCAAAGAGAAGATAAAGGAGATTTGCTCTCTTCAATCTGCTATTGAAGAGGCTAATAAAGAATATCATGCACATATTGAGTTTGATAAGGACATGGAGAAATGTCTAGGTACTTGGTCTCAAGCCACTGCCAACACATCAGTCCCACGAGGCAGAGAGATAGCTGAAGCATTGAAAAGATTCAGGCAATGGATCCTCAAGTCGGTGGGCCCTCCTCAGCAATAAGCGGACATTTTCCCTTCTAGCTTCTCCTCTCCTCCTTCTTTTTCTCAAATCAGGCTCATTGTAATTAATTAAGGATTTTGTGGCGAGCATTTCCTTAATTAACATTTTAGTTAAAAGAAACAGTTACCAAGTGTAACTAATTTGTAAGTTATATAATGGGCTCTCTGCGCCATTTTCAGGGGCTGGAACTCTATTTATTTTTGAAAGTGTAAAGGAGTAAAAGTTATCAATACAAAAGGATCTCTCTTTCTATTTCCACCTACTCTTGTTCTTTCATTGCTATCCATTTAAAATTATTGAATCATTAAGTCTGTTTTAATTCAAGAAGCTTTGTATTCTTATGGATGTCATCTCTAGAACTTTGTGTCTATGAAATAACATCTATGGTCTTAAATGCAAATGATTCTGTTCTATATGATTCTCTTATGGCATGAGTAAAGAATTATTTTGTTATCTATATTTCTTGAGAGTGCTTTTCTACCCCCTCCCATTCCTTAATTCTTCTATCCTTTTGTATTGATGATCTATTATATTATAACACTTTCATGATATTAGAGTTCCTCATTAAAACTACACGTTGTACATTTGTAAATAGGTTTTTGCCTTTAATAAGGGAACCTCTCCCATTAAAGAGGAGGGACTTTCTGTCCTTATTTGTTGCTTTCAATAAAGTCCTTATTTGACAACCAACATTGTGTGAATGGTGCATGTTTTAATTGTTGGCTGGTTGGGTAGACCGCCATAGGGATGGTGTAGGAGAAGGCTATGGGAATCCATGTGGGAGGCATAATTGAATGCCTTTAGAATCGAATATTGTGGAGGGAGTTTTGGTTTGGGATCCACCATGGAAAAGAAATAGCTTGCATTTCTTACTTTGGGGGCATAAGGATGTGTGTGGGATGAATTATTTTGGTGGGTTGTTACGGTGGATGCCCAATTCCCAATTGGGAGGCATAAGTAGCTTCCCCCATAGACCTTGCTCCTTTGGCTTGCATGATCAAGCCTGAGTTTTGTTTTGATTGTTTTCAATTGTAGTTGTAAACTGTTGTGTTGTTTGGACTGTGTTTTATATGTATTATGCATGTTGAAAGAATGTTGTGTGTTGTGGAAGCCAGTTGTTGCCATGGGTTGAATCACACCTCTTATTGTGTTTTGGTTGGGGCTCGGGGGCCAATGATGAAGGAAGAATTTTACTTTCATTGGATGTCTTGGTTGGGTGGAGAGTGTTGCCTTTCCCCACTTTTGTTGTGATCAACTAGGAAAAGAGAAAATTTGCATGTTGCTGTTACGGAGCAAAGGAAAATGCGGTTTTGTCGATCCTTTGAGAAAAAAATTTATTTCATTGTAACCTTTCCCACTATGATGTGGTTGAAATTGTAATATGTATTTTGTGAAGAAAAAATGTATGTAATTTTATTATGAAGTTGTACATTCGAATGTGAAGGATAATTATATTTTGTTTTGTTATTGGAAAGAAAGAAATAGAAATGTGTTATTTGCATTCAAAACATGGAAATATGTAAGGATGTATCCCCTTTTGAATTAATAAAGAACTACAAGACCTACTCTCATATGCATTGTTGGATTGAATTCAATGTTTCATTGTATGGCTAAAGAGATAGTTAGATCTCTATTTGGAAAGAGAGAATTAGAAATATGTTATTTGCATTCAAAACATGGAAAGATGTAAGGATGTATTCCCTTCGAATCAATAAATAATTACAAGACCTAATCTCATATGCATTGTTGGATTGAATTCAATGTTTCATTGTATGGCTAAAGAGATAGTTAGATCTCTCTCGTAAAGAGAGAATTAGAAATGTGTTATTTGCATTCAAAACATGGAAAGATGTATTCTCTTTTGAATTAATAAAGAATTGCAAGATCTTCTCTCATTTGCATTATTGTGTGAATTGAAATGTTAAATTGTTATTAGAATATCTATTTAGAAAATTGGAAGAAGAAGAAAAATACGTATGAGGGAATTATATTGCCTTTTTTCTTTTTGAAATATATTAAAGTGGAAATCGATTTAAAATTTAGCTTTGAAATTATTTATTTATAAACAATCAATGTATTGGATTAGTTTAGAAATGAAATGCCACACTTGAATGATGAAAAGTTAGATAGATCTCTTTAGATTTGATCTCTTGTAAATATTTAAAACTGGCAAGTAAATTTAGATAAAATGGACAGTTTGGACCTATACCTAATAAAAAACTTGGAATTGATATAATTTAGCATGATAAGACATCAAGGAACTCAATTGAAAAAGAACACTTAAGAAAACAATTTTAAACATTACAAAATTGAGCCAAATCCCTTTTATAGTCATTTTTGTCACTTAATGGAAAAATACAAATTGGAAATCATACAAGTGAAATTTACCTTCCTAAAACACTTTAAACCCTTCCTAGAGCAATCCTCCATGTCTATTTGGCATGTTGAGTGAAGGAGGAGATCTAATTTAATCAAATTTGAAAGTTGGAAATTACCAATCAGTTTTTAAAAGCCTGTAGATCCTTTTTCAAGATTGACCCCTTAAAATTCATCAAAATGTAAAATTTATGATTCCTATGTAGAAAGGGTATCACAAGATTTCAAGAAAGTCCTTGTTTTCCCAAAACTTGAGCTTTCTAGAAAAAGTTATGGCACTTTGAAGTTTTTCTACCTTGGCGGGAAAATTTGGGAAAATTTTCCCTAATGCGAACTCGCCGCCTTAAAAAATTCCCGTTAAAATCATTTAAAAATTTTAAAATTTAGGTTTGGGATTTTTTTAAAATTTCCTCCACTAGCCCGTAGCCAATTAGAGGCTGCCATGTGTCCTCATGGGACAATGACGGAGGTGCGACATCTTTTGCCCTTAGGCATTTTAAAAAAATTTAGAAAATTTTCATCTTTCTCCCCACAGCCCTTGCAGACCAAGTAGAGGCTGCCATGTGGCGATGGGGTGAAAAAGGGGTGGGGAAAACCCTTAACTTTATCATATGATTTTTTTTTTTGTTTGGAAAAAAATTCATTTTTCTCCCCATGACCCATCAAGCTCCCACCCTCGCCTTGAGTGGTCCTTCTATGAACACCTGGACCCGCACGTGCCAATTATGCTTTTTCCCTTTGGCAAAGTTGCTTCAAAACTCAGCTGCCCCGCCCTTCCCTCATCCTTTCCCCACATGGCTCGTGGAGTGCCACGTGTCCCCGGTGGCACAATCGGAGGTGCAGGGCAAATGAGAATTTTCCCCCACACAAAGGAAAAAGTTTCTAAACCTCCCTGCGCTCCGCCAACCCACCCCTTTGGGCAATTTTTCTTCCTTGGGCCCGCACATCCGCCCTTTGGGGAAAATTTAATCCCTAAGGTCTACCACCATATCTTGAGTTTCAAGGAGTTTGGAGGCTGTTAGAGAGTGGGTATGGTGATATATTACTCCTAAACCTAACTAGAACTCCTAGCCCTAAGTTTAGGACATTGTGAGTCGATAATCATTTTAATTGAAAATTATGTTCTAGTGAAATTGAGTTGCTCCGAACATATTAATGTCAATCAAGCTTCTTTCCACCGGTTGTGGATACATCTAATCAAAAAAATTATTCCATAGTTTTCTAACTAACCCTAGGTTATTTCTTGGGTCTCAAATGGGTTGTTTTAATTGGGAATCACACTTGGTATCGGAGCGGTGGTTCAAAATCTTGGACCATTGGGAACACTAGAAAACTTGAGACATGAAACTTAAACCTAGCACACTTTTAAACCTAGAAAACAACTTAGCTAAAATTTGAATATTTTAGTAAACATGGAAGTTGTGTAAAACTTAGCAAAATAAACTAACTCTCACTTTGGTCTATGTAGGAGGATCAGATGGAGCGAGAGGAACCTTCATAGAGACTCAGACTCACCACCACCACCACCACCACCACCTGGATCAAGGTGTAGCAGCTATTCTACCCCGATGTTGTAGACTCTTCGAGGATGCCAATGCTGGTTTACGCAGAGGATTAGGAGGGGGACATGTAGCCACCATGATAGAGCTCCTTCTATCGAGGTTGAGTATCTCCTCGACCCAACGAGAAGCATATAGGAGAGAAATCCCATGCGGAGTCAACCAGAGGAGAGTCACCACCTAAGAGACAGGGTGACAGAGTTCGAGCATAGAGATAGGTCTCGAGCCTTAGGCTTAGGAATGAGCGTGCGAGAGACCTAGAGGCTACTAGACCACATCAACAAATCACATTAGGGAGATCCCAAGCTTCGGCCCTCACATTACTCGGGTGACATGGGTGGATTTTAGGCGAGAGACCGCTAGTGAGCTTGAGCGATTACTTTAAGCTTTGTCCTTGTTCTAGCAACACAAAAGCTTATGTTGCAATCCATCTACTGAGGGATGGAGCAGGAGTATGGTGGAGGAAAAGGAGTAGAAGCTCCATGTAGATTCAAAGATAGTGACCTAGGAGCTATTTGAGGAGAGATTTAGGAGTAGGTATTTGTCACGGAGGTTCATATAGTAGAGGACCGATTAGTTCCATGACATCCGATAGGCATCTCTTTCAAAAGAAGATTATGAGAGTAGATTTCAGGATCTACTCCAAACAGTATGTTGAGTATATGTAGGATGAGTAGATGCGGATTCATAGGCTCATATGGGGCTTGAATTTAGATATTAGAGGTGTCTTTGTGTGGATCTAATGCCCATAGAATTTAGTAGAGGCCATTAAGAAGGTCTATATTAAAGAGGAGACTCAGGGAAAGACCCAACAAGCTAGAGACCAAGTCCGTAGCTGCATAAAGTAGATGCAGGATGGTAGATCGAGGGGCTCGCAAGACTTCCATCCTTGTGGTGGTCGTGGTATAACACAATCATCCTTTAGGCCACATTGAGTAGTAGCGAGGAACATTCTTGCCCACCTCATAGAACTCCATAGACAAACCTGATGCATAGAGAGGTTAGAGTATGAGGCCTCCTCCTAGGGGCCCCATCAGGACATAGGGTGGACCTAGAGTTTAGTCAATGAGAGATCGCTAGCAGAGACCTCAACAGATTGTCACCAGGATCATCGTGATCCACACCATAGACTTCTAGGGCACATACTAGAGGTGCTACTCATTGGGGAGGATGTTTTGGTTGTGGAGTTATCGGACACTTTTGGAGAGATTTCCCACAAAACCCTAATAACAAGGGTAAGGAACAAATTTTAGAGCCGACTATTGGTGACATGGGATGCAGCCACATGATTTATGTAGTAGTTGAGAACCACTAGGTAGAGCATCAGAGCATAGTCATTGAGACCACAGGTAACATTGGTGGTATTCCTACCTCTGTATTGTTTGATTCTGGTTCTTTTGATTCTTTCATTGCACCATCTCTAGTAGAGCGATGCAGTTGGTGGCGATTAGATAGGGTCTTAGTTGGGATGTTGAGATGGCTTCTGGAGCCAAGATCTTTGTAGACTCGTTAGTTAAGGAGTGTGTAGTGGATTTGGGACCTTTCACCACTACCTCGCATCTCAGATCCTTCCTTTGGGCTCGTATTGAGTCATTTTGGGTATGGATTGGTTATCCACACATAGGGCTAGGATGGATTGTTATCACAAGACTATATCTTGTGTAGATGATTTGGGAGTTGAGTTGGTGATTTCAGGGGCCAGAGACCCGTTTCTATTCGCACCATCTCTTGTTGTACAACTTAAGTGGTGTGTGCGACGGGGGTTGTCGATGTATGTTGTTATAGTTAGTGACATCGAGAGGATGGGTCTAGTGGACCATCGCTAGATGATCATCCCATTTTGAGAGAGTTTGCAGATGTCTTTCCGGGAGCTACTGGGTTACCACCCCACGTGAGATAGATTTTTATATAGATCTAGTTCCTGGAGGCAGAGCCTATCTCATGGGAACCTTATCGATGACCACCCCAGAGCTCTATGAGCTCAAGTTACAGCTTGAGGGCCTTTTGGAGAAGGGCCTTATCCATCCTAGTGTATCCCCTTGGGGTGCATCGATGATCTTTGTGAAGAAGAAGGATGGATCATTGTGGTTGTGTATTGATTACCGCTAGTTGAACAAGGTATCGATTAAGAATCGTTATCTCCATCCACGTATTGATGACTTATTTGATTAGATGAAGGAAGCCATAGTTTTCTCTAAAATTGATCTTAAGTCAGCTACCATCAACTAAGGATTTTGAGATGGACATTCATAAGACTACCTTCCACATGAGATATGGGCACTATGAGTTCACAAAGTGGTGTCTTTTGGTTTGACTAATGCCCCACAAAGTGTTGATGAGTTAGATGAATGGGGTATTTAGGACCTTTTAGATCGCTTCATGCTCATATAGATGACATCTTGATATACTCACGTATGCGTGAGGAGAATGAGGGCACCTTTACCAAGTTCTTCATTGCTTCATGAGCAGTAGATTTAAGAGAAGTTGGAGAAGTGTGCTTTCTTTGAGACAGAGGTGCGGATTTGGGACATATCATTTCGGGGAAAGTATCATTGTCGATACTTCTAAGATTAGGGCCATTATGGATTGGCCAACACCTACTACATGAGACAGAGAGGTGCATAGCTTCGTGGGATTAGCAGTTTACTGCGCACTCAAAGATCACGAGCTTAATTATCCAACCTATGATCTTGAGTTTGTGGTAGTTTTGTATGCTTTGGTTATATGGAGGCATTTTTATTTGGGACATATCATTTTCGGGAAGGTATCGCTTGTCGATACTTCCAAGATTAGGGCCATTATGGATTGGCCAACACCTACTACAGGGACAGAGGTGCGTAGCTTCATGGGATTAGCAGAAGTTACTATAGACTCAAAGATCGGAGCTTAATTATCCAACCTATGATCTTGAGTTTGTGGCGCTTTGTATGCTTTGGTTATATGGAGGCATTTTCTTCTTCGCAAGAGATTCACACTCGGGACAAATAATTTGAGTCTTCGCCACCTCTTCACACTACCTAATCTCAACACTCGTTAGTTGTGTTGGATGGAGTTAATTTGTGAGTATGACATAGAGATCGAGCATTTGGAGGGAAACAAGAATGTGGTAGCGAGACGCTCTCAAGACAGACGGAGACAGATTTGCGGAGGCAGATTCTTCATGAGCTTCCTCTTGATAGCTTCTACATTATAGTATAAGAAGATATTGAGTCATAGAGACCCCTTGAGGGAAGTTTTATGGTTTATCCTTAGAGAAAGATGGTCTTATCGACGAGGCTGACATAGAGGCTTGAGGTAGCACATCTTGGTAGAGGCACAACGTGCACCCTATTCACCCATCCGGGGTGAAGAAGATGCACACCACCTTGCAATAGATAGTTGTATCATTGGAGAGGACTTCGTCGAGGCGTGGCTCGATTCGTGTCATGGTGTTTAGAGTGCCAACGAGTTAAGGCTGAGCATCAACATCCAACAGCCTTCTTTATCCTCATGCTATACTAGAATGGAAGTGGGGCACCATTTCCATGGATTTCATTATTGGGCTACCGATATCAAGATATCACCACGATGCCATCATGGTCACGGTTGATAAATTGACAAAAGTTGCTCACTTTTCTCTAGTAAAGACCACTTATAAAGCTAGAGCAATGACATGGGTATATTTGGATGAGATTATCGGGTTGCACGGATTCTATAAAAGATCGGCTTATGACCGTGATCCTTTGTACACTTCACATTTATGGACTATCATACATATGTCCTCGGGACAAGGATCACTTCAAGCACAACATATCACCACAGAGACAGATGGAAAGACCGAGTGGGTGAATAAGATTTTAGAGGACATGCTCAGATGTATGTGATGGATCAATAGACTAAGTGGGAGGAGTACTGTACTTAGTGGAGCTTTCCTACAATAATAGTTTTCGAGTTCCATAGGCATGGCTCGTTTCCGGACTTTATATGGTAGAGAGTGCATGACACCTCTTAGCTAGAACAAGTTAGAGGATAGATTATCCCTTGCACCAGCTCTTCTACAGGACATTGAGCAGTAGGTGGTGTTGATCAGGTAGAGATTTTAGGAGGCACAGGACATGCAGAAGAATTATGTGGATCAACATAGGATCGATTGTAGTTTCGATGTGGGCATGAAGGTGTTCCTTCATGTTAGGCCACACAAGAGACCTATCCGTTATGGAAAAGGTTCTAAGTTAGCTCCTAGATTCATGGGTCCTTTTGAGATCTTGGAGCATATCGGTCCTTTGGCCTACCGTCTAACATTGCCACCCAGCTTATCTCGCATACATGATGTTTTTCATGTTTCATTTCTTAGGAGATATATTGCAAATCCTTCTCATGTGTTAGATTGGACATCATTATAGGTGTAGGATTAGGGGCAAGTGATGGTGGAGCCTGTTCACATCTTAGATCAGTAGTACCCTAGGCCTTCAAGGTAGAGAGGTTGATTAGGTGCAGGCACGGTGGGACAAATATGATGAGACTACAGCTACATGGGAGGATGCTACTTCATTATGAGTTTAGTTTCCACATTTTTCTAGTGACTTCGGGGTGAAGTCAAGTCTAAGGGGAGGGGACATAGTTCCCACTTCCCTATGATACCTTTTGATGCTTATTTTGATTTTTTTGTTTATGTTATGGGCATTATTATGTTGTTATACATTTGATCATGGATTATTTCTGACCTTGATTTAGATATGATACACAATGATTATTAGAGACACTCATATGTGGATGATGATATACTATTTGACATGGATGCCTTATGGATGTTGTTTAGACATGTGATTTTGGATATTTTGCGATGATGATATAGTTGTTGGGATGAATTGTATGTTATAATGTTAAACATCCTTAATGTTGCTGTGATTTAAATACTTAGATGATTTTGTGATTTTATTTATATCACGTTGGATATTCTTATATGGCCACAAGGCCGAAGGAGGTAATTTTATTTTGCAGGTTAAAAATATCACAACAAAACATCGGGGATCGAGACCAACCACAATGGAATTCTAGGTGAATTCAACAAGGTCACCATGGCAACTTGTTTTGTGTATGTGTGTTGTTTTGTTAGGGATTCCCATGGGGGGGATTACCTTTATATGTGACCATGGGTATTGTGTATTTTATTAATGTGGTTAATTTTTATTATTGTTGTATGTATTTTAGTAGTAATGTGTCCCTTCTTTTAATTAATTAAAATGTGGTAGATGAATGTGAGAAATCATATGGTTAAAATTTAAAAAAACAATATTGGGATATGTGAAAGTATTAATGGAATTTTTGGCTATTTGATTTTAATATGTAAGGGATGTCTAAGTTGTGTAAGAGTTGTGTAAGTCTAATTTTGAAGTATGAAATACTCCACCTCCATGGAAATTCGAATTTGTCTTTGTGGGCTGTTTTAGGAGGCTTGTGGGACAAGTAAAACTTGTCCCATACCTCTAAATTTAATTTACTAACCATACTTATGGTTGGAGAGGTGATTTTAGGCTTTTATAATAAATTTTTAAAATCATGTTGCTTGTTTTGGATTACACTCTCTTACATGTTATTTATTTTGTTGTCCCTTAAGGTGTGGGCTTTTGGAGTGTGCAAATAGCTTGTCATTTTTTCACCCACCTTTTATTGTGCTTGGGAGAATGGATTTTTCTTTTGTGTTTGAATTGGAGGATGTGTGATGTGGCATCCTACATGGATCCACATCATCCTCTTCTCTTCCCTCTTCTATAAAATTCAAACTCTTTCCTTGTTTTTGGGTTGTTGAATCATTTTGTAACTTCTTTGGGGATCACTTTATTGTGTTGGAGCTCTTACTTTTGGAAGGATCTTGGATAAAGCTTTGCATACTTGAGATATTGTTGTTTTTAAATGTGTTATTGACTTTGAAAGCTTTTTTTGGAAGCAAAAGCTACTACATGGAGAGGTAGGATTATTATCCATATTTTATGCTATTATATTTATTGTTGTGTTGTGTGAATGGTGCATGCTTGATTTAATTGTTGGCTGGTTGGGTAGACTACCATAGGGATGTTGTAAGAGAAGGCTATGGGGAATCCATGTGGGGAGGCATAAGGGAATGAATTTGTTATCAAAATTTTATGGAGGGAGTTTGGGTTTGGGATCCACCATGGAAAAGAAATAGCTTGCATTTCTTACTTTTTGGGGGACATAAGGAGGGATTTGTGGGGGGCATAAGGATGTGTGTGTGATGAATTATTTTGGTGATTTGTTCTGGTGGATGCCCAATTCCCAATTGGGAGGCATAAGTAGCTTCCCCCATAGACCTTGCTCCTTTGGCTTGCATGATCAAGCTTGAGTTTTGTTTTGATTGTTTTCAATTATAGTTGTAAACTTTGTGTTGTTTGACTGTGTTTTATATGAATTATGCATGTTGAAAGAATGTTGTGTGTTGTGGAAGCTAGTTGTTTCCATGGGTTGAATCACACCTCTTATTGTGTTTTGGTTGGGGCTCGGGGCCAATGATGAAGGAAGGCTTCTCCTTTCATTGGATGTCTTGGTTGGGTGGAGAGCATTTCCTTTACCCTAGTTTTGTTGTGATCGACTTAGAGAAAGAGAATACTTGCATGTTGTTGTTCTAGAGAAAATAAATGTAGTTTTATCAGTTCTTTGAGAAATATTTTTTTCATTGTAACCTTTCCCACTATGATGTGGTTGAAATTGTAATATGTATTTTGTGAAGAAAAGATGTATGTAATTTGATTATGAAGTTATACATTCGAATGTGAAGGATAATTATATTTTGTTCTGTTATTGGAAAGAAAGAAATAGAAATGTGTTATTTGCATTCAAAACATGGAAAGATGTAAGGATGTATTCCTTTTCAAATTAATAAAGAATTACAAGACCTACTCTCATATGCATTGTTGGATTGAATTCAATGTTTCATTGTATGGCTAAAGAGATAGTTAGATCTTTGTTTGGAAAGAGAGAATTAGAAATGTGTTATTTTCATTCAAAACATGGAAAGATGTAAAGATGTATTCTCTTTTGAATTAATAAAGAATTGCAAGATCTTCTCTCATTTGCATTGTTGTGTGAATTGGAATGTTAAATTGTGATTGGAATCTCACTTTAGAAAATTGGAAGAAGAAGAAATATGTATGAGGAATTATATTGCCTTGTTTCTTTTTGAAATATATTAAAGTGGAAATTAGATTTGCATTTTATCTTTGAAATGGTTTGTTTATAAAAAATAGAATGTATTGGATTAGTTTAGAAATGAAATGCCACACTTGAATGATGAAAAGTTAGATAGATCTCTTTAGATTTGATCTCTTGTAAATATTTAAAATTGGCAAGTAAATTTAGATAAAATGCATAGTTCAGACCTACACTTAATAATCAACTTGGAATTGATATAATTTAGCATGCTAAGACATCAAGGAACTCAATTGACAAAGAACACTTAAGAAAACAATTTTAAACATTGCAAAATTGAGCCAAATCCCTTTTATAGTCGTTTTCTATCATTTGATGGAAAAATATAAATTGGAAATCAAACAAGTGAAATTTACCTTCCTAAAACACTTTAAACCCTTCCTAGAGCAATCCTCCATGTTTGTTTGGCATGTTGAGTGAAGGAGGAGATCCAATTTAATCAAATTTGAAAGTTGGAAATTACCAGTTGGTTTTTAAAAATCCTGCAGATCCTTTTTGCAAAATTTACCCCTTAAACTTCATCAAAATGTAAAATTTATGATTCTTGTACAATGAGGGTATTGAGAGATTTCCGAAAGTCCTCGTTTTCCCAAATTTGAGCTTTATAGCAAAAGTGATGGCACTTTGATATTTTTTTTCCTTGGCGGGAAAATTTGGGAAAATTTTCCCTGTGGGCCCGTGGCCCGAAAATTCCCATTAAAATCCTTTGAAATTTTTAAAATTTTGGTTTGGGAAAATTTTTGAAATTTCCTCCACCGACCGTAGCCAATCAGAGGCTACCACGTGTCCTCACGGGACAACGACGGAGGTGCAGAATCTTTTTGCCCTTAGGTCTTTTAAAAAAATTTAGAAAATTTTCATCTTTCTCCCCGCCACCCCACCAACTGAGAGGCTCGCCACATGGCAAGCATGGGGTGAAAGCAAAGTTAGTGAAGAAAACCCTCACAACTTTATCCTATGATTTTTTTGTTTGGAAAAAATTCACTTTTCTCCCATCGTGACCCCGCGCTCTCGCGCTCGCTGGAGTGGTCCTTCCATGATGACAGTCGACACTAAAATTTTCCTCCGTAATTTCTATTTCATTAATGTATGTATTAGGAATATGCCGTTGTTAAGTATAATTAGTAGTAGTGTCGATAGAAGATAACGGTGCCGTCGATGGTGCCACCAATAATGTGGAGTACGGTAGCAAATCAAGTACAATAGGAATGTTTTAAAAAGTAAATATTTGTCGTAAGTGGTCCGATAATGTTAAAATGTCAAAGTTTGGGTAATTAGAGAAGTAGGTTCTACATGATTAGGTATTAGAAATATTATATTGGTAATAAAGACAAGGAGTGAGGTCATAAATATTTTGTGTATTTTATTTGTAAAAATTCTAAAAATGTGGAACCCATGTAAAATGATAAGGTTTATCTTATCTTAAGAGATAAGCTTACATGTACGAGATAAGAGTTAAGGTATGGAATATGATTCGTCGAGTGGATTTCTTATCCTATCTTAGAGATAAGATGGATAAGCCTGGAAGTTCTATAAATAGAGAGGCCACCCCCTCATTTAGCATAGAAGGAAGTAGTGAGAAATATTGCAGGAAGTGTGCGAAGGAAGCCATCGGTTTAAAGATGTGTTGAAGAAGCCATTAAGAGGTGTAATTGTAAAGTTTCTCCCATAGTCTTGGTGAAAGGCAAGTGAAGTCAACAACACTTGAAGTACCTCATGGGTGAGATTGTAATAGTTTCATGTTAATATTATAATTTATTTTGATATTTTAGATTTGTCATCATTCGTCTTATCATAGTTGATGGTATTCTTGTGTTATGTTGTTGTTTTGTTTCAGTTACATCCACCAAACTAAAGGTTTGTGCATTAGTAAATAATCATAGTGTGAGGTGTTCCCAGTGAAGAATTATCATAGTGCCGGATTGGTGATGACATTTTGGTTCCGTTGCTGAGACCATTCCTCGTTGGTGGATTTTCTGGAGAGATATTCCCACTTAGTCAAAAATCAATTGGAGGGTAACCTTGTTTTTACTGTGCATAGTAGTTACCATGGTAAAGTCATTTTTACCATGAATAGTAGTTACCATGATAAAGTCATTTTTGTTGTGAATAGTATTTATCACAGTAAAGTCACTTTTTACCGTGAATAGTATTTACCACAGTAACTTCACTTTTTACCGTGAATAGTGTTTACCACATAAGTCAAGTTTTACCATAGTTCACCGTGGTCATTTCTATTTTACTTGTAGAAAGGTGTAAAGTCACTTTCTAGTATAATGATTCCAATTATTTGTACACATAAGTCTTGTTGATTGTACTTGTGAGTTGGTATTTCACGGTGGTTACTTTTGAAAATGGGAAAGATTCCTGTTTTTTCAGCTCAATCTAATGAAGATGCTTCTTCTTTCATTCAAGAGTTTAAGCGATCTTGTATTTGTAATGGCTTTATAAGAAGGGAACAATGGACTGAATTTTTCCTACCTTTTTGGATGGTTCAAGCACTTAGGTGGTTTGAAACACTAGGTGATAATGTGAAAAATTCATGGGATTTATTAAGCGAAAGTTTTCTTGAAGAATTTGGTGAACAACATAAATATGCGAGATCTCATGATCAAGATCACAAAGCTATCCCAAGGAGAGAAGGATAAGATAAGGGATTATCATGCTCGTGTTCTAGAGCTAAGGAGGAAGCTCGATGCCCAGATCCGGAAGGAAGGACTAGCGGATGGGTTGATGAATGGCATGGATAATCTCCTCTGTAAGCACTTCATTCTTGGGATGAAGCCGAGAGATCGACAACGAGTGAAGTATGACTACCTAGCTACCATTGAACAAGCAAAGGATATTGCAAGAAGACAAGAAGAGAGCATGGAAGAGGAGCCCAAAGAAATTGTTGCTAAAGTAGAGCCTACACCAAGACCTTTGGTCCGAATCCACAACCACTCCCGGTGAGCACAAATATTTCTCCTAGTACATCTAATGAGTATGAAGATCTGCTCAAAAGATGGGTCGAGTTAACTATTAATCTTCTTCAAGGAAAGGAATTTAGTTCTCGAGGAGATAGAGGTCCAAAAAGAAATATTTCTGAAGTTGTTTGTTATGGTTGTTATATAAAGGGTCATTATAAGTATAATTGTCCGATAGAGCTTCTACATCTGGTAAAGGAGATAATGATAAAGGCAAAGCACCCTGTGAATTCTTTTGATGTAGTAGATAAGAGCGAAAATAATGAAGTAGATGTGTTTGTAACAAAAAGAAAGAAAGAAAAAGATAATCAAGATGGAAATGATCCTAAGAAGATGAAAGAAGAAACTAGTAAGAAACATAGGAGAAGAAAGTTGGGTGTGCAGGATTTTCGATTTCACGGGGCAAGACCATACTCCATCTTGGAAGATCTGTCCAAAAGGCTCGCAAATATTACATATGGTCAACTCTTTGCTATGTCTTCGAGAAGAGGTGGGAGTTGCGAGGTGGACTCAATGCTCAAAGAAGGAAGGATGTTGAGGTCCCCTGTTTTGGAGGCGAGAGGAAGATCCCTATGCTCCACAAGCTGAGGTATTATGTAATGGTATTTCAATTCATGATGTCTTAGTTGATGGAGGTGCTACGATTAATGTAATGACCAAGTTTGTAATGAATATGTTGGGTTTAAAAATTGATCGCCCTTCAACACTTATGTTAAGGTCATTAAATAAAGGAAAAACTAAACCAGAAGGTGTAGTTTCAAATGTGGCAATATCTGTTATGGGTGTGGTATGTGTGGCGAGACTTCGTGATGAAAAATGGTACTGTTGCGTACCCAATGCTGACTGGAAGACCATGGATAAGGAGAGTTCATGCAAGAAACTACTGGAATGAAGGTTTCATGACACTTGGACGTGGTAGAGAGAGGGTGAAGATAAATGTGATCCCTCGACATCATAAGGCGAGAACCAATGGATTCAAGTGATGAAACTAATGATTGGACATCCTCTCGATTACTCTAGTACCGGTGAAGTTGACACTTTGAAGATGAAGAAAGCAAGGTGGATGTTTGAGTCATGGATATCCTTCCGTCACACCAACTCATGACCCCATAAAATTATCTCAAGAAGTTGATGATCGTCTCCAACAAATAAAGATTGGTGATCTTTGTGATGGAGAGTGAGAAAGAATCCTACCTCCAGCTCTTTCGAAGGTACATACACCTATTCACTTTTGATTACAAGGAACTCCGTCAAGTAAGTTGGGTACAACATTGTATTGAGCTAGTAGATGGTGCTAAGCCTATAAAGCAAATGCCATATAGAATGAATCCTAATTTTTCCAAGGCCGTAGTAAAAGAAGAAATAAATAAGTTGCTTGATGCGGGATTCATATTTGTTGTGGAGAATTCGAATGGGTTTCTCCCATTGTGATCTCAATAAAAAAGAATGGGAAGCTACACATTTTGTTGATTACAAGAAGCTCAATAAGGCAATAAAGAAGGATCATTACCCTCTTCCATTTTCGAGATCAGATCTTGGGCCAAGTAGCTAGCCAGAGTGCTATAGTTTCTTTGATGGATATAGCGACTACAACCAAGTTCGTATAGCGAGAAAAGATCGGATAAAGACCACGTTCACCACTCCTTGGGAACGTTTGCTTATAGAGTTATGTCTTTTGGGTTGTGTAATGCTCGGCAACATTCCAGCGTTTGATGAATAGGGTGTTCGAACCCTACATTGGGACCTTTATCGAGTATTTATGGATGCTTTTTACATCTATGGGAGCAAGTTGGACCACTGCACCAAATGGAGAAAAATTTCAAAGGTTAGATGAAGCAAAAGCCTCACTAAACCCTACAAAGTGTGTCTTTGGATGTTCTAAAGGCGTTTTGTTAGGGCATGTTGTATCCAGAGACGGTATTGGTACTGAATCCTGATAAAGTTTCAAAATCAAAGATTTACCATTTCCTATGAATAGAAGTAAGTTGAGATCATTTTTAGGCCATGTGGGTTACTATAGAAGGTTCATCAAGAATTTCTCAAAGATTGCATAGCCACTAACCCAGTTCTTGAAGAAGGATGTTACTTATGAACCAGGAAATAAGGCACATGAAGCTTTTGGACAATTGAAGGAAGCCCTGGTGTCTTCACCTGTTTTGAAGAATCCAGATTGGAGCAAGCCATTCATTGTGTACACTGATGCCTCAGATGCAGCACTAGGAAGTACTTTGAGCCAAAAGGATGAAAATGGGAATGAACATCCAATTTACTTTGGGAGTAGACAAATGAGCGAAAGAGGTAAATTATACTTATGCACGAAAAGAGGCTCAGCTATCATTTTTTCTTGTAAAGAAGTTTAGAAATTACTTGCTAGGGCAAAAATTTCTAGTTGTAATGTAGATCATCGAGGCTCTAAAATATATTGTAAACAAGCCTAACCCATCGGGAGAATAGCAAGATGGATAATTTTGCTACAAGAATTTGAATTTGATATTATAGATAGGCCAGAAAGAAGCATGTCAATGCAGATGCACTCTCTCGAGCCTATGATGGTTTAGGATCATCTTGTGTTGATGATGATTTCCCAATGATGCAACATTGTTATCCCTTGACATAATCCTAGTGAATACATAGATATTTGGAATTATCTAAATGAATTCAAGTTTCTTGATGGTGCCAATGCAAAGACTAAGAGAAAGATTACTCAAGCTAGTCGTCCATATTCTATTCTGCATGGAGTATTATTTCGAATAGGACCTGATGGACAGTACAAGAGGGCAGTTGGACGTGATCAAGGGAAGGAACTGCTAGAAGAATTCCACAATGGTACATGTGGAGGGAACTTCTCTGGACAACTTACAACAAGAAGGATCTTGGATGCAGGTTATCACTGGCCCACTCTTTTTAAAGATTGTTATAATTATTGTAAGACATGTGATATTTGTCAAACACATGGTAACCGTAAGACTTCATCAGCTCCATTATGCCCTATTCTTCCACTTGGTCCCTTTGAAAAGTGGGGAATAGACATTTTAGGTCCACTTCCAACTACCTCACGCCAAAATAAGTATATTGTAGTTGCCACAGATTATTTAACCAAGTGGGTTGAAGCTAGGCCATTGAAAATAGCTTCCATGGATGAAGTGGCAAGGTTCATGTATGAACGCATTGTCACCAGATTTGGTTGCCCATTAGAAATTGTAACAGATCAAGGAAGCCACTTCATTAATGAGGTGGTAGAAGCCCTAGTAAATAAGTTTTCTATTAAGCACAGGAAGGCAATAACATACAAGCCAAGCATAAATGGATAGGTGGAACGAACAAATTTTGTGTTGTGTCAAATTCTAGCAAAAGATGCAGCCTTGCAGGTACATAAATGGGATAAAAGGATTCATGCAGCATTGTGGGCATATAGGGCAACATCAAAGTCAGCAACAGGATACTCCCCATTTTAGTTGGCCTATGGCATTGATCCAGTTCTTCCTATTGAGTTTGATATTCCCACTGTGAGAGTTATGAAAAATGAAAGGATGGATGAAAGTGATTCAAGTAAAGAAAGGTTGGTACATCTTCATTTGCTGGAGGAAATGAGAGAAATAGCAAAGGATACAAGCCATAAGAAGAAAGTGAAGCGAGAAGAATACTTTGATCAAAAGATCCGTGGTCTCCATTTCATGTGAATGACTTGGTTCTAGTATATGATTCGAGATACAAAAAAGAAGACAGAAAATTTCTTCCAAAATGGGTGGGGCCCTACAAAATAGCAGATGTGTGCATGAAAATGGTATGTACCGATTGGAGGAATTTGATGGCACTCCCATTACGAAATGGGTCAACCACGACAAGTTGAAGATTTTCCAAGCACTGTAATAGTCTACTCCAAGGACGGAGTAGAAGCTATGAAGGGGAAGATGTTGACACTAAAATTTTCCTCCGTAATTTCTATTTCATTAATGTATGTATTAGGAATATGTTGTTGTTAAGTATAATTAGTAGTAGCGTCGATAGAAGATAACGGCACCGTCGATGCGGTGCGCCGCCAATAATGTGGAGTACGGTAACAATAAAAGTACAATAGGAATGTTGTAAAAAGTAAATATTTGTCATAAGTGGTCCGGTAATGTTAAAATGTCAAAGTTTGGGTAATTAGAAAGTAGGGTCTACATGATTAGGAATTAGAAATATTATATTAGTAATAAAGACAAGGAGTGAGGTCATAAATATTTTGTGTATTTTATTTGTAAAAAGTCTAAAAATGTGGAACCCATGTAAAATGATAAGGTTTATCTTATCTTAAGAGATAAGCTTACATGTACAAATAAGAGTTAAGGTATGGAATATGATTCGTCAAAGTGGATTTCTTATCCTATCTTAGAGATAAGATGGATAAACTTGGAAGTTCTATAAATAGAGAGGACACCCCTAATTTAGCATAGAAGGAAGTAGTGAGAAATATTGTAGGAAGTGTGCGAAGGAAGCCATCGGTTTAAAGGTGTGTTGAAGAAGCCATTAAGAGGTGTAATTGTAAAGTTTCACCCATAGTCTTGGTGAAACGAAAGTGAAGTCAATAACACTTGAAGTACCTCATGGGTGAGATTGTAATAGTTTCATGTTAATATTATAATTTATTTTGATATTTCAGATTTTTCATCATTCCGTCTTATCATAGTCGATGGTATTCTTGTGTTATGTTGTTGTTTTGTTTTCCAGTTACATCCACCAAACTAAAGGATGTGCATTAGTAAATAATAATAGCACGAGGAGTTCCCAGAGTGAAGAATTATCATAGTGCCGGATTGGTGATGACAAGACATGCGGACCCGCACATGCCAATTACCCTTTTTTCCCTTTGGTGAAGTTGCTCCAAAAACTCGCCACCCCGCCCTTCCCTCATCCTTTCCCCGCAGCTCATGGAGCGCCGGTGTGTCCCCGACAAAGACACGGTGGAGGCATGGGCACAAATGAGAATTTTCCCTCATGCAAAGGAAAAAGTTTCTAAACCTCCCCGCGCTCCACGAACCCACCCCTTTGGAAAAAATTTCTTCCACAGGCCCACACATCCACCCTTTGGGGAAAATTTGTTCCCTAAGGTCCGTCAATCGATATCTTGAGTTTTGAAGGAGTGAGGAGGACTTCCTTATATTGCCGAAAGGTGAGAAAATTTCCTATCCAATGGGAATGATTTAGGAAATTTTGAATGTATTAAGTGGGAGAAAAATAACTTTGAAACTCCGAGCTGTTAGAGAATGGGTATGGTGATATATTACTCCTTGAACCTAACTAAAACTTCTAGCCCTATGTTTAGGACCTTGTGAGTCGATAATCATTTTAAAGGAAAAGTATGTTGTAGTGAAATTGAGTTACTCTGGAGCCTATTACTATCAACTATTTTCTTACCACTTGGTTGTGGATACTTATAATAAAAAAATTATTCCACAATTTTCTAACTAACCCTAGGTTGTTTCTTAGGTCTCAAGTGGGTTGTTTTAATCGGGCATCATAGGCTCGGTCAAGTTACCATGGCAAGTCCTTTTCTCTTAAGCACCTAGCTCGACCTCCGTCGCTAACTCCGACCATGCCCCTTTGAACACGCCACTTCCTCACTATGGCCCGAATTCCCATCACTTGCCATGACTTACCAATCGATCCACCACTGGCCTCATCCAATTCAATGGCTTGCCCCTTTACTCATTTTATGAGCTCGAGTTCGTAGAGCTCGACCTCCCACCGAGCTACCCTTCACTCTTGCGTTCTTCATTCCAGTCGACCCCCATACTTTTGTGTTTCAAACTGCTAGGTCCCCTTACATGTCAACTTGGCTCACCGAGATACTCATGAGCTCCCTTATATGCATAGCTTGTAGCTTGAAAAATTTGATTTTGGTTTTCCCATTAGCTTGACCAAGC
Organism: Taxus wallichiana var. yunnanensis; assembly: GCA_018340775.1. NCBI lineage: Eukaryota > Viridiplantae > Streptophyta > Pinopsida > Cupressales > Taxaceae > Taxus > Taxus wallichiana. Next base: position 521,671,039 of record CM031239.1, read on the forward strand.
TCGTTGGGCTCTAGAGAAAATTTTGACCTCAACAACCAAATTTTGCCCGAATTTTGCACCTTGGGGATTTTTAGGCCGAGAGAGGCATAAAATGACATTGTGCTGATATAAGGCCCTTTTTCCATTTTTGCCCATTTTGGTCATCTACGGGGTTCACCAAAGCTTACCTCATCTTTCAAATTGAGCTATCAAGGTTCAAAACCTAGAAGAGGAAAAAATCCTCTTATGGCTCCAACACCTCCAAAACACTAAAATTTCTCCCAAAATGAATACTACAAGCCCTCGGATCATGAACACTAACTACGACTTAGGTGTATGCACTTTAGTGTCCCAAAAATGCTTAAGTGCGGCATCCTTGTTTTCCATTTCACCCTAGGGGGTGAAAATGGATAACAATTTAGTGACTAATGGGGCCATTTGCTTACTAGATGAATTAGGCTAGCTACCTTGAGGCATCCATTAGGCACAAAGTCCTTTGAAGCGACTCATAATTGATATGAAACTGAAACTTAAACCCCGAGTCTCTTGAACACTTCCAAAGACAACCACATGTTTCTTTCTTTTCCCGATTTTTGTAAGAAAATCTTAAAATTTGTTTTGTGAGAGTGGAAAGTTGTATTAAAATTCAAATTCTACCTTTTCTCGCAACCGTGATTCATGAGGCCGAATGATGAACAAAATAAACTCTGCGCCTCAACATCTAATCCTTTCTAATATGAAGAACCTTGGACCTAATGATTGCTTGGCAAGTATGACATCTTGAGCTTGGAAAAAAACACTTACTAGTTTGGACATCATGGAACTCTATTAAGTTATGATTTTCTTTCTTCTTCTGAATATTCCACCTCGAACACTACTTGGAAAGCTCTGCTGAAAGTCGAGCTTACTAGAATTTGGGAAGGATGCTCTATGGGAATAATTTTCTGATTTCTTACAAGGCACACAAGTTTATCTCGAGTTATTCTTGAAGGAACAAGTAGATGAAACCATTAAAATATGTTCCTCAACTTATTTTAGTTTCTCTACATTTGTTTGTTTTAATGATTACAACTTCTCCAGAAACCATGATATTCTTGCTTAACACTACTTATGGGGACATAATGCAATGTACTACTTGTAGCAACCATGAACAAAATATATGTATAAATAGAAATATCATACATGCCTCAAGTAAGACATGTAGAGTGTGCACAAGAACTTCTTCTGATTAAAGCAAACCTACTCCTACCCTACACTAACCAGAGAAATGAGCAACTCAAACAAAACCTGACATTGACAATGTGAATTGTCTCCCTTTTCTCAATAATCATAGCCATGTAGATGATTTGTCATTAGACATAACCATGGCTAAGAGTGAAAAACTGACTACAAGCTGATTTTCCACTCTACTCATCAAGGTATCAACTAAAAACAAGACAAATACCTCTTCTAGTTGTTCTTCATTTGGTTCTAAGAGGCATTGTAGCTGATCCTTGGCACTATGAAGTTCATCCTCATGCTTGGAAGTAAGCATGACTGGTTGTGGCTCCTCCTTTGGCTCCAATGAAGCCAAGTACCTTATGGGGAAAGGTATGATCCATTGAATTTTCCCACTAATCTGAATTTCAACTTCAACAAGGAAGTCTTCTTACAAGCCTTCTTGGAAAAGGTGATTGTATGTAAGTTTATCTTATTCTTGTTGATCATCTACAGAAAATTGATCTTCTTCCTTGATGATTGATATGAATTGATTGTCATCTTTTCCTTTCTCTTCCTCTCCATCTGGTGCGACACTTGGAAGATTCAATTCCTCTAGTCTTGATTTAAGAGGATTTCTTAAAGAAACATGTTGCTTTTGAATGCTTTCTTTCATGGTAGCGTAGCTCTTGTTATTGAAGGATTAGTGATGGAGCAGTGAAAGATGTGATTTCTATGGGTTCCTCCTCATCAAAACAATCCTCTAAGTCAGATAAGCAATCAAGCTTCTCACTTTCCTTCTATGCCAAGGCTTCTCCCTATTTCATGATGACCTTCAAATCTATAGCTTATTCACCATGTGTAGCTTCATCATCAAACATGAATCTTGTGAGCTCAAAATCATCCAAAAATCAGATTCTTAGAGAAATGAAGTGGGAGAGAGAGATCCAAAATATCTTATGGAACCTACTATTCAAGACCTCTGGAATTTTCTTACTCCCCTCCATGTGCTTTACTTTATTTGAGATTGGAGCTAATTATTTTCCCTCCTCCTTAACTGATTCAACAACGATAGATGATCAAGAACCTTTGTAAGGATGATTCCATCATGCACACTACACTCTGATAAAGCGATCGCTAATCATCATTTTATTCTCCTTTCTCTATTATTACTACCAAATCATCCTTAGCCACCACTGGTTCTTCAACCTTGACCTCCTTTGAAGGCTTGACCAACAAGGGAATTTTGTCAATTCAAAATCTTAAGGCACAATTCCTTAAATTCTTCATCATTTATTATCTATTGGGATTTATTTCTTTTGTTCCTCTTGAATGGATGTGTGAGTCTCTCCCATACATGGATATGGAAAATTAAGAGGAGGGGTGGGTTGGGTCACAAATTATTTTTTGCATTCCTTGTGATGGAAGGGAAGGTTTTGTATTTTTCTCTTGTGGAGGGGACTTGGGTTTGGAAGGAAATTGGTAAAAAATTGATATGATATGGAAGACTAGAAAATGGTGAAATGGATTCTACAGTGGGGGTAGTAGGTGAGAAGATTGGAAATTGAAGCTCGAGATGAGATGGTGCTGCTTGGGGAATGAGGAGAGGGCTATGGGATGACAATGCAGGTGTCTCCCATTGACATGATGGACCAACATTGGATTCATAAGCCTCTATCTCCGAGACCCATCTTTGAAGTTGAGGCAACATCTCGACTATGAAACCAAGCTTCTAGTGTGGGCTATAGTGCATTGGCATGGGACCAACCCATAGACAAGGTGTCATGAAGCCAATCTTGAATTCTTTGAGTTGAGTTATGGCCCTTGTTTGCACCATAGTTTCCTCCATCTTTCAAACCTCCAACTGCAAATCAACATCACCAGGTGTGAGATAGCCTCCAAAATTTACATACCCCTACTCTTTAACAACTCCATAGTTTGGTGGATGACCAAACTGATATGCATCTTGCTCATATGGGTATGCATACTACTGATATTCATTGTAGTATGGATATGGAGGTGTTTGATAGTAACCTGGAGATGAACCTTGCAAATATGGGGGAGGGAAATGAATGACATTCATGCTGCTGCTGCAAATGTGAATTCGACACAGAAATGAAGTCATAATTTCACAACTTCATGGAATCGAAGAAAATGAAAAGAGGTGGAAATAAGTGGATTGAGGAAGGTCTACAACTTAGAGAATGGGTTGTTTGATCAATGGAGTCACCAGATGTGTTTGGTTTTAGATCCTTGATTGCTTAAGATTTTCAAATGATGTATCTTGAAGTAATCGACCTACTTGAAGTTAGTCAACTTTACTTGAAGTAATGGAAAGCTTGCAATAGTACAAATTAATTCTTCTTCTGCTCCTATTTTTCTTTTGAAGCTGCATTACTTACCCGTTAATCCTCTTATCAATGTTTTAGATTTACTTTACTTCCTCATTTCGTGCTATTTAGAAACTACATTAATCCCCTTTGTTAATTGGTCTTCACAACCTTCTTTACTTCCTTTAGTTCATCATTCCTTTGGAGAGCACTTACTTCTCCTTCTATTGGTGTTTTGAACTTTCTTTACTTAAGTCTTTTGACTTAGAGTAATCCCTTTACTTAAAGTAGTATAGCTCGAAGGTGCAACTAATTAAGTCTTCTAACTTAAGTGAGTAAATTCTTTTCTTTTTACAAATTAAAGTAAGTCTTTCCTTTTGACTTGACTTAAAGTAATGAAACTACTTAAGACTTCCACTTTAAAGTAATTGAATTACTTTTCCACACAACTTGAAGTAAAGACTTTCCTTTTTTCAAGTAATACACAACTTGGAATCAATTGGTGTTTGAGGATGCAATTACTTCAGTAAAGCAAAGTGAAATCACCGATTACTTCTTCCTTCCTCCTTTGTTGCAGAGCTCCCAAAACTCAGTAACTTCTTGCTAAGAAAACATCAACTCAGCCAATGAATGAATATTTTGCAATGGAACACTTGAGAAGTACTTGATCTTGGATCTTTTTCTATCCCACTTGGCATGCCAAAATCTGTTATCAAAAATTACAACACCCCTGATAACTCACATGTGTGTGCATGGGCGATCAGTGTAATTTTATAACATGGATCTATCCTAAAGCATGGGACTTTGTGAAATGGGATAGTTCTCCAGGAGGAGGACCACTCTCCTTCCTAATCCTACCTGCCACAACTACTCCTAATGAAAGAAAATACTTATCTAAACCTATTCTAACATTCCAAGGAGATAAAGAGAGAGAGATATTACATTAAATGAAACCTACACTAAGATCGGTGATACACCAAGAAAATGATATCTTAGACACTTTCCCATCCTGAAAAATGGAGAAAGGGTGGATCTAGAGTGGTGGAAATATGAACCACAAACCAAATTACACCACTGCACCATGGAGAGGGTAGAAAAAATACCACAAACCATAGCACATGCATTTACCATTCATGTAAAAGCACAACAATACCACATCCTGTAATGAAACAAGAGATTTGCATAGAACACTTGGTTTGCAATGAAAGGAAAGATAAAACAATAAAATCATGTAGAGGTTAGAATATTTAAGAGAGAAATTTTTTTATTGCTCCGTGAAATATGCACAGTGCATTACATGTAGGGAGAGTAAATAAGCCATTAAAATTTACAGTATGAAAGCTTAAAGGCCCAGAGAAGAATAGGGGTGCATGGGGAGGAAAAATGACAAACAACACTTTATAATGATGCATCCACTTACAATTTATAGAATTTAGAGAGAAGAGATAGAAACTTGAAATATATGAATTCATGCCTTGCTCAACACTCAAAACTCAATTACTAATGTGAAGGTAACATGGGTGACTTACATGACCCATAGCTCACATATCATTTCTTACGAAGAAGGAAATGGCCCCTATGTCTCATTAATGGAAATAGATGATTGTATAGTAATTTTTGAGTATAGGAGAAGAAACACCATTTTTACCCCCTTTCCTTTAATTTTTTTGAAATTTGAAGATGTTGATGTGTAAAGGGCTCTGATTCCTTTATGAAAAGTCTAATTTTTCATGAAATAGAGCTTTGAGTTGAAAGTAACGATATTTTCAAGTTTGCAGTCTAGTGGGAAAACTAGGGGCCATTACTGCAATTTCTCCTTACCCGTGGTGATCCAACCCTCTTCTATTTCCTTTACCATCGACCCTCTCGATCTAATTTACTTTTATTATTTAAGGGAAGTAAAGTATTTTGTCTTCACCATAGTGATTTAATTTTTTATTTTCCTTCTCTATGGTGTTTGGAACCCGCTTTACTGCAACCTCGCCCTTAGTTCTTCGTCCTTTCCACATTACTTTACTTCTCTTAATTTTAGAGAAGTAAAGTAGTTTTAGTTCCCCATTTACTTCAATTTTGTAGTAGTCCTCTTTATGGGGAAAGGGAGTTACATCACTTACATTGGGGTATGTGCTAGCTTTCCCTCCAACCCAATTGACAACTTGGTTTATGGCTCGATCGCCAACTCACTGGATGACTCGTACATGGCTCGGTGTCTGCACTCACTTTTACTTGCATTGGATTGTTTTGGAAATGCAAGTCTTTCTACCTCCAAATGCCACTTCACCTTATAATATTCTAATGACGTTTATCTTTGGTGAATAACATTTCTTTTACTTCATTTGTGACTTTATGTTGCAATAATTTCCTACTCAAACCATCACATTACATACTTGGTAGCTCACCATCAAGCTCATATCTCAACTTGGCCTCGCAAGTCAATGAATCACCCCAACATCCCTTCAATGTGGTGAATAACATTTATTTTACTTAGATAAGTGGCTTCACAATGTGATTATTCTACCTTGCATTCACTACTTTACACATTGTTAACCTAATGACTTCCTCCTTCTCAATGCATTGATTTCCATTTGCTTTACTTGGATTGAGGCTCCTCATAAGAATTTTCCTCCCATTCACCAATTTGAACTGATGACTCATTGGTCTATGTTTATGAGTCATTTCTTTGACTGTAATCCTTTTGCATTGAACACATTTTCCTCGGTCAACCCGCCCAACATTGCGGTCTTCTTCTACCTCTTTACTTGTTTATCAGTAATGCATTTTATTTTACTTCACATTGTTTTAGGAAAGTAAAAAAATTCACTTTTCTGCAACACATTGGCTTTAGCTCTACAACCATTATGCCATTTACAATTTTCTCTAATTTTCTTCACTAATCCTTCCATCACAAATAATTCACCTCACGTTTTACCGCTTTGCACATTTTGAGTCAATGACCCCATTCAATGTGTCAAACTTGCCTCTCTTTCTTCTCTTAACGAATCATCAAAAAATACCTTCATGCGTTCACCACTAAATTCCATACTTCTCCACCTTAGTTTTTTCGGTGATTACGATCTACTTTTCTTACATTACGTCAAACCCTTACCAAGAGTTCACTCACGTGTTCACCGAAATGTTTTAATGAATCACATGACCGACACATTTTCTCCACCTTACGGAAATCAACATTCCCGGGGTGACTTGAATCCATGTCAAGCTTGATAAAGAGATCAGCTCTAGCTTGCTTAGTTTAATCTTGCGAGCTTCAACACCACCTCGCCATTTTCCTACCTCATTTGGCACCTCTTTGCAAGTTCTACCCTTGACTTGATCTTCACGTTGATGCCAAATGAATTGACTCACTCTACATCACCCACTTGATTCCTCCACATGATCGAGACTAGGGATCTCAGCCCTAACTCATTTTCCCACTTCATTTTAGTTCTTATGTGAACTTGCCTCAATGTTGAGACCTCCATTCTTCTACATTGTTTATTTTTTCGAGCTCAACTTTATGACCTCGAGATATCGGCTCGCCAAGCCCTTTTCCATGGCAAACCACTTAACATGCTTATCTATCTTGATCAACTTTCCATGATGAGTTCTTTTCTCTTACACGCCTTTATCAACCTCCATCACGAACTCTCGGCCTTTCCCATTTGAAACCATCCGCTTCCTCGCCATGGCCCGACTTCCCATCACTTACCATGGCCTACCAATCAAGCTACCACCTAGCATCATCCCATCCAGGTGGCTCACCCCTTTACTCATTTTACGAGATTAGGTTCATAGAGCTCGGCCTCCCATTGAGCTACCCTTTACTCCCGTGGCTCCATCCCAATCGACTCCCGGACTTTTGTGTTCGAACTACCCATGTCCCCTTACCTATCAACACGACTTGTCGAGAAGATTTTAGCTACTCGAGAGCTCCCTTCTACAAATAGCTCATGACTTGACAATAGAGTTGACCAATTTGACCGACTTGGTTAGGTTCTGGAGCAAATTTTGACTCTAGAAACCGAATTTTCCCGACTTTTACACCTTGAGGATTTTTAGATCGGGAGGGGCATAAAATGACATTGTGTTGCTATAAGGCCCTTTTTCCATTTTTTCCCATCTTGGTCATCTGTGGGGGCCATCGAGCTTACCTCATATTTCAAGGCGAGCTATCAAGTTTCAAAACTCAAAAGAAAAAAATCCTCTTATGGCTCCAACACCTCCAAAACACCTAAATTGCTCCCAAAATGAATACCACAAGCCCCTAGATCATGAAAAATTCCTATAACTTAGGTGTATGCACTTTAGTGGCTTGACCATTTCTCAACTATAGGCCTCCTTGTTGTCTATTTCACCTCAGGGGTGAAAACGGATAACAATTAGCTCATACTTGTATGAAGTTTTAGCTAGAGTGATATGATTCTTTTTGCTTCTTATGGATGGACCCACCACGATGCTTTAGAGTAATAGGACTTATAGATCAAGGTTAAAATTTAGGGTTTGGGGTTCTAGAGAAATTAGGCCAAATATGAAAAAAATCAAAGAAAATACTCAAAATAACTTTAATCCTCTTTACGAAAATGTAAAGATCTTGGAAAAATTCATAATTTGTAGCCTATAGAGAAAATTTAAGAAAAAACATAAAATCACTATAACTTTTGACAAATAGAGAAAAATATTAAGATTTTTTTAGAAAACCTTACTTGTAATGTTTCACATCTATGATAAAAATTATTACGAAAAATTCACTATTGTTTTAGAGATATAGGAAAATCTTGACAATTAGGGTTTTGATCTAATTTGGCCAAGACCACAACTTTGATACCACTTGTAACAAAATTACTTAGATAGATTTGAATATCAGTATTAATATAACACCAATAACACCAAAATGTATAGAAATGATAATAAGATGTAAGTAGAATAACTTAGTCAATGTAGACACTAAATCACACACTTTGGGTACATTTCTAGGTCCTAATCACATACTTGCATTCATATGATTCATAAGTGAGAAAAGTACTAATTGACCACTATCTTTGGCCTCTTTGCTTTCTTTCTGGTTTCCTTCTTTGTCTTACACACCTATTTCCTAGTTTTACTTTCAATACTTCAAAATTTCTGAGTCTAGACACCATCGCCCATCTAGACGCCAACACCCAGTGCCCTCGTCCCCTCTAGGTGCCCTTGACCTCTTTGTATCTTTTTGCCTCTTTTGGGCCTCTTCTAGCAATTGGGAATATTATTTTCTTATGGGTTTATATTTTGGTGGTGAATAATGAAATTTAAACAAGGGAATCATATATATATATACAATGTTATGTGATCATAATAAAGGATGAAGCTCTAAGCATCTACTAACATCACCTAAGGTTGCATCTAAAGGCATTTATTTATAAGAGCATTAAAGCATCCATCTAGCTATCATTCAAGGGACAAGGGAATGCATTATTTTACATATATACATAGGAGGGGAAGTTCATTTTGACATCCACACATATATTTACATTGTTACATCTAGCTATTTGTCACTATTCAAGTGTGTTTGGCACAAGAGCCACATAGGGCACGATTCTACACACACATAGAACTACATGGATTTTGAAATGTAGTGCAATGCTTGGTTGTAAGATCACTCTGTCAGGTGATTTATGGGGTCACCGTGACTCCCCATTTGCATCTTTTTTATTTTTAGGATTTGATGTGTTTTGGGGTTTTGCAAGTGCTCTTTCTCTTTACGGAGTTACAAGTAAATTTTTTGGACATCCAATGACATACAAATATTAATAGTGAAGGATAAAAACACATGTGTGACATAAAAAAATAAATTTATGAGGTATTGAGAAGTCATGAGTGTTTAACGAGAGGTATATAGGGCTCGAGGCACCCCGACCTGATCCAGGTGCCCCAATTCAACTTATTTTGGAAGTTGTCCATTATTTTAGGCTCATTTGCGACACATTCCTCCTCCTATTCAATAGTTTTCCATCTCAGTACATCTTTAGGATTATTGTGAAGTCATCTAAGATTAGTTATCTTCTCTTACACCTAGGTTTTTATATTTCTCTAGCTTATTGATTAGGTAAAATATGTACTTCATTGCTTATTATTTTTCTTAAATCTATAATTAGCATTTAGAATAATTCTATTTTTGTTAAATCATTTGGTGAACCCATCTCATTTGAACACTCTTAGGGTCCTCATACTTTCATTTCTCTCATTTTCCTAGGATCTTCTCATCATGGATATTTCCATTCATGATTTCTTGCTAGCCAATCCTGATTGTAGAGATAAAATCATTACTCTCTTGGCTAATACTCATATTCCTTCTACTACCCATCCAGACATTGTTTATCAAACATTTATAGATACATGTTCTCAAGAGCTTACTTTTCCATATATTATTGCTGACAATATTTCTATTTATGAAAATTATCCTCCCTTACATATACGAGTATGCATCTATAAGTGGGAGTTAAGAGAACTTTAGTCGATAATGGATTTGAGCTCAATCTTTACACTTTATCATTCATTCAAAATATAAGCCTTTACATAGCAAATATTACCCCAACATCTATCTCTCTCGAGCCATATGATTATACTAAATGTCCATGTATGGAAAATATTGCTTTACCTATCATAGTTGGGCCTAAAACAGTTCTTACAATATTCTTTGTTATTGATTTCCTTGTTCCATATAATTTCTTACTCGGAAGGCCATGGCTTCAAAAATACAAGCAATACCTTCTACAATTCACCGGTGTGTCAAATTATTACATGAGGGATTTAAATATACCATTCCCACTAATAGTATGCCATTCCAATATTACAACATAGATCCCAATACTGCATTACCTATTACCACTTTGCTACTATGCATCCTACTATTGATCCACGACCCATAAACTATCTAGACAACTTTCCTCCACTCGAAGGAATTGTTTGTGAATTAGATGTCATTCATTTCTCTTCAATCTCTCCCCCTCCTTCTACTAACTCTATGGCAATTTATCGAGGGCCTATCCATAAATTGGACAATCATACCACCTTGCTCATATTCTCATCAACAATCTACATCTGCACTTCCTCCTTTCACATGCACACTTTTTATGAATAATTCTTATTGGCCACACATTCCATTTGATCCCACTTACGCTAAGACTATTTTCACATGTGATATGCTTTGGATCGACTTGGAATTCATAATGGATAATCTCACCCCTTTGTCTTGTTCTCCACATTTATATCATGGATATGTTCACATTATTACTACTTATGACATCTGTGTCTTCCATCTACCATTTTTTTGTAGGTACTCATCACATTTCTCCACTCACTCTAGGAAGTCTTGACTTGATTACATTGGTGGAACTTGGGATCCTAATCATGTCAACATCTCATTCCCTATTTCCTTCAGATTGCATTTTTATTTGCAATGATTCATTTCTTGGCTATTCACAAAATCTTACTCATTGGTATGCACATGGATGTCCACCAACACCTTTCACCGATGAAGAATACATAATGGGCATGCACAATCTATGCCACAATGGATCCTTACTTAATCAACCACATACTATTTCTTACCAGGTCTCTAACGCATCTCCATTTGGATTCAACCATGACAATGACGATATTTTAGAAAATGTTACTTGATCATTCTCATCATTCCACACTTTGGGGGCATCAAGCTACTCTTCCTCCCTCCTATATTCTCGGTATCTCAAATTTCTACTTCAAATCTAGTATTTCACACATATCTTGATACACACAATTGGTATCATCATTACCCTATGACACACTCTTGTGCTAAGGTTCACATTTGAATGTCGAGGGCATACTACATTCATGAACCTCACATCATTCACATGACAAATTTCACACTTAGAGCATTCATGACACATCTTTCTAGTGCACATTCATCATAACACATTACCCTATGATGAAATCTAGTTCCACGGTTCATACTCAACTACTGAGGGTCTAAATATGAAATGAACCTCACCACACTCACTCACTTTCTATGTTCTACAATTTTATGATCGTATCTTTCTAGTGCACACAATTCAAACCATTTCCTAATGATGCACTCTTGTTCTGGTTCATTCTCGATTCTTGAGGGTATTTTATAAATGATCCTCATCTCATGCATGCACATCCACTCTTGGGGCACGTTTCTCCTATCACACTCACTTTTGATTTCATTCCATCTCATTCACAACATATTGCATATCTTCATTAGATTTACTCTTTATTACTTGTCATCTAGTTGTGAATATATCCTTTACACAAATCATTACACATAGCATATATGCTTGGCACTTTACTTCTTACCGGTCTCATTGAGGCTTCCTGGGAGCATCTACTTTTTGTATACATTACATGTTCTATTGTTTCATTTTATACTACTTCATATCTTTCTTAGCACACTACACTCTCGATATATACACGTATTGACATAATTTCTATATTTCTAACATGCTAATGAGTGATTCATGTGTAACATTGTCTTTGAAAGTCTATTTGCTTCCATGGTTGTTTGTTACTTTACTTGCTACTATTTTCCATTGTTTGCAAGCTTTTCCCTTTGTTTTGCGTGTACATTGTATGATTTTTGGCCACTTTAGTCTTGATTGTCTTACGACATTATGAGTTATGTCCCACATTTGAAAATTGATTCTTGTGGTCTACTTTCTCTTCATGCATGTTAGCTTACACATTAACTTATATATGTGTATTTGTATTTTTGAAATAATAATTTTTTTACCACTTTGTTTACATGTGCCTTAGTTTCTACCAAGCACATTCCTTCCCCTATAAGGCATTAGTTTAAGATCAATGCTTAGTCCTCCTTTGGGTTACATTCCTCTAGCGATGTCACATGCACCCCAAGTGGGGTGAATACATTGGGTGAATTAATCACCCCATACAAAGTTCACAGTCATAGTATAACATAGTTTAGTAAAGAATCAACACAATCTTCATCTCGAAAATGACCCAAGATCTAACTTGGGTCTTGAGAATAGTATAGAATCTAGAACCTAGATACGAGACATAATCACCTGGTTCTGATGTAGGTGCATTAATATATGTAATTAATATAGTCATGTTTTAGTTGGAGTATAGGTTGTCTTAGGATGTATGTAATTATTCCCTCAAAAATGTTGTATTCCAAATATTCAAATTTAGCAATTTTTGTGTGTAAAAGCCAAAATAAGGTCTTATTTGAGTTGTGAAGGCCAAAATAGTGTGAAACCAAACTTGGAGAGATATTATCATGTGGAATCAAGTTTGTTTCAACAACTTAGGTGGTTTGAACTATTTTCCAAGTGAAGCTCTTGTCATTTTAGGGAGAAGTTGAGTTAGACTAGGAGTATGGTTTGGAGTCCTAAAAATGGGATTTTGATCTTCATATGATATTCCTTCATGGAAGATGATAGCATCAGATGTAATTATGTGGAAATAACAAACATTGAAGATTGGGAGGTTACCATGATGTAATTTGTAACTTTTACTATGGTTTTATATGTATTGTTGATTATATTCATGCACAAACCAAGAGTGGAAGTATGATAGTTAAGGTTTTTAGGTTTAGAAGATTATTGTGATGATTGGAGGAGTTTAGGGAATCATCACCAACCCAATGAAATTTATTAGGGTATTGAAGCATCTGTATGCACATATGTATACTCAATTTTGCCATCACTTCCCTCTAACTAGGGCCCCAATATCTTCATTTCCATACGGTGAAAAATTATAAGTTTTGAAATCATCATTTTTATGATGCTAGCCAACCTATGCAAGAGTACAAACCAAAAATCCACCTGGTAAGGGTGATTGTTGAGGCCCCCATTATAGGCATGTTCTTACTAGTTTAGATTGCACATTGAAGGTTTTGAGGTATTTAATGCAAGTTGAGACAAAATTCCATTTGGAGGGACTAAGAATGTTTCATTTCACCTGGTTGAAGGATTTGGAAGGTTGTATGAACCTTAGGAATCTATGTACACCCATCTTGTAGCATCAAAAAAATAGACCTAAATGAACCCTAGGATAATTGGGAAAGTGTCATTTCTATACAAAGGAGTAATGGTTGATAATCACACATGAGAAAGGTCTCCATAGAGGTCTTAGAATCAATTATAATAAGGGTGAGTTGTTTGAGAGATATTGAAGATACACTAGGCATTTTTGTACAAGGAAGGCTACTAGGGTATGGAGCTTGTTTGAAGGAACCTACTACATAACCAAGGAAATGGGAAGATTTTGAGTTCTAAATACATCATGATAAGTTGGATGAGGCATTTCATAGGTGTTGGAAATGAATCAAATCCTCAAGTACAATATTGGGCTGATTGAACACTTGTAGCCTATTAGGCCATTTGGGAGAGGAATGGTGATAACAAGAAGTCAACATATGAGGTATGGAACAGGTATTGTCAATATGAAGAAGAATGATGTTACAAGGATGATAGGGTATTCAGAGATAGAGGTTAGCTTAATGGAGCTATGAAGTTAAAGTATTAGATGATGGAATCATTATGAAGAAGCACATGCATGGGTGAGTAGAGTATATTGATGGAATGTAGGAGAGTGGAGTGGGAGTAACAAGAGGTACAACTAATATATTGGTAAGTGAGGGCAGGTGTAAAGGATAGGGCAGATAAATAGTGTGATAATCTCATGATGAACATAAGTATATGAAATTTTCTTAGTAGTGGCTAAATGAAGAAGCATAATGCTCAATTGAGCTATGGAAGAAGACAAGGTTGGAACCAAGAATAGTGTCCATAAGGTGACTGTAATCAAGGAAGGGCAGATTGGTCAACTAAAATCTAAGGTATGAATTACATGTTTTCTACACATTTTCTTGAATGAGGGTATAAAATAGAATGCCCTACTATCTATTTGTACCAAGTATATATAATGATCTACATCAAGAATAAGTGTTTTTATATGGATACTTTAAGCAAGGGTGATTGATAAGAGCATGCTTGCTTAAAGAGATGGTGAATTGAATATACACAAAGTCAAAGCTAAGAATACCCTTACACCATTTTGGTATTAGATCCTGGTTAAAGGCTATAAAGAGCATTAGAGTGATGATGGCGTAATTGCACTCAAGGATGTAAACCAAGAAGGAAAACTTGATAAGATGATTAATGGGACAATTTCAGCAGATGAAGGCATAAATGGAGGAGAGAATGAATGTTTTGGAGCATTGTTAGAGAGAGAATGCCAATGTTAGAGTGTAGCAAAAAGGAAGAGTCTACAAGCCATTCAAATCTAGAATGCAAGTCTCATGGACAAAGACAAAAAGGTATGCTTGTGATTAGTGAATGAAAATGCAAATAGAGTTAGCTATGTAAATGCTAGAGGTATGAATGCTAGTTACCATAACTATATAAGTTGCAGTGATGAAAAAAACCTTAAGAAAATAAAATGGGAAAATATTTAGATCAGACTAGTCATGTAAGAAGAATGAGGAAATGAAGAGTGAATCTCTTTTGATGAAGAGATTTTGGAGCAGCCAAGAGGCAAGAAGACAAATTTAAGAAGACAAGATACAAACATGAGTTAGAGAAGGAACTTGTTCAGGACTAGATGTAAGTCTGGAGGTAAGGTATGTGATGTCATTATAGATGGAGGAAGAATGACAATGTGGTGTCAGAATACATGGTGAAGAAGTTGGGATTGAGAATACTTCCACATCCAAAGCCTTACTACATTTCATGGGTGCAGCAGAGTCATAATATCTTGGTAAGTGAGAAAAGTATTGTTGATTTTCAATTGGATCATATAGAGATACAATATTATGTGATGTTCTACCTATAGATGTTTTCCATTTGTCTCTTAGGTAGACCTTGATAGTTTGACAAAAGTCAAACATGATGGAAAGAATAACATGATGGAAAGACTAATGTTTACAAGTTTTGTAAAGGTGGAGTTGAGCATAGTCTCATACCCTTGAAGGGTGAAGTAGGTGATGAAAGAGGAAGTGTCATGTTAATGACCATGAGGAAGTATTTGCATGAAACAATGCAGTAGGTTAAGGAGATAAGTAAATGTCTCCTAGTGATGAGTTATGGATGAGGAGAGAAGCACCAAGAAAGGTGTTTGGTGACCAAGAAGTTGGTCACATGAAGAATATGATAGTAGAAAGAGGTTATGGGAAAGGTAAAGAGATGGTGGATCAGAAGTACCACCTTGAAAGAGCATTCAATTTCTTAAATGAAGACAAAACAATGGAAGAGGCCATGAGAGAAGCAAGTAGGGAGGTCAAGAGACCATTGAGTTTTCTAACTAACACTATGTGGGCATGTTTATATGTAGGTACAACCCATAACATGTTGAGTTTTGATGAAAATGCAAGTAAAAGAAGTGATGGAGGTGATGCCATTGCAAGGAAAGAAGACCAACTTGGTCCTAGGTATGATGAAGAGGAAGGAATGGATACTCTCACCTTGAGAGAAGAGTGTAGAAGGTAGAAGAGATGTTTGAGTCCATGAGGGAACAACATGTAGGTGAAGGACAATAAAATGAGCATAAAGAAATCAAGAATGAGGTCTATGAGGAAGACCAAGCTAAAGAAGTGATGACCACTATGCAAACCAAAGAGTCTAGGCAGGACTATAGCCAAGAAAGACATGAAATTGACCAAGGGAGTAAAGGAATGCCTTTGAAGGAAAATAAGGAAAAAGAAGTACCTCCTATAGAGGTCCAACAAGCATGGAAGAAAGCAATATAGAGTCAGTACAATAGTAAGAAAGAAGAAGAAGTAATGGTTAAGTGTAAAGAGCAAGACAAATAATGCATAGTGAAGAAAGAAGACAAAGAACAAACAAATTTTAAAGTATTCCAAGAATAAGGAAATAGAGGAGCTATAAATGAACAAGAAGTACCTTTGAAAGGTCATCAATTCTTTAAATTTTGGTTGAAAATCAACATAATAGTGAAAGAAGTAGATCATTCACATTCAAGCAAACAACAAATGGAGCTATCTCTTGAGGTAGGAAACTAAAACCTCAGTTTCAATGTAGTCAAGTGTTTAATTAGAGAACATATGTCAACTATGAGTCATAAAATGGTACATTCATATTTCTTAGTCTTAAGAATAAACTATGCAAGAGTAATTACTCAAGAACAATTATGTAGGAGCCAAACTATTGTGGGAAAATGACACAAATATGAAATGGAAAGTATAATCTCAGTTTGAATAGAACAATGATTTGGTCTAATGAGTAATCATTGTGAATATTTGAATGAATAAAGAATGGTAAAACAAGTTAACAACATACAAAAGAGGCAAAACCAAGAAATGAGCATGAAGCATGATCCCAAGGAGGGACTAAGGTATAGGATTCAAGGTAAAGAAACATTTTTCAGTGAGAAGAAAAAATGACTTCCTATAGTCCCTACTAGGTGTCCATATACAAATGATGAGGAAGAAAGAAAAGGTAAAGCACAAATGTGGAGCTCAGGAGTATACTCATATGCATGAGTGGGTAGTATAAGTATTTACTGAAGTTAGAAAGGTTAAAAAGGTAAACAAGTGGATTTGGCACAGGAGTATGAAACACCATAAAGGAAGAAAAGTGAAGATAAAAGGAGTTTAGTTCCTAAGAAAATTCATGCCAAGTATAATCAAGAAAGTCAAAGGGGAATTAGGCCATGGAATCTAGATGGCATTCAATCAAGAAAGAGCCTATATGACAAGAAAACCATGCAAGCTAAGAAAAACTATATAAAAAGAGAAAGCCCACTAAGAAAAGAGTAAAAAGCACCACATACATGAATATAAAAAGCATATGAAATTTTGGAAAAGAAACCTACAACTTGAAATACAAGGAGGGAGCCAGAGAGATGAGATAAACAAATATCATTTGAGCTAGAAGCTCAAATTTTCCTCTCAAGGGTAGAATGATGCAGGTGCATCAGTAGTATGTAATTGAGATAGTCATGTTTTGCTTGGAGTCTAGGTGGTCTTAGGATGTATGTAATTATTTTTCTCCAAAATGTTGTATTCTAAATATTCAAATTTAACAATTTGTGTGTGTAAAAGCCAAAATAAGGCCTGTTTGATTTGTGAAGGCCAAAATAGTGTGAAACCAAACTTGAGAGATATTCTCATGCAAAATCAATTTTTTTCAACAACTTAGGTGGTTTGAACTGTTTTCCAAGTCAAGAAGTTGTTGAGTCATTTTAGGGAGAAGTTGAGTTAGACTAGGAGTATGGTTTGGAGTCCTAAAAATGGGAGTTTTGATATTTATATGATATTCCTTCATGAAAAATGATAACATCAGATGTAATTATGTGGAAATAACAAACATTAAATATTGGGAGGTGTTCCATGAGGCAATTCATAACTTTTACTATGGTTTTATATGCATTGTTGATTGTAGTCATGCAAAAGACCCGAGAGTGGAAGTATGATAGCAATTTTTTAGGTTTATAATCTTACTATTATGATTGAGGAGTTATAGGGCATCATCACAAACCAATGAAATTTATTAGGTGTCTTGAAGCATATGTATACTCATTTTTCCTCACTGCCCTCTAACTAGGGCTTCCAATATATTCATTTCCGTCTTGTGAAAAATTATAAGTTTTTAAATCATCATGTTTATGATGCTAGCCAACCCTATAAGCGTACAAACCTAAAATCCACTAGTAAGGGTGACTGTTGGAGGCCCCTACATTATAGGCATGTTCTTACTAGTTTAGATTACACAAAGAAGGTTTTGAGGTATTTAATGCAAGTTGAGACCAAATTCCTTTGGAGGGGCTGAGGAATATTCACACTGGTTAAAGGAGTTGGAAGGTTTTATGAACCTTAGGAAGATTTGCACCCACCTGTAATATCACAAGATACCTAAATATGCCTAAATGAACCCTAGGATAGTTGGGAAAAGTTCCATTTCATACAAAGGAGTAATGGTTGATACTCATACATGAGAAGGTCTCCATAGAGGGTCTTAGAATCAGTTATAATAAGGGTGAGTTGTTTAAGATATTGAAGATACATTGACATTTGTGTACAAGGAAGGATACTAGGGTATATAGCTTGTTTGAAGGAACCTAGTGCATAACCAAGGACAAGGGAAGATTTTGAGGTCTAAATACATCATGATAAGTTGATGAGACATTTCATAGGTGTTGAAAATGACTCAAATCCACAAGTATTATATTGGGCTGATTGAGCACTTGTAGCCTATTAGGACATTTGGGAGAGGAATGGTGATAACAAGAAGTTAGGAGATGAGGTATGGAACAAGTATTGACAATATGAAGAAGAATGATATTAAAGGATGATGGGGTGTTTAGGAGAAAAGTGTTAGCTTGTTGGAGCTATGAAGTTAGAGTATTGATGATGGAATCATGATGAAGAAGCACATGCATGGGTGAGTAGAGTATATAGATGGAATGTAGGAGAGTGGAGTGGGAGTAACAAGAGGTACAACTGATATATTGGTAAATGAGGGCAAGTGTAAAGGATAGGACAGATAAATAGTGTGATAATCTCATGATGAACATAGGTATATGAAAGTTGTTAGTAGTGGCTAAATGAAGAAGCATAATGCTCAATTGAGCTGTGTAAAAACAAGGTTAGAACCAAGAATAGTGTCCATAGAGGTGATTGTAATCAAGGAAGGGCAGATTGGTCAAATAAAGCTAAGGTATGAATTCCATTTTTCTACACATTTACTTGAATGAGGGTATAAAATAGAATGTGCCTACAATCTATACTAAGTATGAATAATGATCTACATCAAGAACAAGTGTTTTTAGATGGATCCTCTAAGCAAGGGTGATTGATAAAGAGCATGCATGCTTAAGGTGATGGTGAACTATACAAAAACCATGTCAAAGAGAAGAAGACCCTTACACCAGTACCCATGGCCTTTCTTTGGTGCCTATGACCCAGGAAGTTACAAAATTTTCTTAGATCATCATGGTTTTAGCGATGTTTACATAGCCTTTTCATCTAATAGGCATAATCCTCTAGTAATCAACATGCACTCTTTCCCTCTTTCTATTTTTACATCCGATTAAACTTGATTAAAATGGATCTAACTTGAACAAAGAAGGATCACACCATCTAGATTGGTGTATAAATCTTTGGGAAGTAGTCAAAGGATGGATAATAACACTAGACCTTTCTCCCTACACTTCTTCTGTCATGACATGAGATCACTAAAAAAATCAGACTTGGCATGAGAAAAAAACTCTTGGCATTAGATTGCCCAAAAACTTTCTCTTCTACAACATCTTCATGATATTTTCTATCCTTTTCACTTATAGATCAAGTGCACATTTTCATTTTCAAAATTTTACATACTTTTCACATACTTGGATCGAATTTTCATATACACATATTTGACTACTCTTTTGTCTTCTTTTTTACAGGTCCATCCTTATGGGAAGCAATAGTCACATCATCAAGCATCAAATAACATTGAAAAATGTAAAACATGTAATGGTATACTCATACGATTTCACCCCTAGGGTTCCTCTCCTCTAGCTTTCATTTTCTATCATTCCACACTTTTATTGTCTCCTCAATCTTGTTTTCACCATCGATTTACATGGTTATCAAGTATGCATCTTCCATCTATTTTATGTTATCTAGTATTCACTCAAAAACATAAATTAGGGAAAATGTAGACATTAAATTACACACTTTGGGTTATATTTCTAGGTCCTAATCACATACTTTCATTCATATGATTCCTAAGTGAGAAAATTACTAATTGACCACTATCTTTGGCCTCTTTGTTTTCTTTTTGGTTTCCTTCTTAACCTTATACACACTCTATTTCCCAGTATGAATTTTGATACTTCATATTTTATCGTTCTGGACACCGGTGCCCAAATAGGATGCCGGTTCCCAAGTGCGCCTTCATCCCCTTAGGGTGCACCCAACCTATTTATATATTGATCACCTCTTTTGGGCCTCTTCTAGTTTTTGGCCATATTGTTTTCTTATGGTTTAAATTTTAGTGGTTAATTATGAAACTCAAACAAGGGAATGATATAAATGTAATGCTATGTGATAAAAATAAAGGACCAAGCTCTATGAATCTACTATCATCACCTAAGGTTGCATCTAAAGGAATTTCTAATAGCATTAAAGCATCCATATAGCTATCATTTAAGGGACAATGGAATGCATCTTTTCGCATACATGCGTAAGAGGAAGTTCATTTTGACATCCACATAACTATTTATATTGCTACATCTATCTATTTCTTGCTATTCAAGTGTGTTTGGCATAAGAGAAACCTAGGAACAATTCTACGCACACACAAAAGAACTACATAGAGTCCGAAATGTAGTGTAGTGCTCGATTGTAAGCTCACTCTATCGGGTTGACCATTGGGGCTAGTTTGAATCCCCATTTTCATCTTTTTATTTATAGGATTTGATGTGTTTTGGATTTTGCAGTGCTCTTTCTCTTTATGGGTTATAGGTGAATTCTAATAATATCTAATGACATATAAATGATTAACAATGAAGTTTAGCGAATACTCATGTGACACATTGAAAATTAATTTATGAGGTTTTGATTAGTCACATGTGCCAAATAGATGTTTACAAGGCCCAACTACCCTAACTTAATCTAGGCACCTCAAGTATATCTTATTCTCGACAATTTTGCAATTTTATAGGCTCGGTTACGACACATTCCTCCTCATATTCATTATTTTCTAACTTTTACATCTTCAGTTATTGCAAAATCAGCCTAAGCATTCTTTCCTTCTCTTGCACCTAGGGTTTTATATTTCTCTACCTTATTGCTTAGGTCAAATATGTACTTCATTGCTTATTATTTTGTTATGAATTTTAAATTAGGGTTTAGCATAATTCAATTTTTGTTAAATCACTCAATTCGAGGGGTAACCTCCAAACCATTAAATAAGACTCAAGTACTCAATATGATGATCAAATACTACCTACTAACTCATATATATATATATATATATATATATATATATATATATATATATTCTATATATATATAATATTCTGTGTATGGCCATCACCAAGGCTGACCCATTAATGATATTATAATATATATGAAAGAGATACAACATGATAATAATTTATAATAGCCATAGGTTTTCCATAATGTAATACATAGGATTAATGGTGTAGCATGAAATTAATATGTTAGAGAGATCCAGCAAGTGGCAATATTTTACCAAAACATTTTGGTGTTTTTTTGGGACCTTGTTATTTGTGGTGATGAGCTTAACCATCCACAT
The DNA here is from genome assembly GCA_018340775.1 of Taxus wallichiana var. yunnanensis. Taxonomy (NCBI): domain Eukaryota; kingdom Viridiplantae; phylum Streptophyta; class Pinopsida; order Cupressales; family Taxaceae; genus Taxus; species Taxus wallichiana. The sequence continues at coordinate 521,692,808 of CM031239.1, forward strand.
CATAAGGAGTTATTTATAATGGATTGAGAAGTGGCTTGAGAAGTAAGAGATTAAGTTGATAACAAAGCATCCAAAATGTGTGAATAAGAGTTTAAAGATACATGTAGAAGATGAAATATAGAACAAGATCTATATGAGGTATTTTTATGTGAGCTATGACAAGAGTCATTGAAATACTCATCATTTAGTATTAAATAATTTCAAAAATAGATGGTGTCTAAGTGTATTTGTAAAAGGGTTGAAGGAAACAATGATTTTTAGTTCTTTTCTCTAGAATTGAGAATGCTTGAAAGCAAATTCAATAATTGAAAGTATATGTAATTTAACAAACTGGAATAAATAACTCAAAATAATTATAATCTAATAAACTGAAATAAATATCTATAAGTAAATCTAATCTAGTAAATTGAAATAAATAAATAAAAATAAATAAATGATAATAAAAAGATGAAAGTGAATCTTTACATAAAAATGCTAAATAAAATACACAATTTTGATTTAAACAATAATGATCCTATGATTCTATGCTTAAAAATAAAAATAAACCATCCTCTTCCTTGGGTAAGAGTGGGCCCTTGATCTTCCCTTAGATTTGGGTTAAAAACTAAACACAAGTTACTTGCCAAGATACTTAAACTATAGATTTTATTAATAAGAAATGATGTTACAAAACCATCCATGTTCTACTATTGTTGCATTGAGTGTTTTGGAGAGATACTTATATCTCATCACTTGGTCAATACTCCAAGAATATAGAACTACCTACCTATAATCTTGGCAAGACTTGACTACATATTCCACTTTCCAATGAGACAAATATGGAAGGAATTTATTCAAACATTACAACTCCAAATTAACTACTTTTCCACTTGCCCAAGGAGAAATGTGGAAGATATTTATCCAAACACTATAAATCTAGATTTAACTACATCTTCTAGTTTCATTTAACTACTTTTCCACTTTCTAAGGAGACAAATGTGGAAGATATTTATTCAATCACTACAACTCTATATTTAACTACTTCTTCAACTTTCCAAATGATTAAACAAATATTGAAATAAATAAATTCCTAATACAAAACTATGTAACAATGCTTAATATAAACAATTAAGTACAAAATTGACCAAAAAAAGTTAGAAAGTATAAAGACCTAGTTTTAAATGAATAAATAAAAGTACTTAGTTGATTAAAAATATAAATATGGACTATGCCAAAGTGACAAACTACTAAATAGAAGGATGAATGTACTTGCACTAAATCTCAAAAATTGTGTAACCATAATATCTACCCAATTAGGGCACGTGGGGTATTACGGACCTCATATGGCTCCTATGACTACTCAAAACCTCAAAAAACTCTTTTCGTAGGGTCATGAGGTGTTCACTTGTCATCACTTCTTGTTTCAGTGTATCACACCAAGTCCACAAATGTTACTTGTAACCTATAATGAATAAATGACCTACAAAACCCAAAAGTACATCAAATCCCAAAAATAAAATAATGCAAATGAGGGGTCAAACTATCCTCAACTTTCAAACAAGTGATCTTATGATTGAGTGCTACACTAAATCTTAGACCTAATGTATTTCTATCTATGTGTGTTTAAAATTGTGCCCTAGGTGGATCTTGTGCATGTTGCACTTGATAGCGAGCAAGTAGCTAGATGTAGAAGATGTAAATAAATGTGTGCATGAAAGAATTAACTTCCCTCCTATGAAGTGTATGTAGAAGTAGTAGTCCCTTGTCACCTAGAATGGATGTTTGAATGCTCTTGATAATGATCTTGAGATGCAACCTTAGGTGGTGATAGCTAATGCTTAGTACTTGTTCCTTTATTATTGTCACATAAATTATATTTATATGATTCCCTTGCTTGAATTTTTTAATTAACCTTGAAAAATCTGACCACCAAAAATATAAGATGCACAAATGGCTAGAGAAGACCCAAAAGATGTGATCAAAAGTACAAAGAGGTTGGGGGGTGCCTAGAGGGGACAATGGCTCCTAACGCTAGCATCCTAGGCTGGGCACTAGTGTCTAGAATCGAGAAAAACTAAAGGGTCAAAGGTTAGATTGGGAAAGAAAGTGTGTAAGACCAAGAAAGATAATAGAAAGCAAGAAAATATGCCCAAAGACATGGGTTAATTAGTACTTTTCTTACTTAGGAATCATATGAATATTAGTATGTGATCAGGACTAGATAATTACCCAAAGTACATGATTTTGTGTCTAAATTTTCCCCACTTTATGTTGTTGAGTGAGTGATCAATAAAATAAAGTAGATAAGATATACGTACCTAATATCCATGTAGATCGATGGTGAAAAGCATGCCGAGAGAGACAAGAAAAAACATGGAGTGAAATGTGAAGTGTGGAAGCTAGAGAATAAGAAGTGAAAAGTGATGATGATGACCCTAGGGAAAGAACATATGTGTAGATGTCACAATTTTACCCGTTGTTGATGTCGATTGATGTTGGGAATATTATAGTGTAAACATTATATTGTTATTTGTTGTGGAACAACAAATTATTACCTGGTATTATATGTGAAGTTGTTGTAAACAACTTCACGTATTTAGCTTGTTGTTTACAACCACTCCTAAATTTTAGGAGGTTGTTTTGCTATTTTCTTGGCTATTTATTAGCCATGTATTGTGTGTATGTATTTTGAGAACGAATATCAATATTATTTCATTATTCTGATCCTATCCTGTCATATGCTATCAGAGCCAGGTTGATCTATCAGAGACAGGCATGGCGAGGAACAACACACGGTATGCATGTTTGAGAGAATGTGTTTCTCTGTGCAGTGTGGAGGTGTCGGGTCCTTGGAGAACGCTGGCTGTGCAGAGTGGAGTGCCGTGCCCACGCAGTTGGAGAATATAACATAATTGTGCACTAAGGAACAGTCGACTCAGTTTATAAAGCCAATGCGAATTAAGGAATATCTACGCCACACCTGTTGAGTCTTAATGCGCATCGCTGGAGCAGTCATTGGAGTGCAGTTGGAGCAGTTTGGAAAGCCGTGAAGGTGAAGATAAAACGTCCAAGCCTGCAGCCAATGCGTGACAAAGAATTTGGAAATTGTTTTTGAAGTATTCACGGCCCTGTCAGCACAAAAACGTCTCAGGTTATTTCTTCTATTTTGCACACGTCCCTACCAGATCTGACACTTTATTAACAGGCTGCGCATCCATCTTCAGAAGGTTTTGATTGTATATGGTTTATTTCATTGAGTGTCATTAAATGTTGGGTCAAGATTTATTATGTTAAACGTCATGTTGTTTATAATATTTAAAAAGTAATTTTCTTTTATTACTTTTTAAATTGTCTAAGTTGTCTTCAGTATCGTCATATTATTGTGTTTATAAGAGGGTGCATTTTCGGTTGAAACCGACACTCGTCAACGTGAGGGAAAATATTAAAAAAATGGAGAAATTGAGTCTCGTTGAGAAATTCGAAGGACGTGATTTTCACACTTGGCGAATCCAAATGCAGCTGACTTTGATTGAAAAAGATTTGTGGGATGTGGTCAAACCAAATGTGACAACACCAAAAAATCCAACAGATCTCACGAAGTGGAATATCAAGGATCAAAAGGCCTTGGGAACTATTGGTCTCGGTTTGTCTAAAGCGTAAAAGCGCATCTGCACCATGTAGACTTCACAAAGTCTGCAAAGGAAATTTGGGAGACATTAAATAAACTGTTTGGATCTCGAAGCGAGAAAGTGCAAAGACAACATGAAGAAAAAAATTATATGGGTTAAAAATGGATGACAATATAAAAATGGCGAACACATCAATGAAGTTCCGCTCTCTTCTCAATCAGCTTGCAGGTATTAACGAGAAGGTAAAAGATGATGATGCCAAAGCAATTCTTTTGAATAGTTTGCCTAAAAAAATGTCTCATATGGTTTTTACTTTGAGCAAGATTAAAATTGGTTTAGAAGGAGTAGTTTCTACTCTTCTTGATCAGAATGAACCTTCAGAACCAGAAGAAGAGGTTTTATATGTACACAATAAAGCTAGTACATCATCAAAGAAGGGTAAGTACAATTCAAAGCACATTCCTACAAAGGGACAAATCAAATGTTACTATTGTAAAGAAGTGGGACATGTGATTTTAAATTGTAAAAAGTGGGCACAAGATCTCCTGGATGATAAGATTGATCAAAAGGCTTATATTGTTGAAGAAGAAACTGACTGGGAAGATTATGCAACTGATGAAGAACTTTCTTGCCCTAGCGATGAAGATTATCTCTTCTGAAAATAACCAAACTGGAGGTAGGAGGAAATGGAGGATGGAGGCTACTCAGCACCTCTCGTTAGTCGCCAACGACGAGGTTGTATTTTGTGGTGGTGACATATTTATTTCCAGTTGTGTGTTTATTTTATCTAGTGTGCAGAATAAAGAGCAACAGTTTGTGTGTGGTTGCTTGGTACATGCAAGTATTCCTATATGTTCTCTTGAAGTGTTGTGATGTGGCGTGGAAGGTGTCAGTCAATGAAACAGTTGTATAGGAGGCAAAATGGGTGTCAGAGGAGAGGAGCAGTATGTAGACCTAAAAATATGCGTAGGCATATGATTCTGGTTTCAACTACACTTCACCCAATGTTCACACTAAGGGGGTGTATGTTGGGAATATTATAGTGTAAACATTATATTGTTATTTGTTGTGGAACAACAAATTATTACCTGGTATTATATGTGAAGTTGTTGTAAACAACTTCACGTATTTAGCTTGTTGTTTACAACCACTCCTAAATTTTAGGAGGTTGTTTTGCTATTTTCTTGGCTATTTATTAGCCATGTATTGTGTGTATGTTTTTGAGAACGAATATCAATATTATTTCATTATTCTGATCCTATCCCCAATTGATGTGTGATTGATTGATGTTATTTGATGTGACTACTTTTGCTTCCCATAAGGAAAGACCTACAAAAGAGAAGAACAAACAAGTAGTCAAATATGCGTATATATGATAAAACCCGTAATGCAAAAGTATGTAAAAAATGAAAAAGGAACATGTGCACCTGATCTCGTGATGATAAAAAGAGATAAAAATCCTTAAGATGTTGTATAAGACCATGTTTGTTGGGTGATCTTATGCGGCTACGATGTATGTGAGTTTTTTGGGTGATCTCATACCAGTTGTGATGTATGCAAGTTTTTGGGTGATCTCGCCAAGAGCAAAATAAATGTATGGAAAAAGATCTAGTGTCATCCTCCAACCTTTAACTGCTTCCCAAAGTGTAAAAACCACTTAGATGATGTGTTAAAATCCGATCTCATTCAAATAATTTTGATCTAGTGAAAAAGTAGAAAATGTAGATGTAGTGCATGCATGCCGAGTGAAGGGATGTCTGTCTTGTAAAAGACGATGTGTAAATGTTGAAAACTTAATGAATTGAAAAATTATATACTTCTAGGCATAAGGATCAAGGTCAGTGATGACTTTCTAATGGGTCTTGGCACTAGTGAATGTGCTCTATTGAAGACCTAATTTAGGATCTGGGCCATTGGGGATTGAAAACATGTTGACTATCTTTGAGGTGTACTAAACTATGAATTGTAGACTTCTATGTAGGATAATTGATTCACCCAATGGATGCCCCCCCTCGTTTGAAGTACATGCGATCACTAAGGAGTATGTGGCCCAAAGGAAGATCGATATCTTTGCCCGATGCCCTGTAGGGGATGGAGTGTGTTTGGTAGAAACCAAGGCATACACAAACAAAGTGGCTAGGAAATAAGTTTTAGTGTAAATAAGATACACACACATGTAGAAGACAAGATGATATGTATCTAGTAAGAAGACAATGTGAACATGTAATAATGTAAAAAAATAGACCACAAAAGTGGGTTTTAAACATGGGACATCACTCATGATGTCACAAGACAATTAACACCGTAGTGGCTGAAAATATAAATTATGCACACTAGACAAAGGGAAAAGCCCATAAACAATGTCCTCAAGAGAAAGCAATGACAAGGAAATAATCAAACAACCATGGAAGAAAATAGACCTTGAAGATAGATGCTACACATGAAACTCCCATTATCATGTTAGAAAGATAAAAGGTATGTCAAAGCATGTATATTATGATAAAAAAATGTGCTATGAAAAATTAAACAATAACACTTGTAGTGTATATGAAAGTGGATGCCCCTAGGATCTGTTGTAGGATTGTGCCAAACATCCATGCTTCATGTATCAATCTATATGAAAACCGCATCCATAAATAAAAGGCAAGTGAGTGTGCATGTATATATAGAATGAAATGACATATAATATGTTTGTCTAACATGTGTAAAAATTGTACATATAAGCATAAGTAAGAAAGAGTAAATGTGACCAAGATATGTAATATGTTGTGGATGAGATGGAATGGAATGGAATGAAATATGAGTGTGATAGGAGCTGTGTTCCCCTCGAGTGGATGTGTATGCATGTGACAGGTCCATTTATACATGCCCCTTCAACAGTCAAGAATGAACCATAGAACAAGACTGCATCATCGGGAAATGGTTTGAATGTTTGTGCTTTAGAAAGATGTGACCGATAAAGAAACAGTGTAAAGTGTGAGTGATGTGAAGTGAGGTTAATTTTAGGTTAAGACCCTCGGTAGTCGAGTATGAATGTGAGACTAGATTGCTTCATAGGGTAATGAGCAAAAAATGTAAAATATGCAAGAAAGATATGTCATGGATGCATCGAGTGCATATGATGTGTAATAGAAGCTGTGAGAAAGTGATGTGATGAATGTGTGATGTGTGAAGTGTGTAGTGTGTGAGGTTCATGTATGTAGTATGCCCTCAATAGTCAAGTATGAACCATAGCATGAGAGTGTGTCATAGGGTAGTGACTGTAACATGTAAAACATGCAAGAAATATATGTCATGGATGCATAGAGTGCATATGATGTGTAATTGAAGTTGTGAGAAAGTGATGTGATGAATGTGTGATGTGTGATGTGTGTGAGGTTAATGTATGAAATATGCCCTCAACATTAAGTGTGAACCATAACATGAGAGTTTTCATAGGGTAATGAGCGAAGCATGTAAAATATGAAAGAAAGATATGTCATGGATGTATAGAGTGCATATGATGTAAAAATGAGGCTGCGAGAAAGCAATGTGATGAATGTGCAATGTGTGAAGTGTGTAGTGTGTGAGGTTCATGTATGTAGTATGCCCTCAATAATCAAGTGTGAACCATATCACAAGAGTGCGTCATAAGGTAATGATGATACAAAAGTGTATCAAGATGTTTATGCATTGATGCTTATGATATACTTAGACATCAAGCACATAGTGTCAAGTGCATCGGATGGTGGTGATATTTGATAGCAATGTAAAGGGCGAGGCTATGATGCCCCCAAGTGTGTAAGTGATGGAGATCTAGTTGATGATGCTAAGTGGATAAATGTAAGGAGTAGTTTCCTTGAAAAAATTGATTAGATGTTGAAGTGGTGATGGCTTAGGAACCTTGAGTGGTGGAAGTCAAAAGAGGCCACTAGATTTTTGGTAATGCCATAGAAGACTTGAGAGGAGGAGATGTTGGTTGCTTTGTTTGACTTGGTAATGCTACAGATGACTCATTAGGAGGAGGTAATGAAAAATGGACCTTGAGAGGTGGTTGCTTAGTCAAAGTGGGTTGAATAGGTGATACTTGACTGGATGAAGAAGACATATTAGAAGTGATGGCATGATGTTCATGAGACATAGAAGGATAAGATTTAGGATCCCATTTGGATGTAGCATTTGTAGATGGGAATGTAACAAAATGTTGTGTAGTGAATGAGATAAATCCTTGATGCTCAAGATGCTTGATTCTTCATTGTAAAGCATAACAGTCATTTTCATTATGTCCATTGATTTGATGATAAACAAAAATGGGAGACCTTGATATTTGATCAGCCGATAAGGAGGATAGCAATGAGTAGTTGGAAAACTGATCAATTGATGACTAAGGAGCTCAGTAAGAATATCATGTTTCTTAGCATTGCAATAAAAATGAGAGGATATGGTAATGGAAAGACTTACAAATCACTTATATGAGTGCATGTAGAAGACATAGAATGAGGATGAGAAGAAATAACATGAGCCTAAAAGCGTCCTTAAGATGTTGAATTTCAGATTTTAGAGATATAATCGTGGCGGGGAAAATTTTAGTGGAGAATTTTTTGTAAACTTGTGAATATTAGGGATTTTAAAAATTGGAAATAGCAAATTTTCAGCGATCGGCTCTTGCCAGTTCACCTAAAATTTGGTCTACATGTTATTTTTATGGGTCGGTTGCCCACTATTTACACTTAAAAATGAATTCATGCATGTATTTTACCAATGTTTCAAATCAATCATGATAATATTCACGAGGCATAATACATATGGTCTAGGGGTTGCGAGGGGGTACCCCCTTATGGGGTCGAGGGCCCAACACCTAGATGGGGTTCGGGCGTGCCCCGAAAAGCCACATTTTATATGCATTTATTCCTTCTTCACACATAGACGAGATATCCAAGCCTGCCATCCTACACCTCGGCAATGATTAAAGAGACACACAAATTTCTCTATTAGATGAATTTTCTCGCTATATGGACATGCATATAACAAAGAAGAGATGACCATCCAATGTAGTCCATGGATTAGAGCATAAAATGCCATCCAACTTTGTATGGCTAGTGCGAAAGAGATAGTCATCTAACAAAGTCCACCCAATATAGTAGAGATAGTCCTCCGACCTATTTTAGGTATGCATAGACGAGAATTCCAATATTGTCCGTCTAATAGGAAAGAGACAGTCGTCGACCCTACCCATGTAACAGGAGAGTGAAAACTTTCCAACTTATTACAACGACTTAGGCGGTGCATATTATCGAGAGAAATGGATGTTTAACATGAGAGAGATGACCGTATAACCTATTAAAACCATCCAACATATCTCTTTTATGTTATTTTTGTCGTGTGTGGTTCACTCGGGATCATGTGTTTGATTTTTCTGGTATTTTACGTGACTTATGTGATATTATTTGTGGACTATTTTAGAGGTAATAATTTTTACAAATTTGTTTTTATTTAATGTGTTTTTTTCCTTTGGGAATATTTGAGGTGTTGCTGAAGTCTCTAATTTATGTGGCTTTGAACACAATCCATGTGTAAAGGTTTTAAGTATGATGCAATGTATCATGTGTCTGTAAGTGAACACAGATCTAATGTTGTCTAATTTGTGCCAGTAAGTTCTAATATTTATTTTGAGTACTGGAAAAGCTCCTAAAACCAATGTTATCAAGGAAACATGCTATTTTGATCCTCGGGAAAAATAGGTGGGAGATGTTTTAGAGTTTTCTTTTTCCAATGATTTATTTGGTTAGGCGGTTCTAAAGTTGATCTCGGCATTATCTCCCAATTTTTTTCTTGGTTCACGCATATGGGTAAAAACTGAAGGATGTCATTCTCTATGTGTTGCGAGTTTGAAGGTGGAAGGTAGAAATGTGGAAGGTAGAGTGCGCTGCAAAACAAGACCACAAGAAGAATATTAAACAATATATGTCAATGGACTACCTAGCGTATGTGCTAGATCCAGGAAGTGTGATACTTCCTAGATGGTTTGTCAATCCACTGTTTAATACAATTTAATGCAAGAAATAACGTAAAAAATAACATCCTACTATAGTTGATATGATTTAGGTATCTCATTCAAATAAAATAAGAAAATATAATCTAATAGGTAAGGTTATGATCAGATCTAGAGGTTGGGTAGGTAGCCAAGGTGACTAGAACAAGTCAGGATCAGAGTTTTGGGTGGTTTTGGGTTATTTGGGTGAAGGTTATGAGGTTTTGTTATAGGAAGAATTACTAGATACAGAGACCGATGTCGGTCGGGTATGACCATGATGGTTGAGAGGAAACCAATGATGGTTTAGGTTAACCAACGTCGTAGAGGTGGAATGGTAAAACTCAATAAAATTTGGTTTTGGAGATTCTCTGTGATTACACAGAGAATGGAAGAAGGATGGTTAGGTTGGTAAAGAAGTTGAGAATGCTTAGAGATGTGTCTGGGTTGGATATGGGGAGATAAAAGGTTATGGGTGGTTAGATGGGTGGATTGGCAGGAAGGTGAGGATGATAGGATGCAAAAGAGAATAGGATTTAAAAGAGAAAGTTAAAGAAATGATGATCTAAATAAGTATGGAATGATGTAGATCAAAATGCACTTACTTGTATTTGTAGACCTGATGGTTGGATGAAGGTGATGGTTGATCTATGAAACTAGGTGGTTAGTTTTGTGGTAAATGCTTCCCAAATGCTACCATGAATGCCAATGTCTTCATATCAGTCTTGGTGTTGATAGGGTGTGTCTGGATGTGTGAGAGGGCTCTGGTTCATGTGCTTGCATGCAGATATATCTCTCTCTCAAACTCAAATAATTCTTCCAACCTCTGAACAAGGTTACCAAAGTGAATATATGGTAACATGATGATGGTTTAGGTTAACGGTGTTGGTTTAGGGTTAACCAACGTTCGGTTACGGATGGGAAATCCTAGGTTTGCCAAAATAACAGATCTTGGCTATCTTTTTTGACCAGTTCTACCCATTGGTTTGGGTCTAAAATGGTATTTTCCACGTAAGTAAGTGGGCATGTTGTTAGAGAAAGAATAGGCATCTAGTGTTAGGGTTAGACTAAGTCTCAGTTAGTTATGGTAAGTAGAGATTGAGTCCTAGTTAGAATGAACATGCTAAGAATAGGTCCATGATGAGGTGTCTAGGTGATGTGGCTAGGTGAGGTGGTCAAGTGAGGACATTAATTAAATTAATTAAAGTAATTAATTCAATTAATCATGTGCACTATGGGATATGAATATGTAAGGTATGGTTTATTTAATTAATGGGGCTATAAGGGTGGTATGACCTAATTTTGGTGTCTACATTTTCCCCTTTTTGTCACGTAGCTTATATTGGTAAGTGACTGACAAAAATAGGAAGTGATTGCCCCATGTGTGGGTGAGAGTGGGGTTTCCCTAGTGTGTGGTGAAGGTGATCCCCCTCAAACCAGGAACTGATGAGGTGTTATATGGAATCGGTGAGTGGTTTGATAAATGTGTAGTTGGTGGAAGTGAAGGTAGGTGGGGAAGGGTATGAGTACTATGGGAAAGGGATGGTCTATGGTTAAGTAATAAATAAGTAATGGTCAAATCGGGTAATAGGCCAAGGTCAAATTGGGTAATGGGTAATGGAAATCAAATGCATGCACATATATAGACTACAACATGGTACCAGGTTGAAGAGCTTGCAAACTCTACATCATCCAAGGTCGATAGGTTTATCCAAACAAGGGTGAAGTGATTCAGGTATCCAAGGCATAGGATATGGTCCAGAAACACAACGTAGGTCAGTGCAGAGAATGTTTAGGTATGTTCTGGTACACCAAAGGTTTGGTCGAGATAAACGACACATAAAATAGGCAAGGTATGGTTGTTAGGCTAAAACAACATGGGTAACAACATCAAGGTATAACAGTACACAAGGTCAATGGTCACACCAAGTAGGTCAGGTCCAGGTAAATAGGTCATGGCATGGGTAAGGCCAAGGTATAGGTAAAATAAAAATCCCTAGACACAACTAAGGAAATGTAGGGGTAGTTTGGGCTTGTAGGTAGGTTGTAATAAGTGTGGGTGAGGTCAAAGGGTATCGAGAAATGATGAGTTGAGGTCAAAATGGGAAAAATGGGGTAAAAATGGTAATAGTAGGGAAATGATGTGGTTATAAAAAGTAACCAACATCGGTTTGGTATGACCGATGACGTTGGTCATGTTAGGTTAGGGTTAATAAAAAGAAAAATCCATATTTTACTGGATTCATTTTAACGTGTTTTTATTTGGGAAAATGACAGTGGTGGAGTAAGAGTAGAAAGTGATGGTACAGAGGTGTTTGAGTTGAGTTGGTGAGTGACTAACATGTGATTGGCATTTGGTAGGTGGGTCCACAAGATCGATTGAGCTTTTGATTGGTTGTGAGGTGAGGAGTTGATTTGGTGATGGTGGAGGTGGGAGAGGGGTCGGGTGGACCATCGGCATAGAGAGGCTAGATGTGCCACCACCATGGAGATGACACCAGATGAGGTAGGATTTTATCCGATCTTTGCATTTGTTTAAAAATAGGGTGTGGAAATCGTTTGGGTGGAAAAGGTTTTGGGTGGGAGTTGAATTTTGAATTTGTGGGTAAAAGGAATGAAATGAGGGAGGGGGAGGTCTAATAGTGTAAATAGGGGTGTAAATGATGTTAGGATAGGTTTGGGTAGTGTAGGGTAGGTGTTTAGGGTGTTTTTGTCAATTTTGAGAGGGAGGGTATGGGTTTTTGGTTTTTGATGTCATGTGATAGAGACCATGTCAATCGGTTGGGGTTGGCTTGATGTTGGTTGGCCTTGGCGGCATCGATCAAGACTTAGGTGACCGACACTAGTGAAATTGAACCGACGTCGGTCAAGGAAAACTGGTGATGGTTAAGGCGACTGATGGTTAGGGATGATGAGAAATAGGGGTAAGGAATGGGTAGGGGAAGGAAAATAGTCAAGGAAGGGCTAAGGGAAGGTGTATGTAGGGAAAATATGGTAAAAGGGGTATTTGGGTGATGGTGGGGGTGGCAAGTAGATAAAGGAGAATAGGTAAAATGAACTAAGATGGGTAAGGATGATAAGGGAGAATAGGTGTAACAATACACTAGGAAAAAGGGGTAGTCGGTAGGGTTGTGGTTTGGGTAGGGTGTGGTGGGAAATAACTATGTCATGTAATAGGTGTGTTGGGTAAAAGGTATGTTGGGTATGGTCAAGGATGAACAATGTTGTGTTTGATTGGTGTAGGTGAGAGAGAGAAGTTACGATGTGGGACAAAGTACCACCTCTGTTGTTGAGTGATATGATCAGCATGACTGTGAGGAGTGGAGGAGTGGAGGCACGTGATAGATGTAGGACTGATTGGGATCCGATGGTACCAGATGTGTAGCTCGAGATCCTAGTTTGATGGTCACACTCATCGATAGATGGGATTCAATGACCAACACTTTTCATTTTTCTGACGATGGGTGAGATTACTGTCACCCTAGAGGATGTATACAAGATCCTGTGGCTACCATAGTTGGGGAGAGGTCTATTCTATTACCTCAGAGGCCTCAGAGGAGCCGATAGTGGTTTTTTTTGGAGAGGCGATGATGGAGAGCTGAGATACCATAGTGTGAGCTTGAGCTATGGAGACATGTACATGGCCCATCCTCAGGAGATGAGGTTGGTTGTCTTGATTATGGAGGTGGTGTGTTGTTTTGCATTTCCATGTGGAGGGTGGGAGATTCCCATGAGCATATGATGGGGTTCTCTAGGACATGATGGAGGAGAGGACCTATTTTTCCTGGGCACCAACATTCTTGGTGTAGTTGTATAGAGAGATGTGGGCCTATGGGAGGCTAGGAGGTTTAGTTTGTGTTGTACCTTCCTTCTTCACTATTGGGCATATGAGCACATCATATGTGTGTGTCTAGTTGGTTTTCCCCACCTGATGCATTCATGGGGGGTTGGTCCAAGTTGGTTACAGGCATTGGGTACCTATTGGGGGAGAGCACAGGGTAGCTAGGGCTGCACATGATGTGGCATATTACAGGTGCATGTGCTAGAGGGATTATCGGGGTTGACATTATTTGAGGCCATATGTTGGCTTCCTTCCTACAGACACATGGAAGTGGAGTTGGAGGAGCTATAATTTCTCAGGTGGATAGAGGGGGTGTCATGCGAAGAGCATGAGATGATACCTATTGACAGGGTTAGATGATAGTTTGGGCTGCCCCAGGATGTGCCTCCACCATTCCCATAGTACAAGAGAGATGACATGGAGAGGCCTATGCCTCTACCACAACCGAATGTGCCGATACAGGAGGAGGAGGAGTAGGTGGTGGACAATGGATGATTGATGATGCATCGGGTCACTAAATACATATAGGTAGTGGTGGGTGGCATAGCTATGGGAAACACCACTGAGGCCAGGGAAACTTGACTTAGCCACTATTACAGTTTAGAGGGACACATTGCAGGGGCAGGTGGCCACCCTTTTGACATATCTTAGAGTATTACAGGGGTAACTCACAGGATCAGAGGCACAAGTTTCCACTTTACATGTGTGTAGGTGGTAGCCTGCCAGAGCCTAGGTTACACACAGGATAGGTACCCACACACAAGGTGGTGATGGTGATGGGGGATAGGTAGCCACCTTACAGGCATAGATAATAGGTTTTAGGGTCAGTTTGGCCACTACAAACAGGCTCATATTGGCCCTATAGGCCCAGTCATAGCACAGCACCTCCACAGGCCCAGGGATAGGTCCCATATTATGCAGCAACAGGGGGATAGGGGTCCCATGTATAGGGAGGAGGGTAGGGTTCACAGGTATAGGGGCCGAGGCCATCATTAGTAGGACAGAGCTCGTAGTTGTTATGAGACCTATGGCACCACCACAGACAATGTCGATGGTGAGATTCAGGGATGCCTTGAATGAGGCCAGATATTACCAGGATCAGCTGACGACCAGGGATAGATGTCCCCTCCTATGTGAGTACAGGGCACAATGGGAGCAGTGAGTGAGAGGATGAGATCTCACACTCATAGCTCGAGAGACATGGGGCCGAGAGAGCCCGAGATAGGTTCGGGGGTGAGGCCATGAGTTCATGGAGGCCGACCTAGCCTAGGATAGGCGAGAGAGAGACCTGAGACCTAGGTGAGGTGGAGAGATGTTGGGAGGGCATCGGGATGGAGGAGAGGAGGAGAGATAGATGAGACTGGCATGGATATCATAGGTGGGGTGATGATTAGTCACCGTATATATGATTATTATATTGATTTTTGATATATATCGACCTTGCGTGCCAATGATGATAGTGAGGTTGTACATGAGAGTTTTTGTGAGTTGATTATTATATCAACCTATGCGTGTCAAATATTTTGAGGTTGTACTTGAGAGATACTTGTATTATTTTGTATCAGTGTATATTTGATGGATACACAAACTTTCATTTATAGATGGTGAGATTGATGGTATGGATGATGTACTTGTGTTTTGAAATTTCTATTGTTATTTGTGTATGGATGGAAACTAGGTGGATTAGGCATGGTGGAGTCGGTCGGTTTAGGCATGGTGGAGTTAGGTTAGTTAGCATGGTTGAGTTAGGTTGGTTAGGCATGGTTGAGTTAGGTTGAGTTAGGTCATGGTTAGGCATGGTTGAGTTAGGTCAGGTTAGGCATGGTTGAGTTAGGTTGGTTTAGGCATGGTTGAGTTAGGTCGATTAGGCATGGTTGAGTTAGGTTAGTTAGGCATGGTTGATCATGTTTTTAGTTTTGATTTAATTTCCAAGTTATTGGTAACATGGGAAATAAATGATGAGTTATATGTATGTTATGGTGTAAATTTCCAAAATTTTGATATTATAGAAATGTGGAATGATTGATTAGATGTTTTGATGGTGTGATAAAATGGTAGATATGTATGAATGAGAAATTTCCAAATGTTATGAAAAATGGAAACTAATTAAGGGTGAATGTTAATAGAAAACATGTGGGAAAAATGGGTTAGGGTAAAGAGTGGTTGAGCTAACCTCCAAGGGCCCATGCCCTCGAAGTGTTACCTACATAGCCCCAATGAAAAGGGGCCTCAAGCCGATGTAGTTCTCCCATAAGCTAGGGAAGAATATGATGAGGTAGAGGAATGGGTTGGTAGGTTTTAGGCATGATTGAGTCTAGGTCATAGGCATGGTTGAGTCTAGGTCATAGGCATGGTTGAGTCTTAGGTGAAAGTGGAAATCTTTAAAATGTAGATATCGATGGTCTAGTCCTATAGGAGAATCA
This sequence comes from Taxus wallichiana var. yunnanensis, assembly GCA_018340775.1. Taxonomy (NCBI): domain Eukaryota; kingdom Viridiplantae; phylum Streptophyta; class Pinopsida; order Cupressales; family Taxaceae; genus Taxus; species Taxus wallichiana. Next base: position 521,708,690 of record CM031239.1, read on the forward strand.
ATAGGTGATGAAGAAGGTAGAATGGTAAGAGGTGACAAAAGAGCTACCTAATTGATAAGAACCATAACGAGGCTACCATACCAAAGATTGGCTTATGAACATAAGACCCTAAAGACGTTGCATGATTGACTATGCTAAGGGTGAAGAAAGTCACATGATCACGAAATTTCATTTTTGTGAAAGTCCCTTGAGAAGATAGGAAATTAGGGTGAAAAGGAAATGAGGTGAAAATGGGTGGTTTTAGCGTAACTTAGTGTAAGATGACATGTTTACTGGAAAGAAACCCATGATCAAAATAGGCAATTCCATGATGAAAAATTTATCATTTTCACTTTTTTTTTTTGTGTTTGATAGACTGATCGATGATGGGAAGTCTACATGGGATGAGTATATTATCTCCTTGAGGTCTTCATGAAGTTGATCAATGCGGGAAGCTTCTAATATTTTATTTTATTTTTGCAAGGATAGTCCCTTTTTATGATAGACTATGTGTAGTATGGAAAGCTTTGTATAGTTTTCCTTTGAGGGAGTAGTCTATTTATAGTGAGATAGAGAGAAGAGATGTCCCTTTTGAGGGAGTCATCTCTTTGTTGGAAGTTTGACTCAAGGAGTTGAATCCCATTTTTCTTTTGAAATTATTTTTCTTTTTTGGACATTTTAAGTCATGGACAAGACTATAGTGGAAGATTAGGCTCTTGTTTAGAAGACAAAAACCATAGCACACATAGAGTTAACTATGAAAGAGATGGTTTTAAATGATGAATGACCATGGGATTCCATCTTGAAAAAGATGAAAAGTATCCATGAAAATCATGCCATGAGTAGAGCCATGGTACTCATATTGAAGATAAGGCTGAAAGGTGATGGGTAATCACATGATTTTGTTTAGTCGTTGACCACAAGAATAGGTAATATGAAAGGTGAAGGGTGCTCAAGGGATGAGCTTAAAATAGATAGAAAGTGATATAGGATTTGATTCAACAATAGAATGGTCGAAGATGCAAGGCATTCAGGGGTTCAGGTTTGGGTTTACCTTCGAGTGAAGACAAATGATAAGCACTTGATCCATAGGTATGAGTAATGATATAGGTCCAAGCCAATTAGGAGAAAATTTTCCCCATTTACTTTTCTCTTCTTTGGTTACATGTTGATTTTCCTTCAGGATGAGGTTTCCAACTTGGAAGGTTCATCATGGACATGTTTTCATAGGCACGTTTGATACATTTTTGGTAGATTTGGAGATGATCAAGAGCATTGAGATGATGTTCATCTAATAACTCAAGTTGTGTCAAATGGTCTGGAAAAATTCATCATCATTGAGCATGTCTTGGAGTGAGATGTGAAGAGAGATGGAATTGGACTTTGAGAGGAAAGACAACCTCGTACCATAGACTAGAGAGAGAGAAGGTGTGGCAGCAGTCAAGTGTGAATAATACTAGTGTGGTAAGCCCACAAGGTGAAAAGGAATGTGTGTATGCCAATCCTTCCCAAGTATCATCAACTACTTTCATAAGAATTTTGTTCAAGGTTTTATTGGTTGATTCTTCTTGGCCATTTGTTTGTGGGTAGTAAGGTGAAGAGAAATTGAGTTGAATGCCAAAAGCATCACAAATATTTCATAGGGTTTTTTTTTGAATTGCTTTCCATTATCAGTGATGAGAGGTGAGGGACACCAAAGCAAAAAAAATAATGTGATGGTTGATGAATTCACAAATTTTCTCAGCTTTTGTAGAAATGAGGGGATGGCTTCTACCCATTTAGTGTAGTATTCAGTAGTGGTTATAATCCATTGATGGCATTGTGAAGAATGAGGATTGATCTCTCGACAAGATCCAAACCCCATTGAGAGAAAGGCCAAAGGTCTCGTGTGACCTATAAGGCATGACTAGGTGTGTGATGAAGATTAGCATGTTGCTGGAATTTCACACAATGTTTGACATAGTCACAACAGTCATGGTTTAGGGTTGGCCAATAATATCCTAGGTGAAGAATGCATTTAGTGACAAGCTAAGCCACTAAAGTGACCTCCAAAATTCCATCGTGAACTTCCTTGATGGTGTAGGAATTTTAAGAACTTGTAAGGCATCATAAGAGAATACCATCAAAGCCACGTTTATAAAGAAGACCACCCATGATGACATAGTGAGAGACACCTTTAAGAAAGGTGTGTTGTCCATTACGAGTAAGATCGGGAGGTAGAATGGAAAGGAAAGGTAGTCTAAAAACATTTTATACCAAAGGTCACGTGGGTCAGTGTGCATGGTTCCAAACGGAGTTGACATCTCGAGATAAATAAGAAGGTGATTGTAACCTTTGTATTGTGACAAATATTTTGGAGTCGGAAGGTGAAGTGGGTATCGAGAAGCCAAGACAAGCCATGGTATCTACAAATTTATTAGTAGAACGTGGGGTGGTTTGAAGTTCATAATGGTCAAAGGTAGTCAAAAGTATGTCGACATGGTGTTTGTACTTTTGGAGTATTTCATTATGACACTTGGTATATACCATTGACTTGGTTTACAACTAGTTGAGAGTCCCAAAGATATTAATTGATTTGACATCTAGGGTGATGGTGGTTTGAAGGCCTAATACAAGTGCTTCATATTTGGCAAATGTTGTTAGTATAATCAAAATCTAGTTTGAAAGATAAAGGCATAGGTTCACCATCAAGAGGAATGAGGATAACACCTGCACCACCTCCACACTGACATTTGGAACCATCAAAGAATAAGGTCATTTGATAAATGGTATCATCCAAAGAGAGGGTAGCAATGGATTCATCTAGGAAATCAAAGTTAGAGGGATTGATCTCTGGAGAGAGGGTGTCTGCAAGTTGGTCAGCGATGGTTTGGCCTTTGATATATTTTTGATGGATGAATTCAAGGTCTAGGTCTGCAAGAAGCATGAGCACATGTGCAACACATTGATGTTGGTAGGGCTTTGGCATACATGTAATGTAAGGGGTCAATGTTAGTGATGAAAAGGTTTTGTGGTTGAGTAGGTAATGATGAAGTTTAGTGGTGAAAAAAACTAAGGCTAAGAAAAATTTTTTGGCATGGGTATATCTAGTTTCATAGTCCAAAAGGGTATGACTTATGTAATAAACCACTTTCTCCCTGTGTTTCTCATCATGATGAGTGAGCATGGCACCCAAGGAATGATCAATAGTAACATAAATGTAAGGTAAAAGGGTTGGTCATCCTTAGGAGGAATGAGCATAGGTGGTTGGAGAAGGTATTATTTTAAGGCATCAAAGGCTTTGTGGCATTCATCATCCCATTTGAAGGAGACATCCTTTTTGAGGAGATGATGAAATGGTTGGCAACTATTGGAAAGTTGTGAAATAAAATGATGAATAGATTGCAACTTACCTTGAAAACTTCAAATTTGGTGGATATTAGTAGGTGGAGGCATTTCAGAATAGCCTTTACTTTAGTAGGATTCAAATTCTATGCCACACAAAGAAATGATGAAACCAAGGAGCTTTCTTGAAAGAATAGCGAAGACACACTTCTTAGGTTGAAGGCAAACACAATACTTGATGAGGTGGTCAAAGATGACCTTAAGGACTATAAGGTGTTTGCCCAACATTTGGATTTGGAAAGAAGATCATCTACGTAGTCTTCCAATATGTGATGCATTATGTCATGGAAGATATAAGTCATAGCCCACTGATATGTAACACCAACATTTTTAAGGCCAAAAGGCATGACTCGATAGCAGAAGGTCCCCCAAGGAGTGATGAAGGTGGTTTTGTGTTGATCCTCTGGGTGAGTAATATTTGGTTATAACCTAAGAAACCATCCATGAGTGATAACATCTCATGACCAGCGGTGAGATCAACTAGCTGGTCAATACCTGTAGAGGAAAAGTCATCTTTGGGGCAAGCTAAGTTGAGGTCATGAAATCCATGTAAATGTGAAGTCCCCTGTTCACTTTTTGACATGAATGATATTAGAAATCCATTGGGGATAGTCAATGGGTAGGATGAAGGAAACCAGAGAAGGTGTTGAAGTTCTTCTTTGATAAGAAGGGCAATGTGAGGATGCATTTTCTACGCAACTTTTATTTTATGGGTTTGGCTTAAGAATGGTTACGATATTATGGACCACAATGTTTGGGTCAATACCAGGGCATATCAACATAGGACCAAGAAAAATGTTGCTATGATCCCAGAGGAAAGAAGTAAAAGCTTCTTGTTCAAATCTAAAGATTGGCCTATCTTTAAGATGTGTGGGTCATCTTGAGTGTTAATGTTGATTTCGATGGTCGATTCATTTAACATGGTTTGTGTCTCAGAAGGAAACAATTGGTGAATATAAGAATCTTCCACACCAAGGTAGGTGAGGATAGACTCATCATCTTGACATTGAATGACATTAATAGAAGGTGTATCATCATCGATCATGTCGGATACAGAAGGGAAGAGAAAGAGGAGCCTCACCATCACGTTGATAAGTCGAGAGTCCCGAGGAAATTGTGTTCACAAAAAAAAAAAAAAGTTAGGAGGAATAGATTCGGATCTATGGACTCCGTGGGTGAAGGTGGTGACATTTGGTGAATGGGGTGGAGAAGGTTTTCATCCTCAATGAGGTCGATGTGGGCCTTCTTGGAAGATGGTGCAAAAAATCCAATGCCACTTGTGATCTTTGTGTTTATGGGTGGTACATGGGATGATGGTATGATGACCTTGTTCATAAAAACCAAAGCCAAATCCTTTCCATGCACAAAGTGGTGAAGGAAAGTGTGGGAAAAGTGGTGGTTAGTGAGAGATTGGAGGTCAGATGAAAATGGTCATGTTTGGGATGGTGGTTTGGGTGAATAGGTGGCAGTATCAAGTCCCCATATGTTAAGTTGGTGTGAAGGTGGGGAGGACCATAAGGGAAAACCTCTCCTATGTGATAGTCATAACGAGGATGTTGGCATAGGTTTCCATACTCTTGCGGAGTGAGGAATGTGTTGATATTGTAGAGGTGGTACTCCCCAGTGAGGCATTGAAAAACACCTTCTAAGGGATCGATAGTAGATATGTGGGTAGTGGGGATAGATGAATTACTAGGTGATTGGGTAGGAGGGGTATCGGTTGGTTGGGAAGTAGATGGGCCAGCTATAGAGGCTATAACAACAATAGAATAGAAGAGTTAGGTGTGGGAGAGGTGGTGGAAAGCATTGGTGGATGGGGCTATGGGGTGAAGGAGAAGTGGGGGTAGTGGTAGATGCCTTAACTAGTACAAGGACATCATTAGGTCGGTACAACATGTTACAGGTTTTGAATGGTGATGGGTCAACTAGGATGGTATAGTTATGTCCTTCATGTTCAAATTTTACACAACGGTGTAAAGTTGAAGGAACACAACCCATGACGTGAATCCAAGGTCGGCCAAGCAACATGTTATACTAGAACTCCCCCTCTAAGACATAGAACAATTCCGGGATAGTGCAAGGGCCCACACAAACGTGAAGAATAATGGTGCCAAGGGTGGAAGTGATGGCATCATTGAAGGAGTGCAACATAACTAGGTTATTATGCATGCAATTTGAAGGATGTGCATTTGATTATATGTGGGAGGAGATGATGTTGATGCTAGCACCACCATCAATCATAACATCATTTGTACACATATATTATCAATATAGATGGAGATGAAAAGGGCGGGATCAGGGTCATCTGATTGGAGAGGTATGATCTCCTCATAGAAAAAATGAGGTGGAAACTACTTGATGAGTGGGCATGGGGGTAGAAGAAGGAGATGATTTGGTAAGAGAGGCCATGTGATGAGGGGTGATAATGGAGGCTACTTGGTGTGGGGTCATTAGGTAAAACCTTGATGGATTGCAAAACCTCCATAAGGGCTTGTCGATGAGATTCAGAGGTTTGGATGAGATTGTACAAAGACATTTTTAGAGGGGATTGGTGTAATTGTTTTATCATTGTATGATGGGTGACCCCATCAGAAATAGGGTATGTGGGTCCTCGAATGGTGATTTTGGGTGTGGGTGTAAATGGTATATTGGGCATGGGATTGGTTGATGGGCTAGTTGATTTTCTTTTCCTTTGTCCTTTTGGGTGTGAGTGAAACTTGGATCATGTTAATCTGAGGGAAGGAGGTAGATGGAGAAGGTATGTCATGAGTAGTGTAACGACATGATGGAAAAAACCTAATGCGGGGTAAGAGCCTTACGAAATGAGTAGGGCAACACTGGAATTTAGGTGGTGGTTTGGCCAACTCTTTGATACGGACCATGTTGATCTCAAATTTTGGAGGTGGATAAAAGGGTTGTGGAGGTGGTGATGAAGGTCATTGAAGAAGTAAGGGATGAGGGATGTGTGGTGATAGGTGAAGGTGGAACAGGGTCCTCATCAAGAAGATCATCATCGTCAAATTTTTTTCAGGAGGACATAATTGGAGGAGAATGGTTTTGAGAGCCTTACAACCTTCTACATCATGTCTTGGCACACGATGGTAGGCACAAATTTTAGTTTCATCAAACCCTTTTGGTTTGGGTTTGAGGGGGTCGTAAGGTCTAAGTGGTGGTAATGTGATGACTGAGGTCTCTAAGAGGTTGGCTAAAATGTTAGCATAGGACCCTGCCAATGGATCACAGTGGGAAGTGAGTGTGGGTTTGGGTAAAGGTGCGATGATTGTGGGGAAGAGGCATTATAGGAGGGGGAATGGGTTGGACCACTGGTTTGGTAGGTGGTATTGTCTTAGGTTTTGATGACATCTACTTGGGTAAAGGTGTGGTAGAAGAACTAGAAATGGAAGGTTTGTTGGTTTAACTACCTTGTTGGAGGGTAGTGGGTTCTTGTCTTTGGATTGCACCTTCTTGGGTAAAGGTGAGATGGGAGTACATGATGTAGAAGGGAAAGCAGATGGTGGAAGAGGATGGGTTACCCATGGGGACAATAAAGTTGTGGTGGAAGTGGTTGGTAGAGGCTAGGTGGAAGGTATGGGTTGAAGTCATATAGGAAAATTTGGGGTTATAGTAGTTGGTGGAGGTATAGGTGGTAAGAAATGTATGGGTGAGGGTGAGGGTGTTTGTTGTGTAGGTAAATTAGATGTAACAAAGGATCATGATGATGAGGTAGGTTGCTTAGATTTTTATTGGCCTTGGGTAGGGGTTGTTTGGCCAAGGTTGATGGGTGAGGTCCTAGGATGGACGGAAGGGGTGAAGGTGACAAAGGTGTGGTAGGTGAGATTGGTGTATGTGGCCTAGAAGGTTGGGTCTTCCTTTTAGGTGGAGGAATAATTTTGGTGCGGGTTTGGGAAGACATGGCTAAATCCAATTTGATAGGTGGATGGGTAAGGCTTGACATTGGCATGACACCTAAGGTAGTGATGGGTCTAGATATGGATGAAGATATAGGTGTGGGTAGGTTCTTAGGCATAGGAATGGTTTTAGTCATGGGTAAAGGTTCGGATGTAGGTAAAGGTGATAAAGAAGAATCCATTTCAACAAGCATGGTCAGGGTTGATCTTTGCTAGAAATACCTTTGGATAGATTATGGAGGTATATGTAGGTGACATTTGCATTTGAGTCAAAAAGGGGAGTTGAAGACATCCCCAAAGCATGGAATTATCAACATAATCCAAGCGATCGACCGATCACAAAAAAATGGGACTACTGTAAGAGGAGATGCAGTTGGTTTAGTGGTAATCCCTGTAAAATATGTCTGTGAGACAAGGAATTGGCTAGCCTCAAACTCTATGGGTAGAAGAGCCGAGACTAGATCAATGGGATCCTAGAATGCTAATGGAGAATTTTCCCCAACAAGTAGTGGCATGTCTAAAGGATCTCCCATGGGTAGGAGAGATGGTAGGTGGGATGAGATAGATTTATCTTTTGGTGGAGGAGAAGGTGATGATGATTCTTTTGTAGGTGGGAGAGTTAATGTTGTTGATTGTTTAGTAGGTTGTGAGGTAGATAGTGAAATGTCATCAGCAGAAATCATGGAATCCTTCATGAGTGAAGGGGGAGATGAAGGGGAATCCTCTGAGGGTGAAGAAGTGGAAGAGGTATGGTCCTATATGTGTAGAGGAGGGAGCTTGTGCTTAGAATTTGCTTGATAGACGGAATAGGTGGAAATTGAGGAATGGATGGTACGATATTGAAAACAACATGGACTTCATAGACATTGTTTTCATTGGTTAAAGGCTCACCAATTTGATTAGATGATGGTGTATGGTTAGGGAATGAATTCTTAAAGATATGAAAGTTTTGATTTGCTAGTGCATTCAGGTTTCGAAGATGAGATCTCCATTATCTATCATTTCTGGAAAATGTGATTAAAATTTATGAAATTACCGTCACTATGGCCTTTGATGTGATGATAGTTACAATAGTCATGTTCCTTATATTATGCGGGCATAGGATGAGCGGGATCAAAACCAATATGAATTTTTATGGGGGAAGTGATAATGGCTACAGATTTAAGAAGCTTTTCCAAGACTGAGAATATGGCTCTCCAATTGGAGTATACTTTCATTGTTCTCATAAAAAAGCTGAAAAGTCTGAATAGGGGAAATATTGGAGGAAGGTTTGGCTTAATTAGATGGATGAGATGGACCAGCTTTGAGAACTACCGTGTTGGCAGATCCTTTGGCTTTTGAATAATTGTTTTGGGGTTTTGAAGACGAAGAAGAATCATTTGATTTGAACATGGCATTTTTGTTCTGCAATTGGATTTTCTTTTCTTCAATGGAACGAATTTCTATCTTTTGTGCCATGGTAAATGCTTCGTCAAAGGTACGGAAGGTTTATACCTACAGAGTTGGTGAGATGTGTCTAGCACAAGCTCTAGTGAACAACTCTATAATCTCAACTTGAGGTAACTGGAATGTTAATTGGTTGATAAGACTTTGTCAGCAAGAAACAAAATCTATGATAGATTCGTCATCACACCGTCATGTCGAATATAGGTCATTTGTGGTGACTTGTTTGACTACATTGATTAAGAAGTGGTCCCTATGCTTGAGCCATGGGTTAAAGTAGTAGATGGAATGTCCTGGGTAAACTACTATAACAATCTAAGGCGTGTCTGTCAGGGGACATGGGGAATGTTTTTAGGAGCAAATCATCGTCATGGGAAATTAGGTAGCACTTATTGGTACCCAAACTTAATCTCCTTCACAACTCAAGCTGCATCATGGATTTGCACAAGACACTCAGAGGAAGATAAATGATTTGTATGTCATTTGTAAATAGGGAAAAATCTATCTGACTTGTTAGCACTCAAGATTTGAAGGAGTGGGTAATACCTCAGAAGGATTTTGATCTAATCCTCACTATTTTAGGTTGTGCCTATCAACCAAGGCAAGAGAACCTATATTGCAGCCTTTGTTTGGTGAAGGACGGGGAGATATCCTTGTATTTTGCATGTTTTATGGAAGGTGCCTTGGGAAAACATGATCAATTCTCCATTATTCAAACTCAAAACTATTGTCACTATTAAATGATGGAAATGTTTTCAAAACAAGGCCGAGGCTGCTAGAGACATAGTGTTATCCTAATTTACTTTGTGCATTTTTTTGTAAATGTATTGTATTATCTTATTAACACACGTAAATGCAATGCGAGGGTAGTATAGGGTAGGGTTAGTTATTTTGAATGAATTTTTTTGGCGAGATGTTAGACAAGACCAACCAGAGGTTACCCAACTTTTTGAGGACCTTTGCAAAAAAATTGTAAACACACGAGAAATGCTTCAAAAGGTTTAAAATACTCCTTCAACTAGGATATGTGCACAAATGGAGGCCTAGATCTGCACTCTTCCACACAACCTTTGATAACCTGCCACAAAATATTGAAGCAAAATACCAACAAAGTATCCAGAAATCCCTATCTTATCATGACCTAAGGTGCACCCAAAGGTTTACAAATAATCTCAAGATTCAAGGACAGTTAAATGATTTTAAATTTGTTTATCTTTTATCAGATGAAAGCTCTTCTGAATATAAGATTGCAGATGCCATCAAACCATCAACAAGAAATGAGACCATGTATGATCAAGAGAGATCCCAAACACAAGATTGCAACATGAGCAAGAAACACAAATTGAAATCATTCTGAAACATAAGCATATACAAATTTTGCCAAGAGATAACATCAAATAATCCAAAATTTGATCAAATACATCAATAGGGAATGTTATGAAAACAATCTCAGAGCTTGTTGATGGCTTTACAACTAAAACCAACTCAACATGATGAAATTTGATACAAAAGAGAATTAAAAATGTTCTCAAGCGGTTTTCTCTAGAGAAATGGATTTCTTTCAGTCTTTTCCTTGAAAATTCTACGTCCTTTTTCTCCTCTCTTTCTAATTTCTCCAAAATGCATAATATACCCTATGCCATCATGGAGTCTTCCTTCCCAAGAAAAGAATATGCTTATGGGATCAAATTTGTTACAACTACTCCTCATGATTCCATGAAAATGACATCAAACTGGAAAACAACTCATGAAGTTGCCAGGTATGCACAAAAATTAAATTATTATATAAATTTGGACCATTATCCATCCCAGGGTCACGTTTTTATCATTCAGGCATGCCAACATGTTTTATCAATCATTTTTCACCTTTTTACCTTTTCAATTTTACCTCTGTAACTTTTGATTTTCATTTTCACGTTTTTATCGGGCCCGAGTAGAAATTTTTATCAAAAACACCATAGATCACCGAATTAGGTAATGAAAATAGTGCCATTACACTCAGAAGGCCAAGACTGATGCAAAATCATATAAGGTTCGAAGAAATTTGATGAAGAAAACATGATTCCAAGCTTCTTGGAGCTCCCATGGCAGCCAAAAGGGTGAATGCCGCGATTCTGTCAATTTCATATCAACTTTAAGTATCATCCCTCCATGTGGAAGATGAGATCCATGAATAACCTCAAAAATACACCTTTTTGACTCTAGACAAGGTGGGACATGTGTCAAAACATGATTGGATCAGGCTCCCATCCTTTAAAATGCATTTGCGACCTTTTTCAATTTCGAGAAATTTTGCAAAATTTCCCTTCTCCCCTGGACCCGCCATGTGTCCAAAGGTGGGCCCCATTGAAAACACAGATCAATTCTATCCATTTTGCTCCCTTTTTGAAAAAAGGAAATTTTTCTCAAAATTCTCCACGGGCCCAAACATCCACTCTCTTCCTCGCCATGTGGCGCTCTCCCATTCGTTGCGGGTCCAGGCCTCTAATTCTTCCTCCAGACCTACCTACCAAATTTGTAATATTTCAAAATTCCTCCTCGGGCCCGCGCTCTTCATTTTACCATTTGGGACATGTGTTAACTCTAGATTGGAGCGGAAAAAATTTCATAAAATTTTCCTTCAAATTTCCCCCTTTGACTTTTTACATTTCTGGACACATGTCCACTTCTCATTGGTTGGGGACCTTCGGCCTAAAACTTAACTTTATACCATTTGAAGTTAAAACTTCAAAACCATCACAAAACCCACTTTGTCCCATTTTAGCTCTCTTGGACATGTGTCGCCTCGTGATTTTGTTGCGGAGCTTTGGCTCAAATTTTAACTTAAAAGTTTTGAAGTTAAAAACATCAAATTCATCAAAAACTCCGCCTCCCATGCTTTGACTTTCCTGGACACGTGTCCACTTGCTATTGGATGAGGGCCTTTGGGTCAAAAATTTCCCTTGACACTTTGAGTCAAAAAACACAAAAATTCACCAACTCCTTCCGCCACCCGCATGTCCTCCATGCCACGTGTCTTCTCCCTATTCGCTGTGGGATTTCGGGCCAAGAATTGACTTTGAATTTTTTTGCAAAATGAAAGCCAAATTTTTCAAGGATAACCCGCCAATCCTCTGACCATTTAGAATGTGCCACATAGGCACCCTTTGTAAGAAGTGGAGCCACAGACCAAAATTTTCCCTTTAGCCAAAATTTCAAAAATGACAAGTTAGAAAACATTTCCCGACCACCCCCACCAATAGGAACCCGCCACGTTGTAATAATGTTGCGATGATGAATTTGATGGGCAGATGACACCCGTATGACCGTCAAAATGTCAAAAATACAGAGGATGCCCTAGAAATCAATTTTTTTAACAAGGAAGGCAGATTTCTTGGTTTTAAATCAATTGAAACATGATTTAACATTGTTCTCGACCTGGGGATTGGGATTTTAATTTCAAACAACTTGGATTCGATCAATTTCGATTTCTTGCATGATTTGGCAAAGGAAAATGACATAGCCCAAAAAAATTGAAAAACTAGGGCATGAAAAGGGGCAAAACTTGGAATAATGTTTCAAATTAGGGCAAGACAATAGGTTTATGGGCATTCTCGAAGCATTCAATTGGGAGAAATGAATTACAGATCACCAAATCAAACAATAAAATGTTTCTGAGCAAAATTGGACATGAAAAATTAGGGCACATTATGAAAACTCAATAATGGGACCAACAACACCCATGTTTGAATGACCACAAGTGTTGTTGTGGGTCTTCTTTACTATTGAAATGGTTTAACTTGGAAATTTACCAATGCATTGTTAGGAATTAGTATTCACATGGTTTATTTATATGGTTAGTTTAATGTGTTATTAATATATTATTGTTATATAAACAATAATATATTATTGGTGTTGAGTTGTGTATTGTTACGGGAGTAACAATCACAACTAAATAGGTTTATTTGTTGTAACACTTTCCTATTTTATAGGAAGTCAGTTTTCCTATGTATATGGCTATTTAATAGCCTGTGTATGTAATTCAAATTGGTCGAATACAATATCAATATTATTATTTTTCTTGTGACAATATTGCTGTCCCAACATTTGGTACCAGAGCAGGTTATTCCTATGAGAGCCAAGAAGATTTAAGAGGCCAAAGAGAATATTCAAAAATCCGTCCAAAAAAATACAGCAAGTAGTGTTCAGTAAAATGATCATATCTTCCTCATAAAATATCGGATTGAGGCGATTCTTTTTGGGTTGAAAAGATGAGAAAAAGGCGCACAACTTTGTAGTTTACATCAGGGTCAGATTCAGAATGCAGATATGACGAAATTGCTGTCAAACGGACGTTTTTGTGGCTGGAAATGCACATCCGGGAAAAGAAATCCAACACACAGGTTTTTTCTTATTGGTCAATTTTTTTAAATTATTTAGCAAAACTATAGTTTAAAATATATATATATTTCTATAGTTTTTGCTTAATAATTGAATTTTGAGGGCAATTCAATTTTATTTTAATTGGACCAATTTACGGGAAATTGTAACCTCAATAACTTTTGCACGGTAACTCAAAATTGAGCGCCGTTTTTTCCAAAAGTGTATATTTTTTTATTCCCGTCCTAGTGGTTCTAATTTTGGGAGAAAATAAAAAAATTGAAAATCACCCTCTATTTTGGCCATCTTGTGGACGCATTATCGGTTGTACCCGACGTCCTGAAATAAAAGGTTTCACATTGAGGGGAGAAGCTTAAATAAATACAATGTGGAAACCATGTAGTCTCATGTTCAGATCCGGCTGAGTTAAGCACCCATATGATGGAGGAAGGAGGCATCGGAGGAAGGAGGTCGAACAACGACCTCTCGTCAGTCACCAACGACGGGGCCGCACAGAATGATTTGGTGGCACAGGTGTGCAGTGTGAGTACTTGTTTTTGAGTTTTGCAGTGTTCCAGTTTCAGCTTGGTGTGATTCTTTTTCAGAGTTCCTGTTTTGTTTGGTATTTGATGGATGTTGGAAAGAAAGTTGTGTTGGAGCACAGATGACTGTCAGTGATCCTCTGACTGACTTGGTCCTCTGACTGCCGTACTTCGTTGGAAGATGGTCAGCTAGGAGAATACGTTCACTAGCATTAGTGACCATGTGCAGCAAGACCTAACTAGCAAGATCCATTCAGGAGTATGTTCTTCGATGCATTTGCTTGTCAAGATATCTATATGAGTGGAATTTCACATTGTGGGGGAATACATACCAATGTTCCATTCCCATTCGCACCCAAAACGACTTAGTTAAGGAAAGCTTCCATGGCGGGGCGATTTTCTATGTTGTTCGAGATCGAGTGGCAGCGATCAAAGACAGAGACTACAATTAAGAACATTACGATTCTTATAGGAAGTAATGTGAAATTTTTTCAATATATCTTCTATTCTGCAGTTTTGTGATATGCAAGTTGTGTTTCCTACATAATTCCCTGATGTATAAGCATAGTGATGAACAGTAGCACCAGAGTAAGTCAGTTCATGGATCTTGAAAGGGTTTGTGGGAGGATCCAGAAAACCACACGAGGTGGACAGTTGATGGGACCTGTTCACATCAAGGTTTGTGGTAAGCCTGTTTAAAACCATGGAAGGAGCGAGCCTTTCTTTTGGATCAAGGTCATGAGTCACAGAGTTGGACATGCCACAGGGGTGAGCATACTGCAGAGGAGTGTGTGGATGTTTTTCTACCATGTAAACACTAAGGGGGGGAATGTTAGGAATTAGTATTCACATGGTTTATTTATATGGTTAGTTTAATGTGTTATTAATATATTATTGTTATATAAACAATAATATATTATTGGTGTTGAGTTGTGTATTGTTACGGGAGTAACAATCACAACTAAATAGGTTTATTTGTTGTAACACTTTCCTATTTTATAGGAAGTCAGTTTTCCTATGTATATGGCTATTTAATAGCCTATGTATGTAATTCAAATTGGTGAATACAATATCAATATTATTATTTTTCTTGTGACAATATTGCTGTCCCAACATGCATGGGGTATGGGTGAATAGGACTAGATGGATGAATAGGCTAATTATAAATTTTTTCATAATTTAAGGATTTGCGAGAGCCGTAAACTGATGCTTCTAATGTCTGCATCTTTTCCATCATCATCCTAATGAGGTCATTGGTGGGTTGTGAGGAATGGGTGCCTCTGAAGTCGTAAAGGGAGGTTGATGATGGGTGTATGATGTGGATGACATTCTGGTACATGTGGGTGCGAAATATGAAAACCTGTAGAGGGGAATAGATACAGTGGCGACATACCCGAATAAGTGATAGATGAGATTAGGGGTTGTTGGTGATGTGTGTAAATAGGTGGGTTAGTTGTAATGAATCTCATGGTAATCAGGGGTAGAGGCCGAGGGATGGAAAGGACTAGGTTTTAAAATGGGGTGTGGGTTGCCAACACCAGGGGTGGTTGTGATGTAACTAGTATATACGAGGAAAAGGGGGTAGATGGGGCCATGCTCAAGGCGGTTGGTGAAGGAATGGTTGACACCATGGGTATAATAGACATAATTTGTGTAGTAGCTTACAGCATAGGTGGGACCTAGCCGAGAGACCACAAGGGTAAAATGGATGAGGGTAGTGCAGGAGCTAGTGGTAGGCCGATGAGAAGTGCGGGTGAGGCGGGAAGGATAGATATAGGCATGTCGTATACTAGCTATCTTGAGGAGTCTCGGGTAGATGAGTGGGAAAGATAGTATTGTAGGGCCACGGATTCTAGTTAAGGAGTCTTACAAACTCCTCATCATCGGTAGAAATGGTGATAGGCTGAGTTGGATCCATAGGTGATAGGATGGAAGGTGGTGATGGGCTAGGTGGTAGTGGATGATGGCTGGCGTGAAATACAAAGGTGTTGGATTGGGTAAAGTCAACACCATGTGAATTAGCATGTATCAGGTTAATTGTATTATGTAAATGACACAGAGAACAACATAAATGGAAAATAATAGATATTGGTAGGTGGACTTGGTCAGTGTTTCAATTAAAAATAAAAATAGGAAGCGAGGTTTGTTAAGGTGACCGATGACGGTTAAAGGAGACCGATGACGACTATAGTAACTAATACCGATTACTTATGGGAAAACACCAGTTTGAACAAATGAAGCAAAACTGATGAAAATGAAATGGGGAAACTGTATTTGATAGTGATATCAGAATGTTGGGAATATGATGATGTCCTGAGGACTACAAATAGAAAAGAAAAGGTGATTAAAGATGTTTTGGGTGAAATAACCAAAATAGCTAGTAACTAACACCGGTCGGAGTAAATCGATGATGGTCGGATGGGCACGATGATGGTGAATAGATAGACATTGGTTATTGTGGAATATGAAGATGTGAAGAAAAAATGATTTTGTAAATTAAATCAGATGAAGAAACAATCCGTAAATTTGAGAATGATAATATGAGGGCCCGATACACTCGAGAAATAGTTAGAATGCTCCAACTATGATGGTGGAGCGTGAAAGGAGAAGAAAATTAAGAAACGTAATCCTCACAACTCAAAACGTAATTTAGGAAGAAATATAAAATAAACACGTAATCCTATGAGTGAATTTTATGTTACTTGAGCTTATGCTTTTGAGATTGACTTGTGAACTTAGAACAAAGTTTTTGGTTGGGAAAGCGTCTCCTGAAGAGGAAAATTATAAAGGGAGGTTTCTGAAAGGTTATATTTTGGCGAAGGTCCTTTCTTTGAGATAATGACCGAATAGAGAAACCATTTAGCGCCCTTTGTCAATCCTCTAATTGTGTGATCGTTGACATCTTCTTCTAGGTAAGGTGTTGTTTAAGAAGATGTGTGAATTTTTTATTTGTGTAGTTTGGCAAAGAGAGAGAGAAGAGAAAGTGCTTTCTATGATTTAATTATGTCAACCATCAGTTGGGCATGACTTCTAGTGTATAGGTTGCCCTCATTTTAAATGTGAGCTAATAATGCAACATACAAGGATGAAATGCAACAAATTTTATAACCCAAATCGACAATTATATTTGATGTAGAAATGATGAATAGGAGAGAGGATGATTTTCACTAATGCAAGAAAGAAATAAGAATGATTCTTTTTAAATGCACCAAAATAAATGTTTCATTTAGAGAAATTACAAAGAAGGAGCAGATTACTAGGCAAGAATATTTAGTGAATAACAATTTAGAAAGGAAACACACAAGATGCAACCTATATGAATAGAAAGGAACCCACGTAAGAATGTCCCACTTTGGGCATGCGAAAATGTTTCACCAAATAGTTGCGTACGTATGAGAAAAATAGATAAGGTAAAGGTGAGGAGGAATACATGTGAAATGAAGGTGGAAGGTAGAGTGTGCATGTTCTGATTTCCCAATCCAATGCTTTGATTGTTAGAAACTCTTTTTTTCTAGGAGGAGCTACATGTTGATAAGAGAATACTTGTTAGAGATCACACAAGAAGTCCGCGTAGGAGAGAAGGCTAGGATCGAGGTGTGAAGGGACAGAAGAACCCATGCGCGAAGGGCAAGTTCAACTTTCGAGACTTAGCCGCATTTGAGCATGAAGACCTATTTTTAGAAGATGGTGTCTGAGCAGCACATAAACAAGGTAGAGACATGCATCTTACACCTTTTTTATTTTTAGAGGATTTGATCAAGTGTTTTGTATGGAGATGAGCTAAGAATAGGATTGTCACTTCAGCTTAAGCTGTAAGAGGTCTATACATAACACACTTGCATGTGTGGCTATTCCCGTATGTTAGGAAATATACTATTTAGTGCTCCATTATTTGTGTGTAATCATTAAATAAGTTAATATATTGTTTCGGGTGAGTGAGGTTGTTTGTAACAACTCACGTAAGTTAGATTTTTGTTATAGCTACCTCCTAAATTATAGGAGAGCTATATTCCTATTTATATAGGTTCTTGTAATATGAATTTTAATGTACTGAATAGAATATCCTTGTTGTGTTTACTCTGTAAAATCTGATTGATGCTTTTCATTTGGCATCAGAGTGATGTAATGGTCCCTGTTGTAGAGCTGAAGGCATATATTTATTCCAATCTATTTGTTTGGAGTGGCGATCAGATCTTGTGTGAGATCGATATAGTTTTATTGGGCTGAGCAAAGAATTTTAACAGTGGTATCTCTGTGTGCAGTCAATGCAAGTCCTCTTCTCATTCTATGTAGCTTCCATGGTCTGCACCCCATCAACGCCTCCAGATATGATTGTTTCATGTTACTCTCCCAACTATGCATTCAATCCACAAATTGGTTAATGACTGGGAAGCGTGGCAGGATCTCCACGCATCATTTAGGATAACAAAGTCTTATATATTTTTTGTGGTGGGCTCCATATACAAATCTTCTTATCACTGTTTAGAAGTGAATCAATGAACATTGGAGGAATTTTTTGGGGACATATAAATTCTTACGGCTGTTTCTTTGAAAAGAAAGCATGAGTTTTTAGTGAGTTGGGCGTCAAAATCAGTCAAGAACAAATTTCAGATTATGTAATGAAATCAAACAAAATTAGTACCATTGTGAAGCTATCAAAATAAGCTTTCTAGACATTAAACGGTTCACAAATCGGAGCTCTGGTTCTCCAGTTATGAACAGATCTATGCTCTCCCAAATTCACGTGAGTTTTTGCACAGCCAACTCTGATTGGGCAATTATTTTAATTTTTCATAAAGACTATAGTTTTGAAAAATCAATTTTTCCTATAGTTTTTGTTTAATAATTGCATTTTGACGGCAATTAATGCTTTTTCACCAAATTAATATGTTTTGGGTGTCAGTTCTCTGAAATATTGGTATTTTTGGAATCCTCATTTCCTCCCGATTCCAACGAGTGGTCACACGATTAATTTTCTCACCATTTTGAGAAAAAAATTTAATCGTTGTATCAATTTTAATTATATTATACCATTTTACGGGAAATTGTAACCTCCATAACTTTTGCACGGTAACTCGAAATCGAGCAATCGTTTTTGCAAAAGTGCTTATTTTTTAATTCCCATTGCATTTGTTATAATTTTGGGAGAAAATACCAATTTTGAAAATACCCTCTTTTTTGGCCATCCAATGGAAGTTCCACTAGAAAAATTCAATGGGCTCAACTTTCATACTTGGAAAGTGAAGATACAGATGCAATTAATGAATAAAAATCTTTGGAGGATAGTAGATGGAAAAGAACCAACACCTACAGATCCGACCAAATTGGCAGAATGGGAAACGAGAGATGATAAAGCCAAAGCCATTATTGGTCTTGCTCTCTCAGATATTGAGCTACACTATGTTGATCTCAAGAAATCATCTCATGAAATGTGGGAAAACTTGAACAAAACCTTTGGTGCATAGTGAATGCAAAATTTTCTCTTAAATTACAATTGTTCAAGTTAAAAATGGGTGAAGGAGCTACAATGTCCAACCATATTAATGATTTATGGTCTCTCCTCCAATAACTGGCAGAAGTAAAAGCTCCAGTAGATGATGAAGATGCAAAAGCTATTCTATTGAATAGTTTTCCTCCCAAATACAGTAATGTTGTCTTCACACTTGGTCAGATGCCTTCCAACTCATTGGAAGATATGATATCAACTCTCCTAGCTGAGGAAAAATGACCAAAGAAGATGTAGAAGAAGAAACAACAATGTATGTAAAAAGGAAATACAAAAATGTTTCTAAATATAAAGAGGAAAGAGAATGTTTCTACTTGTAAGAAAAAGGGACATACAACTTCATTTTGTAGAGCTCGAGCTCAAGATATACTTAGTGGAAAACTCAAAGGAATCGAGGCCAATTTCATTACTGAAGAAGGATCAGAGAATGGGGAAGCACAAGTACATGAAGATAGTGGCTCTGAAGACTTCTTATACTAAGCATGACACTAGAGGATGGAGGCAAACGGAGGTTGGAGGTCATTCAACAACCTCTCATCAATTGCCAACGACGGGGCTGCATATCAGTTTTGGTGACATGTATGTTTCAGTTTGGTTTCAATTTGGGCGTATGTGCTTTTGTTGTGTGCCATGTTTAAAGATTCAATAAGTGGAAATTTCACATTGAGGGGGGAACATGATCCCAATGTTCCTTTTCCATTATGTCATTTTTTTACGTATGTATGAGCAACAGATTTCAAAGATCTTCCTATGTTATTCCTGCATAAGGTGAGATATTGATGAGGGCTGGTAATAGTACTTGACACATCATGATGTGGTTGTAGGTAAACCACTTGAAAACCTTCATTTGTGGTTTATGGTAAACCAATTGAAAAACCACCATTCTTGGTTGTTGGTAATCCATTTGCAAAACCGTCACTTTGTAGTTTGTGGTAAACCAATTGCAAAACCACCATTCTTGGTTTGTGGTCAACCATTTTCAAAACCATCCCTGAGGTTTGTGATCATCCTATGAAAATCATCAAATCATGAGCAGGTTCAAGTACAGAGGCGGGTTTTCCCCATGTTCGCACTAAGGGGGAATGTTAGGAAATATACTATTTAGTGCTCCATTATTTGTGTGTAATCATTAAATAAGTTAATATATTGTTTCGGTGAGTGAGGTTGTTTGTAAATAACTCATGTAAGTTAGATTTTGTTATAGCTACCTCTGAAATTAGAGGAGAGCTATATTCATATTTATATAGGTTCTTAATATGAATTTTAATGTAATCGAATACAATATCCTTGTTGTGTTTACTCGTAAAATATGATTGATGTTTTTCACCGTAAGCGACGTGTGGCTATTAATAACATGCGGACTATTTTGGAATAGATAAGCGGTGAAGGAAAGTCCCCACCTTATATATATGATGTGAATCACATAGTAGTATATATATATATATACGAGCATAATAGGTAAGCATAAAGAGATATGTACATATGACTCAATTACTATATCGAGATCCATTAGTGCATCGGTATAGATTTCCATTATTGTAAGGAGCTTACGTGTTTATTAATAGATGGAACATATTGGATGACTCTAAGTGTCATTCATGTGTGTAATTGAGTAGTCCATGTTCTTGATTCAATCATGATTATTGTTTAAGCTTGTTCTTTCCTAGATCTGAATATGACATGCATTGTAGAATGATGGATTAGTTATGGATCTATATGTTTCTTCCTTCATCACACTAAAATCCTACTATAACAACCCTAAAGAGGGGCATGGTACCTTTTCATGCTTTAGGTGAGTGCTTAGTCTAGGTTGAGTGATGTGCCAGTGCGTCTAGGGTGTTATCTAGTAAATTCTAGGCTACATCATTAGTTACCATTGCCGAGACCTCTTTTTCGAGTATTTTCGGGATGGTTCACGATGAAGACGTATCTGGGTTAACTCTAGCAAGTATTGAGGAGTGGATACATGATCTCAAGAAGAATATGCATGGCATTTCAACATTGGATCTCGAGTTTAATGCACACACTTGGGTAGAAAAATATATATGACAACTTATATAAGAGATTTTTCACCATATTTCCAATAGAATTATACGAGTGGCTGATTGCTTATGCATCTAAGCGGAATTGGAGGTATCATGCACTTGTCTGGACATAGGAATAATTTCAGGCCCTTTATGATGCTTGATATGATCTAGACTCGTGTTGTGGATACGTGGTTTTGTGGTGTTCTAAAAATTTATATTCTAGAATATTCAATTTCGAATTATTCTTTACCGTAGGTAATTGAATCCCATATTTTTTTGTGGTATCTTAGAGGAGCATATCTGCAAGGTATTCCACTGGAAATCAAGATCTTGATGGTAAATTTGAACCTAGAGAGTAAACTGATGGCTAACTAAACCTCACCACGTGCGAGGGGAGGAACAATTTTGGTGAAAGATGCTAGACCTAGTGGAAAAAAGGTAGAGAGAGGAAAGGCGGCTTAAATATAATGAGGCGCATGAGAGGGAGGTAGAGAAGCAACGTACCATTGCAGAAAGTATGGCATTAAGGAGAGAGATGTCTCATGAAGGATTTGAAGATCACGTAGAAGACGTGGAGCCAGAGCATCAAGAACTCCCCCATCTTGGAAATCATGACAGAGATACCCCTTGGCTTCTCACATAAAGTGTGCGAGAAAAGACTACTTAGGGCCGCAGTGCATGCATCTTAATCCACCTAGTGACCTATCCCTTGTGCTTGGTTTTCCAGTATCTAGTATGACAAGTAACCAACAAGCCAACTTGGGAAGTAGGAGAGAATGAGTAAGTTAGGAAGAAAACAAATCAATGGCAAGTCGACGGTTTCATTATTTGGAGGAACATTTTTAGGCACATCATCCACATAGAACGTGAGCGCACAAAATGTTGGATTCACCTATGGAAGTGGAACTACTTCACATACTATAGGGGTTTAGTATAGTACTACTATCGAGCACGGGGAGTACATCTATAGGTCATATTTCACCTATATGTGGAGGATCAGGAGGTATAGGTGGTTCTAGTTCTAGTGGATCTGGTGGTTCTGGAGGTAGAGGAAACACAAGAGGTTCTAGATCAGGTGGTTAAGGCCTCAGTAACAACCACATAATATCTATATGGAGATGTCTCTTCATCTCCCGGAGTATAGAGGTATAGAGGATGCTTTCGAACATGTGCATATGTGTGAAATATTATGGTATGCAAAAAGGGATCATGGATTCTGAGCGTAAGGAAAGTCAATTCACTACTACCTTGTAGGGACGAGCACACAACTGGTATAGAAAGTTTGACCCTAATCAAACTTGCATGGATTATGCAACATTGAAGGATGATTTCTTAAAAGAGTTCTATATCCCAGAGTTTGAGTAGAAGAGTATCAACATGCTCAAAGATATCAAATAGGGCACTACTGAGAGTGTACGTGAGTATGATGCCCACTTTAAGACACTTCTATCTAAGTTGTCTTATGATATTCATGCCAACCAACATGCACAATGGTTTGTTGGAGGATTGATTACACCATTTAGAAGGGTGTTGTCACATAAGACATACACTTATCCACACAAAGCATTGGAGGCAACCCTATGTGCTTGAGGTAGTTGGGAGCATTGACACTGGTGTTAGTCCATTCTTAGAGGCATAGATTGCAGCCATGGCAAAAATTTAGAGAAAAATATTGGAAATTTAGCTCATGAAATGGGCTTAGGGATTTGGTGTACATATTATGAAGTGGAAGGTCACACTAAGGATAGTTTCCCTCACAGATCTATACATTCATTGTTGTTAGACTGTGAAATATATCATTTGAATCATGATGCTAGCCACTTATCCTTTGTTATAGACATGATAAGGAAGAATGTATCCTACTTTTGTAAGATTTGCAGGTCCACGACCCATGATACTAAGGATTTTTGATTGATTGGTCAGATCCATGATGCTATAGACATTGGGGTATGATAGACAAGTGTAACAGATAACTCTAAGAATAAGAATGAGCACTAAGATCGGGATCATAATCAACCACGTTATGACAGGAATGAGGGCCGTTTTGAAGGAGGTTGTGGAAGAGGACATGGATATCGAGGTGGATATGGAGGACGAGGCCGTGGTGGAGGAAGAAGTGAGTTTCCTCATGGAACATGCTATACATGCAGATCCCCTAATCATTATAGGCATGAATGTCCCTAGAATGTTACATGTTCTTTCTGTGGAAAGAATCATAGCTATGAGGAGTGCCCAGACTTATATGAGCATCTCAATAAACAACATAAGTAGGAAAAAAAAGGTGTAGGGATGGTTAGGATCTAGTGTGTGGAGGAAAATCAGTGGATGCCCAAGATAGCACCAGAACCTGAGGCCTTAACTATGAAGATTACCACACATGCTAAAGTGACACGCACAAGAGAGGCATCATACCAAAAGCCTACAATCATTAAGGAGGAGGTTCTGCATGCAAGGTACCCAGATCCTACCCATCAGAAGGAAGTCTATCAAGAGACCATGGAGGTCCTTAGAAATCTTCAAGGTGAAATATAATGTTTAAAAGAGTAGTCCAGAAAGATGGAATAGAAGAAAGAAGTAGGGAAGGTCCCCTTTAATATTGATGACATCAAAGAGGTGTGTAAAATGTTGTGCCAGGAGAATATTATTCCATTATTAGGGAATTGGTTGAAGGGGAACACTCCACGAAAGCACTGAGAATGAATGACAGATCCTACATGTAAATATTCCCCCTGATAGCATTGACTATGATAAAGAGATCACTCTAAATGTTGTTGTAGATGGATGGTTGTTGAGCAATATTTTGATTGATATAGGTGTGGAAGTCAATGTGCTTACTTTAGATGCATGGGTATAAATGGGGAGACCTCCATTACAACCATCATCTAATGTGTTGTTTATGGAAAATAGGACTAAGGCCACTCCCATAGGAGTTTTGAAGGATGCATCTATAACCATACAAGGGGCCAAATTCACTAGGGATTTTGAGGTATTAGCACTTGCAAAAGCAGATAGTTTTCCAGCCTTTCTTGGATGCCCTTGGTGTTATGTGAATAATGCTAACTTGAGATTCAATAAGGGGTATATCAGCTTTGAGAACAAGGAGGAAAGGGTTATGATACCTTTGATAGATGGGAAGTCTACACCATATGTTGAGCCTCTAAGTGAGGAGGACTTAAACAAAATCTATGTACATGTTATTCAGGACCCAGAGGTCAATGATCCATCAAAGGAAGGCATCCTACAGTGGGAGGATTCTCACTCTATTAGTGATACTACGAGTATTTCTTGTGACAATTGGGCTCATGGTACATATGAACTAGTAGGGCATAAGGTAAAAAGTGTGGTTGCATGTAAGAATGGACTTCATTCTATTCAATGGATAGGTAGCGCAATACCTTGGTATACAAGAGTAGAAGATATTCCTATATTCTTACAATCCATGGAGGCATAGTGGATAGACTAGGTCGGAGAAGAGACATGTTAGCATATATCTTGCACGGGGATAGGTACGATGCGCACCGGTGGGTATTCAGAGATAATCTTATGGAGTGGAAGGAGATCAAAATCACCTTATCTACTAGGTTTGTAAGAAGCAATGCACCTATACATATTTGCACTTATAATGGTGATCAACTTGTTTAGCACCACATTTAGTAGTGTGAGAGACTCTAGAAGTAGGACATGAAGCATTACCACCTTCACTCTGGGTGCATAAATTGTATTCCACTCTACAAGGGTGCACACACGCTTGGTATGTATACATATAACTACATCGAGAGACTGAAACTGGAAAAATTTGACTGTAGGAATGATCCAGACCTTTGACTACTTTTCTTCCCAACCTCTAATAGAAGAGGCATTAAAATTTGTCAAGCGGTTAACCATGGGAGATAGTGCAAAGGTGGAGGAACTCATACATGAATTATTTGGTGAGACAAAATCAGGCACACATTTTGAAGAAGAAGAAAGACTCCATATTTCTTGAACATGCTTGCCTTGAGAAAGAAAAAGGAAAGATGGTGTACATCGTGGATGATGAGGAAGTTGAAAACCTAGATATTGACCATTCACAGGGGGGCATATGAGGTCTTGGATAGTGTAGATAAGGATACATATGCATACCATGAACCAATGAAGACAAAGAAGGTCAATATAGGATTGGAGGCTGAGCCTAAGGAGGCCATAATTGGAGACTACTAGTCAGACTCGGAGGTGGAAAAGATTATTGAGTTACTACGGGATTACAAGACTTATTCCCTCGAGGGTATCATGAACTTAAAGGCATGCATGAATCACTTGGGGAAATGAAGATAAAACTTAAGGAAGGTGCGTGTCCAGTGAGAAAGAGACCTTACAGAATGAATCCTAATTTGTGTGAAAAGGTAAAAGAAGAAATTGATAAAATGTTGAAGTTTGGAATCATTCACCTTTGGATGAGTCAGAATGGGTTAGTCCTATGGTGATCAGTATAAAAAAGGATGGTAGAATTCAAATTTGTGTTGATTACAGGGAGCTAAATGCAACATGTGTCACAAATCCCTTTCCTACACCATTCACTGAGGAAATACTGGAAGGAGTAGCAAGGGGTGTAAAATCTATTCCTTTACAAATGGGTTTTTCGGTATCATCAGGTTTGAATTGCCCAAGAGGATCAGGAAAAGACAACTTTTACTACTGAATGGGGTAGATTTTCTATACTGTGATGCCTTTTGGATTGAAAAATGTGCCTGTTGTATTCTCATGCATAGTTGTTTAGGCATTCAAATATTTTATTCACAACTTCTTACAGGTCTACCTCGATGATTGGACAATATATGGGCTTGTTAAGGATCACTTGTGACAATCTGCGCTTAATGTTTGAATCGATGCAGGTAGTTGAGTATCTCTCTGAACATCAAGAAGTGCATATTTTGCTACACCTTTTGGAATACTATTGGGACACATAATCTGCAAGGAAGGATTGCTTGTTGATCTAGCTAAGGTTGTAGTCATTTTAGGGTTGGAAGCACCTACCAGTCAGTGAGGTGCGTGGATTTTTAGGTCACACAGGATATTATAGAAAATTCATCAAGGGATATGCAAAAATTTCTGACACCTCTGGAGGAGTTACTGAAAGGAAAAGGTACATTCTATTGGGGAGAATCACAACAACACACATTTGAAACATTGAAAGAGAAACTTACTACCACACCTATCCTATGTTTTCCTTCATGGGAAAACCATTTCATGTACATGTGGATGCCTCAGCATGGCCATTGGTGTAATATTAGCTCAACCTGGAGAAGGTATTGTCGATCATCCTATCTACTTTGCTAGTAGGAAGTTGACACCTGCTTGAACATAATTATACAACTATAGAGTGAAGCTTTGTCAATGATCTATGCATTACACAAGTTTTGGCAGTATTTTCTAGCTACACCATTTGTATTCTATATGGATCACATGGCATTGAAGTACTTGGTAAACAATCCCATCTTGTAGGGGCACATATGCAGATGGGTACTCTTATTTCAAGAGTTTGATTTCATAGTTGTGGTAAAGCTAGGGAAAAGTAATTCTAGACCAGACCACCTATCTAGAATTCACTCAGGAGAAGAAGCACAAATGATTGAAGAAACCATGTCAGATGCCCAGTTATATAGGTTACAACGTGCACCAACTGAACTTGAGCGACATTGTTGTTTTTTATGGATGGTATAACACGAAAGGAATGAAGGAATTAGAAAAGAAACAACTTTCCATATGCGACGACACCTTTTATGTTGATTAGTGGTGACCTATACAAGTTAGGAAGAGATGAAGTATTACACCATTGTGTATTAGAGCATGAGCATAAGGATATAATGGATGAGGCTCATGGTGGTATTGTAGGTGGCCACTATGCAGGTGATGCTACAACACGCAAAATCCTACTTGTTGGATTATGGTGGGAGACATTGTATAAAGACTGTAAAGAATATTGTAAGGTGTGTGATCATTGTCACACTAGGAAAACTAGGACAAAGAGATGAAATGCCACTGAGACCTATTATCAGTGCAGAACCATTTGAGAAATGGGCCATTGATTTTGTAGGACCTATTTTTCCAGCCGCACGTAGGACTGGATCACGCTATATCATTACTTGCACAAATTATCTCACACGGTGGGTAGAAGCAACACCTACGAAGGAATTGTACAATAGCTACAACAACTAGGTTTCTATGGGAGAATGTTCTTACAAGATATGGATGTCCTTTAAGTTTGACAAGTGATAGGGGTACACACTTTTTAAATGAAACCATAAGGATCCTATTAGATGAGTTTATGGTTGCCCACCATAAGACTACACCTTACCACCCTCAGGAAAATGGAACTACTGAGGATTTCAACAAGATTTTGAGCCAGACATTGAAAAAATTTGTGATGTTGGAAGAAAGGATTGGGATGATAAAGTTGTCATTGTTCTTTGGGCATATAAAACCACTTATAAGAGATTAAACAAGGCCACACCATTTTAGTTGGTGTTTGGCGTCGAAAGCCATTCTTCCTATAGAATTCATGTTACCTTCTTTGCGCATTGCATACGCTGGATGTCTAGCTGATGAGAAAGATTTAGAAGAGTCGGATTGAAAAGATGATTTAGTTGGATGAGTGATGAGCCATAGCACGTTGGATTTAGAAGCAAGAAAAGGCCAGGTAGAAAGCATGGCATGAAAAAATATAAAGGATAAGAAGTTGGTGGTTGGACAAATGGTACTTCTTTATGACTCTAAGTTCTTGCACCATCCAGGAAAGATCAAAGTACATTGGTTGGGGCCGTATGTCATCACTTACATACTTGAATCGGTGCTTTCTTGCCAATTAGAAGCACTTGATGGAACATGGCTACCCAGTTACTTTAATGGGAGTAGGCTGAAGCCCTACTATAAATAAGTCTTCTTAGTGTTTGTAATAAGGTAGTATTTCCATTTAGATTAGGTTTTCAATTTTGTATTTCCTTAATGTATTTCCTTCATTGTCATTATGCTTTGTCAATTTAGTTGTTTTTCTTGTGTAATAAGTGTGCTTGTGCGCATGAAGCTAATTACTATGTGAAGAATGTTTATGTGCAAAGGAATGCACTTAATTTTAGTGTGGGGTGGTTGTAGTTATCCAAGTAAAAGACTTATAATCGAAAGTGAAAGGAATAAGCTGTTACGGGTGTGCTTTAAGTCAAAAGAAGATTGATTCTCAAAAGTGACCAAGGATGGAGATGAATGAAAGGATAGTATAATGCAAGGTAAGTAGAGGCCATGATAACTACTAGGAGAAGGTACAGTGATGAGGTACTCGGGCGTAAGGGTGTGTGCTGAAGAGAAGTCTATGACCAGAGGGTAGGAAGGCGTCTTTAGAAGGTTATAGCTAGGGCGCGAAGATGTATCATGGGAACAAATTAAATTGGTCAATGAATGAGAGGATATTTTGTAGGTGAAGGAGCAATAAATCCATAAAAATTTGAAAAAATATATAAGGATGGGATGCGAATTCATTTTTACCATTGTGACTAAGATTATTTAAGAAAGAGATAAGTGAAAAGAGGTGAGTGATCGGGTTAAGGTGTGAAGGGTGTGAAACCAAGTGTGACAAAAAAATCATGTGAAAAGAAGCTTGCATCCTTGGTTGTGAAGGGTTTGAGAAAAGTAAGGCAATAGAGGAGAGTTAGGGCATGAAGTTTCTACCTAGGGCATGATTGAATCAAGATAGGGTTTGATTCAAAAAATTGTAGTTAAAGAGGAGACAATTGCAAGGTAAAAATGACACCCAAGAAGTTAGGCAGTAGCGGGAGAAAAAGGAAAGAAGAAGGTGGTTGTTGAGGAGGAAGAGATGGCACCCAAAGTAATTTTTTCAAAATGTAATATCCAGAAGGAGTCATCATCAACCAGGAATGGGATTCACACATCAGAAAGAGAAAAGTAAGTGAATACAATCACAGGACTTCAGAGAATAAGAAGGATCTCGATTCCTTTCTCACTATGAGGATGAACAAATGTATGGTAGATGACATGCTAGTTTATGATGATGTAGCCAAGAAGCTTCTAAAGAAACATGGGGTCTACAATTATATGAGCTTCCATATTTCAGGAAGTATGAGCCCTTGTATTAGTGGCTCATGAGCAGAGTGCATAAGGATTTCTTCTAATTTACAGGACGCAGAGTTAGAATCTCATCCACGCTTATCTCAATGGTGACAGGTTTGAAGGCCATAAGAGAGGATATAAATAAATATCTCACGATATAAGTCCATGATCTTAAAGACCGAGACAGAGTTGAGGTACACAGAAGGGTCATGTGGTATGGATATAGACAAGTAGAATAACTTTCTAGTTGTGCAAAAACATCACACCTTGTTACAAATTTGAATAACCAGGAGCGGTGGTCACAGGTAAATACTATGTGGTTACATGTTACATGTAAGATGTTAGGAGTAGTCTACAATATTATAGGCTACATTGTAGAGAAAATAGTTGAGGAAGCACGCACAGGAGGGAAGATCAACTTTGGGGCTGTTCTATTATCACTAGTATTCATGGAAATTGGAGTACCAGATGAGACAAAGGAAAAGGTATGGGAATACCCCATGGAGAATAAGTTGCCAGCTGAAAGGTTCAACAAGTACCTATGTAAAGGGTCCATGACAGATGACGTCAAGCAAAGGGCGGAGAAATGGTACGACAGGCTCCGTGTGGCATTTGAAGAAGAGTGGCACATCTCAAGGACCTACCATTAGTAGTGGGGAAACAAGTCCAGTTTTGTATATCAACATTTCTACATCACACGCTTCCCAATGAGAGATGGAGTCTAGAGCCCTTGGTGTAAATTTCCTTACACATTCACTGCAAGGTATTTCAAGCATTTGTTCATAGATTCACAGACACGTGCTGACTAGTATTCAATGTAGATAAGGTAGACTACGACTACCACACATTGAGGAAGAAGTATGTGTATCCAAGAAGAAGTTCCTATGTTGAGAGGCTCATTTCGGAGGTGTTGAATATTAAGCCAATAAGTCTGGTTGTAGCAGATATAGGGGCAACATTAGTGTATCTTCAGTTGAAGCCCAAGATGGAGAATAATAAGTATGTGGAGAATGAATTCACGCTCCTAGGGCCACCGAAGGGTAAGCACACAATGGAAAACATACCGGTGCAAAGGCCCATAGAAACTGTTGAAGTAGAGGATGAAGAAGAGGAGCATGAAGATAGTGGAGGCTTGGAGCGCAGAAGAAAGCAACCATATGACAAAGAAGATTCATAGCGTGACCACTCCACCTCAGGGATAGGACGAAGAGGAAGATACAAAGGTTGAGCAGGGGGAGCACATATTTAAGAAAGTATTCAAATGCATAAGGACTCAAGGTGGAACCCCACAAATGGTAAGGAAATCACCTCATCTCTCTCCACACAAGGAGACCATTGAGCCAAAGAGGAGAAGAAATTTGAAGTTGGATGAAGAAGTAGAGGAATCGGGGAGAGCAAGCATGCATCTCCTACCCCACTCAAGCAAGAAGATGAGCCATATAACGAGGAAGAGAAAAAATATGAAGAGATGAAGGACAGAAGAAAGAGAGAAGGAAACCTTCATATCCATGCATGCGACTACTCAAGGTGTAATGAGAATAGACTCCTAACCTTGAAGCTACAATTCCCAAGGGTCCTAGATCAAAGAGGATGAGTGGGGAACATAGTGCACCACTCATGGGCTATGCAGAGGACATGAAAAAATCATCCCCATTTCCAAAGCATTGTAGAACAAAAGGATTTATTTGGCTGGGAATTAATGGATGGGGATATGGTGACCATTCACACTAGAAATCAACTCTCATGGTCAATGCACACCCACATGGATGAGCCTGATTTTGATGTATGTGAGGAGTCATGTGTGTCAAGAAGAATGAAGAAGACACCTCAAGCTAGGCACATAACAGTTAAACCTACTGTTATGTCAGATGAATAGGTTAGTAATGCACTGGTAAAGGTTTCTACTGAGGTTGCAAGAAGAAACATGGACAAGGATGCAACAATCAGAGAATTACGCGAGGAGTTGAAGATGAAGGATGCAGTGATAGTGCGCTTGACCCAAGAGAAGGACTTGGAGTAGAAAAAGAATAGTGTGTTAATTGGCATGGCAGAGGCCGTTGGAGATCATGTGATGAAAGCATGCCCGCATCTGAAATCTAAGGTACCAGAACAATTCCCCTTGGCAATGCATTATGTTAGAGATTTGGTGGACTTGGTATTGGAAGAGGACACAATCAGAATGCCAAAACCAAAGAATCCTAAAGAAGAGGCGAGAAAGGGATAAGGCTGCAGTAGTAAGAAAGATTGCATCATATGAAGGCCTACTGCAAGTGCTCCAAGAAGAATTGAAAAAGGAAGATCATGCCTTAAATATATGCACAACTCCAAAGGAGTTGATTTAGGTAAAGACTCTAGAATAAGATAATGCATTCCCGAGAAGGTCATGAAGGATGATACCTTAGGCCACGCAGAATGGTTAACACTCGTAAAGCAAAAGTGTGAGGCCCTAGTAGTAGCACAAGAGCCACACAAGGAAATATTAGATGAGCTTGGGAAACTCATTGCACAAAAAGATGGATGCATTGGAAGGAAAACATACTACAATGTCTAGTATTATGTTGGTGTCTAGTTTCCCAAGATGAAACTAGAGTTGAACTATTATTGTGGACATACTAGATTAGACAAAGAAAGCATTCACTTTGAGTAATAGGCCTTGGAGGCTGAAATAAAGGAGGAGTATCTAGAGTTGATCCTTCAAACTGATACAGAGGAGGCTGCCTCATAAAACATTCTTTATTCATCTACATTCTTTCTTATTCTTTCCATTCAACATTCTTTACTTCAGTTTTGGAGATAACCATTGTCGGGATGACAATGAGATTAGTGTGGGGTAATTTTGATCAGAGAATACTTGTTAGAGATCACACAAGAAGTCCACGTGGGAGAGAAGGCCAGGATCAAGGGCATAGAGGGACAGAAGAACCCGCGTGTGGAGGGCAAGTTCAGATTTCGAGGACTTAGCTAATTTTGAGCATGAAGACCTATTTTTAGAAGATGGCATGCAAAGCACATAAACAAGGCAGAGATGTGCACACCACACATTTTCTATCTTTAGAGGATCGGATCAAAGTGTTTTGCATGGAGACAAGCTAAGAATAGGATTGTCACTTCAGTTAACTATAAGAGGTCTATAGATAGAAAACTTGCATGTGTGGCTATGCCCGTAAATGGTGCATAGCTATTAATAACATGAAATTTATATTTAGAATAGATTAGCGGTGAAGGAAAGTCCCACCCTATATATATGATGTGAATCACATAGTAGTGTGTGTATATATATATATATATATATATATATATATCTATGCAAAGCGTAAGAGGTAAGCATAAAGAGATATGTGCATATGAATGAATTACTTTATCATATCCATGCGTGCATCGGTATATATTTCCATTATTGTAAAGAGCTTATGTGTTTATTAAGAGATGGAAGATATTGGATGAATCTAAGTGTCATTCATATGTGTAATTGAGTAGTGCATGTTCTTGAATCAATCATGATTAATTTTTAAGCTTGTTCTTTCCTATATCTGAATATGGCATACATTGTAGAATTATGAATTAGTTATGGATCTATATGTTTCTTCCTTCATCATACTAACATCTTGCTACAACACCCCTAAAGAGGTTCATGTTACCTTTGCGTGCTTTGGGTGAGCACTCATTTTAGGTGAGTGATGTGTCAACATGTCTAGGGTGCTATCTAGTAAATTCTAGGTTGCATCACTACCTAAAATGTAAAACAAGACCACAAGAAGAATATTAAACAATATATGTTAGTGGATTGCCTAGCGTATGCTAGATCCAAGAAGTGTGATACTCCCTAGATGGATGTCAATCCATTGTTTAATACAATTTAATGCAAGAAATAACATAAACAAATAAAATCCTACTGTAGTTGATATGATTTAGGTATCTCATTCAAATACAATAAGAAAATCTAATCTAACAGTAAGGTTATGATCAGATTTGGAGGTTGGGCAGGTAGCCAAGGTGACTAGAACAGTCGGGTAGTAGGGTGTTGGGTTATCTGAGTGAAGGTTATGAGGTTGTTGTTCTGAGTAGAATTACCAGAGATATAGATGCGACATTGATTATGCATGGTGATGCCGGTTGAGAGGGAAACCGATGATGATTTAGGTTAATCGCATCGGTAGAGGTGAAATAGTAAAAACTCAATAAAATTTGGTTTTGGGAGATTCTTTGTGGTTGCACAGGGAATGGAAGAATGATGGTTAGGTTGTCAAATAAGATGAGAATGCTCATAGATGCCCAGGGGTTTGAATGTGGGGAGATAAAATGTTATGGATGGTCAAATTGGTGGATTGGTAGGAAGGTGAGGGTGATAGGATGCAAAAGAGAATAGGATTTAAAAGAGAAAGCTAAAGAAATGATGATCTAGATATGGAATGATGCAGATAAAAATGCACTTACTTGTATTTACAAACCTGATGGTTGGATGAAGGTGATGGTTAATCTATGAAACTAGTGGTCGATTCTGCGTAGAACTTCCCACAATGCTACTGTGAGTGCCAATGTCTTTAGATCAGTCTTGGTGCCTGCTAGGGTGTGTCTGGATGTGCGAGAGGGCTTTGGTTCATTCTTGCATGCAAATATCTCTCTCTCTCCAAACTCAAATAATTCTTCCAACCTATGGAACAAGGTTACCAAAGTGAATATATGGTAATCGATGATGGTTTAGGTGAACCAACATCGATTCTGATGGGAAATCCTAGGTTTTCCAAAATAGCATATCTTGGCTATCTTTTGACAAGTTCTACCCGTTGGTTTGGGTATAAAATGGTATTTTATGCATAAGTAAGTGTGCATGTTATTAGAGAAAGAATAGGCATCTAGTATGAGGTTAGACTAAGTCTCGATTAGTTATGGTAAGTAGAGATTGAGTCCTAATGAACATGCTAAGAATAGGTCCATGGTGAGGTGTCTAGGTGATGTGGCTATGTGAGGTGGTGGTCAAGTGAGGAAATTAATTAAATTAATTAAAGTAATTAATTCAATTAATTATGTGCACTATGGGATATGAATATGTAAGGTATGGTTTATTTAATTAATGGGGCTATAAGGGTGCTACGACTTAATTTTTGTGTCTATAGAGGGTCTTAAAATGAACTTTGAATAGTGGATTCCATAGCCTAAAATTTGTCTTAAAATAAATAATGTAAATCTTGAATTGAATCCAACTTGGGATGATTAGATGGAGGATCATGAAGACTAGGGTCCTCGAAAGACACTCGAGAATAACACTCACTTGATGCGGTGGTGTATCTCTATGGAAATACATAGTGTATAGGGGTTTTTTAGAATAACTTGGAAATTAGGATGCATTTGAATTAAATCATACAAAGAAATTTGAGAAAATTTGATAGTCATGATAGAAAATATAATGTGCTAAAGAAGGATCCGAATGACCGATCACGAGTGGGTTTCATCGAATGATTAAGCAAATATTGAATAAAAATGCCTAAGTTTGATTGCACGATGTAGTAGTA
Organism: Taxus wallichiana var. yunnanensis; assembly: GCA_018340775.1. Taxonomy (NCBI): domain Eukaryota; kingdom Viridiplantae; phylum Streptophyta; class Pinopsida; order Cupressales; family Taxaceae; genus Taxus; species Taxus wallichiana. Next base: position 521,743,445 of record CM031239.1, read on the forward strand.
AATGAATAAAAAATTAAGTAAAAAATTTACCCAAGCAAAAGAAGATAGAAAGTATAAAACCCTAGTTGCAAATGAAGGAATAAAAGTACTTAGATAATTCATAATTAAATATAGACTATGCTGAAGTGATGAACTACTAAACATACGGAGGAATGTGCTTTGCACCAAATCCCGAAAAATTGTGTAACCGCAATATTTTCCCGGACTAGGCATCTGGAATGGGTTAGGGGTACCGAGGTAATGCAGACCTCCTCTGGTCACCCGTGATCTGCTCGAACCTCGAGACAATCCTTTTCGTAGGGTCTCAAGTTGTTTGATTTTTGTCACTTTTTATCACTAGTGTGTCGTACCAAGTCCACAGATGTCACCTGTAACTTGCAATGAATAAATGACCTGTAAAACCATAAAGTGCATTAAATCCCAAAAATAAAATAATGTAAATTAGGGGTTAAACTATCCTTAGCTGTCAAATAATTGATCTAATGACTAAGTGTTGCACTACATCTCGGACCAATGTAGTTCTGTGTGTGTGTGTGCGTGCACGAATTATGCCCTTGATGGATCTTGTGTGTGTCGAACTTGATAGTGAGTAAGTAGCTATATGTAGAAGATTTAAATAGATGTGTGCATGAAATAATGAACTTTCCCTCCTATGAAGTGAATGCAAAAGTAGCAATCCCTTGTTCCTTGTGTGGAGCTAGAATGGATGGTTGAATTCTCTTGAGATGCAACCTTAGGTGGTGATAGCTAATGCTTAGTGTTTGGTCCTTTATTATGGTCACATAAATTTATATTTATATGATTCCCTTGTTTGAATTTTGTAATTAACCTTGAAAGGGCCAACCACCAAAAATCTTAGATGCCCAAATGGATATAAAGGAACCAAAATATGTGAGAAAAGTACAAAAATGTCTTGGGTTCCCGAAAGGATGGGTTTCTAATACTGGCATCCTAGGCCGGCGTTAGTGTCTAGACTCGAGAAACCGAAGGGTTGAAAGTTAGACTATGTAAGAAGGTGTGTAAGACTAAGAAGGATAACAATATGGAAGAAAATATGGCCAAAGACATGGGATAATTATTACTTTTCTTACTTAGGAATCATATGAATAGTAGTATTTGATCAGGACTAGATAGATACCCAAAGTGTGTGATTTTGTGTCTACAGTAAGGAGACAAATGTGGAAGGGATTTATTCAAACATCAAAACTATAGATTTAATTAGTTATTCCATTTTCCAAGGATAAAAATGTGGAAGGGATAAATCTGGATATAACTACTTCTTCCTCTTGCCAAGTTTGCTCTTACATGATTGAATCTTTCAACATGACAATTGTCCCGCCATATTGTCATCCTTGATTTCCTTAGCGAGAAATCTGCATTCATTTTCAATAATGTTTCTAAACGGTTTTTGAGTTTGGTGATCCTTATTATAGTATTTCTAGAACATTTTAAAATTCTGGTTTTAATATATAAATGAGGAAGATATCACAAATTTACTTAACCTATATTTTTTCCATAAACAATCTTCCTCTCTTTGAAAAATTCAAATGTGGATATTGTTGTAGCCAAATCACTTTGCACCCTCCGAATGGCCAGGATGTGAATAGGATGTTCGGTGTGATTGGGACACATGGGATCACCTCTCAAGCTGTGGGACTTGGGATCGAGGTGAACCTCCAGAGAAGGTCGGCTTCCTCTTCCTAAACTAAGTGTTGTACTACTCCTAGTGTAACAAAAATGATTATCTAGTCCTATGCTAACATTTTTGGGGTTTTAGGGAAAGATATTTATAGAAATGAAACTATACTAGGGATGGTGATGCACCAAATAAAGGGTGTTTCTAGACTCGGGAAGGGTTAATTTGAAGAGGGTGTGTGCACCACAGGTCAACTTCACCTACTGCAACTTAGAGAGGGTACATGATACCACAAACTAAGAGACACGCATTTCCTTTGTTAAACTGTATCAAACCGAGAAATATACCGGTTTCCCAAGAAGAAGGATGAACTCAAGAAGGGTGAATAGACACCACAACTCAACGCATGCAATACTTCACTACTTTCAATAAGCACGAAATCCAAGAACCCGCAATAGAACTTAAACTTGCAGTGTACCAGTAAGTACGAAAGGAACAAAGAAGTACAAAGGATGGAAGGACTAAGATTAGTCACAAATGAGACACTTTTATTGCTTCAATAACATGCACAATGCATCATACATTCGAGAAGAGGCAATAGTTTCCATTACGGTCTTGAAGAGGAGGCTTGAAAGTTCTCTCAACAAACAAGAACAACTTGCGAAGAGAGAGGACTCTTGAAAAGTATACACTCGCCTTTGAGATATCTAACTATCCAACTTATGCACAACCATTGGAACCCTTTGAAATGAGCTTCCAACTTACATTTATAGAAGAATGTGTGAGAAAGAAGAGGAAATGTCATAATTGCATTCCTAAATCAAGGCCCATGATGTATTTATTACAATTAGTTGAACCACTTGAGAAGGTTCCATCATGGGTCATCAATTGCCGATGACCTAGTCTTCTTAATTAATTAAAAGAATATCTGAATAAAATATTTAAATAATAATAATAAATATTATTATTAAAACATTTAAATAAAAATATTAATTTAATTAACATAATGTCGGACCCCCGTTGACCGTTTGACTTGAAGAGGAGGGGGGTCCATGTGGATAGAGTCTGCACATAGCCAAACTTGATGAGCTTCGAATCCTCTAACTCGGTGTTGCACTCGATTTTTGACCCCGCACTAACTCTTTCCTTGCTTTGGTAATCGCGCTCTTTTGCATTGAGTCCTTCGAATGGTGAGCTATCAAACTCGATTCTTATCATTTTCCTCTGTTAACTCGAGGCCATTTACGCATTCCTCATTCAAACTTCATGAAACATCACCACGAGCTCACTGCGAAGTCACCGAGCTCTTCATCTAGCAAACAATCTTACCTTTCCTGGGCTCAAACTCACTTGAATACCGAGCTTAACCCAATATTTCTAAAAAGAATGGTTTTACCACAATGCTCAGGATTCTTCCTCATCATATAACACTTGTAGTAAGAATGTTTTGGATTTGCCATAATAAGCACAATTTGTACCTTCCAAACGATGAGAAAATGCCATTATCAATAAAGACCTAGTACTGCCATGATGATGACCCAGGCTCATGCCCGTAACATGTCGATAGACACCCTTGAGACTGATTTTTGGCCAAAGAACCCTTCGGTATTTTGGCAGTGAATTCGATGGGGCAACCAAGAGGACCTTGGAAAAATGTATAGGTAACAACCATATGAATTCTTCCTTAGTCGTGGATCAAAGCTAATAGAAATAAGCTAGATAAAATTAGCTTGAAAACTATGAGAATAGTCCATTGTAAAAAACAAGTTTCTCTCGAACTCGTAACAAAATACTTTTATTATCGATTGACGACATAATGGAATGGAATGGTATAAATTGCTTATTGCCCTCAAATTTTCTCAAAGAGACCATTTACTGAGTAACAAGGATGTAGCATACAAAACGGCCAACGAGGTATTTGAGTTGACCTTCACATTCAATTCATTTCTCGGAGAAAAGAAACTGAGCAACATGAATCGTTTCATTCTGCACCGTAATAAACCTTCATCTCCCGATTCAGAAAATTTTATGAAGCCTTGAACAAACATGACTCAAATCCATCATACACGGCAAAGCGGTGAATATTTATTTCCTACACAATTATCATCGATCCGAGTTCAGAATAAGGATAAGCCACAGTTGGACAACCTGCTTGCTGGAAGCGTTCAAAAGGCTTCTACTGTACTGCAACATGCCTGCTACCTATGCGTGGGAGCTTGTCTCGCGACCACATCAAGTTCAGAATCTGTACAGAGGACGAGGAGAAGGTCGTGGAGTTTTCAGCATTGCTTTCCCATCAAACTCTTCGCATATGAGCCCCGACTGAGCCATTAACGCATCACCTTCGTTGGGTGAGATACGAAGCCACTTTCTTTCCTCACAGTGGTGAACCGAGTGATTCTTCAGGCTAAATTCTGAAATGTTCTCCTTTTCCAACGCATTCGAACTGCAAGCGCTGACCCCCACTCACCATGTTACTCGATATCATTTGACAAATATCTGCATAATGAGACGAGTGGCCTGTAGCCTCCGCTGAAATTGGTATCACGTCGCGTTGTTTTCTCCATGACCCACTCCAATTCACAACTGTCTTATTAATCCTCCCAGTGACTCGCACAAAGACTTGACCACTCCAGTGCTGCGAATTCTCGTTTACATGGCCCGTGCGCGAAGTCTCATGATGGATAGCCATCGTAATTTTCCACTTGCAATCTGATCCAAATTTTCCAACTTGCGGAAGTCCGATCATGGTTTTCCATCCCAAAATTTCCACTTGGCGGTGCTTGCTCGAATCTCCCCGCGTGGAATTTTTCTTTGGCTTGCCATCCACGAAAACCCACTTGGCATTCCAGCTCCGAATCCTGCACATTTCACCAAATTAATCCACAGGCTGCCTCACCTCTTTCGCCCACGCAACCTTGGCAAGATAGTAAAATATTTCCCATGCACGATTACCTACTCGGTCTGCCATGATCGTGCTCCCGATTTTTTCTCCTGCCGAGTTTTCCTTCATCAGATTTGAGGATAACATTAAACTCTCAGTGCAAACATTTCAGCTGTAGCTTGTAAGGTGTGATAATTTCAACAGAAACCTTTATGCTTGCCAACCTAGTGACTCGTTGAAGATGCTCATATAATTGCAAAGAAAATTGTGCCTCATGAATATTCTCGATATGAAAAGCCCCCACCTCTATTAGATTCTCTTCCATGAGTTGCATCGTAAAACAAGTAAGGTCTCGATAGAGAATCTTTGTTATAAATTTCATCAAGTCTCCCAGTAACACTCTTACTGTCACTTAATCGATTTTCATAAAAATATCTTGAAGGAAAATCCTGAATTTGAGGATGCATTCGATGCCAATGAGCAGAAAAAACATCGTTGACGACACTGCTTCTTGGAAGTGCTCAAAAGAACTTTTGCTATACTGCAACATGTCAACTGCTTGTTCACCAAATGCTCGACGAGGAAGGTCTCGAAAGACGTCGCTAAAATATATATATTGTATTCACTTATACCCTGGCCCGACATTCTTGTTACCGCCTGCATCGATCTCTACCGAGATCCTTATAGAGTTTCCTTCATTCGTCAATTTTCAACGAGCTATATTTTGCATTAACAAGACCTCATCGAGCTCTTACAACTGAGAGTCTCTACCGAGATGATTTCCGAGATGACTATCAATTTGACACCGGATTCTTTATCAACTCGACCCTGAACTCTTCACTGAGTTGAGATCAACTGGGTGCCTTTCGATGCTAGGTGATCTCTTCATATGCAATTTAGGAATTATTTTTAATTATTGCATCTCATTAATAACCGAAGGTGGGTTCCTAGGATTATTATTTCATTTTGAACGTGATAGACCCGTTGTCCAATCTTGCCATGTGTGCAAAATCGATAACATTTTTGGTGACCTCTTGGGATGATGATTGCTGTAAGCATGATTCCGTAGCCTTAAGTCATCCATTGGGCATGGAGTCTGTGTTGGAATCCTGAAAGTAGTATGATTTTCTTTGACACATCCTGAAATCCCCTTGAGCATTGTCGATATCCTGACCTCCCTGGAATGCTAAGCATGAAGTATACTGAATCTGTTGAATGCTTGACATCCATGGAACACTGCAAAAATTTGAATGAAGCAGATTTTGAACTGTTATGGAAACCTTGAACCTTTCTTCTCCTTGACACCTTCCAATGATGAAACAATGTGCAGAACAACACAAAACACAACAACAAGGAAAGCAAAACAACAACACACAACAATGTGCATAAGCACTTGGAGGAAAACACCTAATTTAACTATACAGGGGGTGAATGCTTCTCAAAACAAGCTTTGAGATGTATCCCATTCACATAAATGGGAAGTTCTTCTCCATTGAGCCTAGATAGACGAAATGAATTTGCCTCTTTGCAACTTGTGATGATGTATGGCCCACTCCAGAGAGCGTCAAACTTGGCATGCCTGCCTGGTTTGGCCCTGTCTTCATCCCATTTGAGAACTAAATCTCCCTCTTGAAAATTCCTTTCAGACGCCTTCTTGTCAAAAGATTTCTTAACTTGAGCCTGATGTTGCTCCAAAGTTTTCATAGCCTTGTCTCGTACTTCCTCTAACTCCATGAGTTCAAAGCAAACCTTACTTGTCAGGAGGATCACTCTCTATAACTTCAAGTTGATGGGCTAACTCCAAAGAAAGTAACTCCAATGAGAGTGGGAGTTTTTCCTCTCTTCCATATACAAGAACGAAAGGAGAATTTTCGATGGCCCTTTTAGGTGTGATCCGATCTACCCACAAGGTGGTCTTAAGTCCATGCCAAGTCCTCTTGTTAGTCTCCTTTCTCATTAGTGACTCGGGCTTTTGGGATTAATTGGTCTCTGCTTTCGATGAACTCGGCTTAGCATTAGGATCCAAACTTTGATGGTATGTTGTGCTATACCCTGGATCAAAAACACACAGATCTTTATAGCTCCACGCAAAGATGTCATGATACTCTTGACAAATTTTCATGAAAGATTCTTTCTCTTCGTATACACACTTTTCCGATCTTAAGAAATTTTTCATTTGATACTTCAACTTCCTCAAAATATTCTTCTCTGACCACCATGTTAGGGCTTTGTCTTGTGGCTTGGTCATCTAAATTGAAAATGGATTCCAAAGTGACTAAACATTTTGGTAACTTGTTGCTTTTCAATTGAATAATTTTCTCACCATATGACTCCCGCAACTTATCTCGATTCTTTGTAGAAGAAACTCGCCTCTTCTTATAGAAGAGGATAATTTGTTTGTCACTATCAAACACTTGCCAACTACTCACATTATCATGGACTACCGGTCGAACCACCATTTTAACAAATTTCTACCCTTCTTTCATGATATCAACTGGTATGTTGTATTGTGAACCAATTGTAGCAAGCCTATCTCGCATCTTGATTTTGATCTCTAGGGATTGCATGGATTCCAAAAGCTTTGAAATCTTCAATCGTGTCCCAGTTTCTTGTTTCTTGTATGATCTTAAAAGATCATTTTTAGATGCACTACGTGCCGAAACTTGATGAACAACTAACTCACTATCTCCAAAAATAGTCAGGGCCTTGATTCCCTTCCTTTGGGCTAGTTGAATTCCTTGCACAAGAGCCTCGTATTCAAACATTGTTGGTGCAACCGAACCGCAACTGGAAAGATGAGAAGTACTTATCTCCCTCTGGAGAAATTAACATAACACCAACACCGGATCCATTCTTACTTCTTGAGCCATCGAAGAACAATTGCCACAATCCTTTAGAATCACTTGGTGTTTTGACAAGTCAGTGGTATGATCGTATCTTCTTCATGGGTACAAAGTAAGTACCTAATCGTTTCTTCCAAGACCAAAGAAACTAGCTTCTTCTTCGCTAATACATCAGGCGTAGGGATCATACCGATGATCTCTACTTACTTCATCCAAAGAAAGTATCGAACTTCTTCAACAAGGGTGGTTGGTTCATGATCGGCATCTTCCTCTTCGGATCGCCGATGGTGTAATTTCCATTTATGGGACTAGTAGTGTAGGGTTCTACATGATTATGGCAGATTGGTTCTCGCCCTTATAGTTACTTTGGTTCCGTATCGAGTCCTGAGAATCATATGCGACCAATCAGCTGATAGGTAACCGCCCATCTTGGCAGTGAAATCCCGTGATAGGCAAATGGCAAAGAGGGGAGGGAGATCGATGATCGATATGTCTTGGGTGAATGACAAACTTGGGCATGCATGAATGGTAAGTCAAGTCCTTTGATAACCCCAACAATCCTTAATAGCTATGCCATCTAGCTGAACAACCCTCTTGCAATCGGCGCATATTGTATGCCTAGTACATCTGTAATTTGTTTTGGCATGACAGAGCTACTGGCACCAGAATCAATCATGCAATTATATACCAGGTGGTCACCAATGATTAGGGAAATATAGAATGGTGGTGGTTTGTTTTCCCGTAGGAATGATTTTCCCTTCCAGCTTGACACAAACTTGTAGCATTTGTCACCCATGGCTTGGTAATCCGCCGTTGTACTAAAACTGTTCGTGAGCTTCTCGCAAAAGGTTTCTTTGGGAAGGATCAAGAGCGCGTCCCACATGGTAACGCCGCATTGGTTTTCTTCATTTGTTCTACTATGATGAAGGGAATTGCTCCAACTTTGATGAAACTTTTTTTGGGCATTGGGGTCCTCCTTTGGAAAATGTTTGTTGGGTACCGTGATGCCCGGAGAACCATCTTTCCTCGCGGCGTGGCTAATGCAATGTGTTTCATGATTTCTTTCCCGCATTTTTATCAACCGCCATTTGTAATCCATGTTGAGAAGTGGATGCTAGATCAGCTTTGGGAGGTTGAGGCTCCATTGCTCTCTTCTTGAATGAGTGTTTGCTACCACCGAAGAATCGGTATTCAACCCACAAAATCTTCTCGCTGCGCTTTAGCAAAGTGGATTCTTCTGTGTGCCTCGGGTTGATTTTTCGCTTCTTACATAGATGAATTGTTTGTTAACTCGAAGGCGTATACACTTTCAACCATAAGGGCCTCAAGCTAAGAACCCCATTGGGACAAAGATTTTGATTGTGAGGTTGAGAGCAAGGATAACACCATTCGTAGTCTTCTGAACTGCATTATTTTGAACAGTACTATAGCTCTAGATGAGTCACCAGTGCAAGAGGGTTCTCGAAAGTTTAAGGGCCTCGACATTTGCAACTTGACTTGTAGTTTGATTTTGAGGCTGATTGCTCCTCAAAAGGAGAACAAGCTTAGCTTGATACCGTGTTTCACTCGGAAAATGCTTCGCTTCCTTATATAAACAGATAAGGTTAGGGTTAGGAGGAATACCCGTAGAATGTCGAGATGATGTGCGCGCACTGCAGAGAAAGATCAAAGTTGATCAAGGAGAACTCCTTTTTGTCTCTGGGAAGGACTACTCGCAAATAAGAACACAAGACCACAAGATTTGATTAAACAATAAATGAGGAAATCGCTTGGGCCCAGAAATGTAAAACTTCCTTTCGAAGGTGGTCAGCTTTCTCGCTAACATGAATTAACACAAAAGACCGTGAAATATCAATTAAATTGCTTGGCCGAACCGGGTAGGGAAAGGCTGTTTTTCCTGTTTTTGATCAAAGGAACCGATGCTTGCTTACCTATAACCGATGCGCTAAGTTATCGATAACCGATACGCCGTGGGTTCTGGATCTTCCGGGCTGGTTGTGGAGTTTGTAATGGCTGGTTTTTGATAGTTTTTTTTTGGAAATGGGATGGTTAGAAACAAAAGAATGACAAATGCAGAGGCAATGGTACGCTGGATAATGGATCCAAACGGATTTGGGAGGACTGTAATTCCAAAAGCATAAGAAATGTTATAATGGAGGACATGCAAGATGTAACTTACCGGATTTGATGAAGGTGCCATGATCTCTCTTTGTCAGAAACATGTCTAATATTTTCACTGCCTCGCTTGATCAAGTGAAGATCTCGACTCGCCTCGCTCGCAATGCCCTCGCTGATCCCGAAATCCTTCGACCGATCTCTCAAAATGAAATTCCGATCCGTTGTTATGGCTCAGGAAGCCCATTTACAGGAACCGATGGCGGTTGCATAACCGACGGCGGTCGAGTAGAACCGCATCGGTTAGGAAAAAGTAGGCTATTTTTAGTAAAATAGCCCACCTTCCCGCTTTTCTCCCGAGGATCACCATGGGCTTGGTCAAGTGGCTAGAAGGTCGGCTTTGGGTGCGAGTAAGGAGGCATTAGTTATGGATGTGAGTCTAGACCAAGTCATGGGTCCTAATTAGGTTAGTTTAGGTTAGGGCTAGGTCATGGTGAGGTGGCCAAGTGAGGTGGTAGGTATGGCGATGTGGATTTATCAATTATGAGGTAATTAATAAATAATTGTGTAAGGTTTAGGTAATGAGGTTAGGTTGTGAAATGGGATGCGGTCACAAGGGGTCGTGAGACACGAATTTGGTGTCTACATTAGCCCCTTATCATCGTAGCTTGTTCTCGTAAAGTCACATGACAATAATATGAAGTGGTTTCTCATGTTAAAGATATAGGTAATCCCTCAAATCTATCACAGATTGAGTGAACGGGAAATCGTGGATAGGGTTGATAAAGGGTATATGTGGTAGAGAGGATGGTAAAGTGGTGGGGTAGGTCCAAGGAAGCAGATTTATGTTGAAATGCAATAAGACGACGAGGGTACATCATTTGACAAGAAACCAAAGAATGTGTAGCAAAGGTCGATAGTTTATCCAAACAAGGGTGATATAATCCTCATCCAAGGCAGAGGAAGTAGCTCCGTGGTATATAACAGTGAGGTACAGAACGTTTAGGCATGTTCTGGCAAGCACACAAAGTGGTTGGTTTGGTTGAGATAAACGTCACGGCTGTCCTGGCAAAGCTGGTCGACGTGAGATCAAGTCAAGGACCCTAATCATGCTAAAACATGAACAGTGAGCTCGATCAACACAAGGTACATGATGGATGGATAAAATAAAACGCTGATCAGTGGGTATGGTATGGAAGTGATGCGCCTCGGTCGGGCCAAGTGTGTTCAGGTGGTGGCCTCTGGGGTCGACTAATACCATAGAGCCAATCAGAGGCCTCGGGTCGGGCCAATTGGTAGGCGCCTGGCCTTGGGTCGGGCCAAATAGGTAGGTTCGAGGCCTCTGGGTCGGGCCAATGGTAGGGCGAGGCCTGGGTCGGGCCAATTAGTAGGTCGAGGCCTCGGGTCGGGCCAATCGGGAGGCCTGGTAGGCCTCGGGCCGGCCGGTGGCCAACAGGTAGGGCCGAAATAGGCCTAGGCCTTGCCTGGGCCAGCCAACAGTAGGCGAGGCCTCGGGTCGGGCCAACAGGTAGGCGAGGCCTCGGGCCGGGCCAATCGGTAGGCGAGGCCTCGGGTCGGGCCAAATAGGTAGGCCGAGGCCTGGGTCGGGCCAATTGGTAGGCCGAGGCCTTGGGTCGGGCCAATCGGTAGGGCGAGGCCTCGGCCTGGCCAATCGGTAGGTCGAGGCCTGGGTCCTGGGCCAAATAGGTAGGTCGAGGCCTCGGGCTCGGGTCAGGCCAGACAAGTGAACAAATGTCAGTGCAAAGAAAGGTGGACAGAGGCGATATTGGTGAAAAAGAGGCAAGGAGTAAATAAGGGCAAAGAATGGGGTGAAAGTTGGGTATCGAACCGATGTCGATTCTCGCATGACCGATATCGGCAAGGGACCGATACCGCTTCCTAGTGGCAAAAAGAAACCGACATCTGCTAAGGTCGAAAACCTATAAAAAGAAAAATACGGCCCGTCATTGTCACTTTTGTTATTTGTAATCCAAATTGACTTGTCTGACGTGGAGAGTTGATTCGAGGGGTATTGAGTGAGGAGGAGCTATTTGATCAAGTGAGAGAGTCGATAGGGGCCCGGCTAGTTGAGGAGGCAAAGAGGATCGGCCGGGACCCAGCAGATCGATCGAGCCACCATAGCACAGCAGAGGAGCCGAGGAGCCGGACCAGCTGGACCGCCACCACTATCCCACCACGACGACGTGTCGCCGCACTTCCAGAGGTTCTAAACTCTTTAATTTGGTGATTTGGTCGAGTTATGTTGTTTTTGGGATTTGGGTAGAATTGGTATTTTCAGAGGAAATAATGGGTAAATGGAGGTAATTCGAGAAAGGAGAGGGTAGAGAGGTTAGATAGGCTAAGGCGGCTAGGTGTAAAATTGGGGGTGTTTGGGTGGGTAGATGGGTAAAAATAGGTGAAAATGGTTTTGGGGCCGCACATGGGGTCGTCGGGGGAGATGACAAGACCGATGTCACCAATAGCGACCCAAGATTGGCCGCAAAAAGCATAGGGTGAGTTTGATTTGGGGCTACCGCACGGCATGGCAGATCGGCCAGACGGTGGGGAGGCTGAGGTGGAGTTGGGATGGGATCAGTTTAGAGTTTAGGTTTAAGCTCAAGGTTCAGTAGCGGTCAAGGTGGTTTAGGGCTGGCTTTTAGAGTTTAGGTTTAGCTCAAGGGTCAGTTGTAGGTGGGCTCAGGTGGGGCTTTAGAGTTTAGGGTTTAGGGCTCAAGGTGGGTCAGGCGGTTGGGGTGGGGTTTAGAGTTTAGGGTTTAGGTCAAGGTGGGTTGGGCGGTGTCAGGGGGGCTGGCGGGGGTTTAGGGGGTTTAGGGTTTAGGTTTAGGCTCAAGGTGGGTTGGGTCAGGTGGGTCAGGGGTGGGGTTTAGAGTTTGGGGTGGAGAAGGGTGAGGTGGGGGGTTAGATTTTGGGTGTTACAAAAGGGGTTTAGAGATGGTAAAGTAGGTGTTATAATAAAGAGTGGGTCTAAGAATGTGGGTTGGTTTTACAGCACGCGCCAGCTGACGATGCGTGATAGATGCCTCCACTATTGAGCCGGATGAGGCCACACATATCTCGCGCGCATCGGGCCATCATGCGCGAGGTGGGACTTCAAGGGGGTCCAGAGGTACAGAGCGAGCAGACAGAGATCACACTGATGGTCGCCTCATCGAGAGATGGGATCCGCGGCCAATGTGTTCCATCTCGCCGACCGGGAGATGACCGTCACATTAGAGGATGTGTACGTGATCCCGCGGCTACCGATCGAGGGAGAGGCCGCTTTCCGTAGATTCGTAGATCGCCATGGATAGCATATACCGCAGTGTTTTGGGGATGCAAATGCGCTTTACATATCATAAATACGCGAGCATCGATATGGTGACATGTACCGCGCACACAGATACGAGACACGGCCGCGTGTTGATGATGATAGGATCACCCGCTCGCCTCCCGATTCGTGAGGGAGGCCGCTCCCACTGGCATCGATGGGGGTGCTACCGAGATGGTGGAGGAGCACACTGTTGGCATGGGCACCAAAGTGTATCCGTGCAATTATACAGGAGTTATGGGGCTATCACGAGGAGGCGATTTGGTATTTGTTCTACATTTTGTCAGATCATGGGCATACGAGCACATCGATGCATCGTGCCTAGAGGGCTACCCCAAAGAGCCTGTGTGGCCACAGGTGTGTCAGACCGATATGGATTTCGAGGTGGTCGGGGTCGTGGGCCACCACGAGCAGCTTGTCAGCAGGTCGGGATGTGGCCTACTATGACATATGCTGAGGGCCTTACAAAGCAAGAGACATTATACGGAGACCCTACAGAGGTCACCACTGGGCAGAGGAGCCCACAGACAACCGTTTTCCCGATCCAAGATACATTCCTGATAAAGCAGATCGAGGCCGGGAGAGTACGAGCGGATACCCCAGAGAGGGCACGCAGCAGATGGGGCCGCGACAGACGAGCCACCTCCCTTCCCTCAAGACAGAGGGATGATGTAGAGGCCCCACTGCCAGCGCCACAGCCTTGGGATCCAGACTGGGTAGCGGAGAGACCAGCAGGTGAGGGTGTGGATGATGCCGGGTGCACGGCAGCATACAGGGTATGGTGGGCAGGGCAGAGAGCAAGATAGGATAGTACCGCCCGCAAAGCCTGCACTGGGCCGCAGCATCAGCAGAGAGATCAGCTCCGGGGCAAAGCAAGCTATTACAGGATAAATGGCACAGCACAGCACGATAGGGGTCTTACAGTGGGCAAAGCTAGCTAGCCTGTGCTCAGTGCAGTGCACAAAAAGACCACCACCAAGAAGATGTACCACAAAGCAGTGTAGTGTGTGCACAAAGTGACAGATTTACAAAGAAAAGAAACACACAACCCCAGATACCACCACGGCCACACAAGCAGTGTGCAGATTGTGCAAAGACTCTCCACCAAAGACACACAAAGCGCAGTACATGTGCCTGGGGATATTGGTGTTAGGTGCCAGGACCACCTAGTTCCTTCAAAGGGCGCGAGATCGTTATATGGAGGTTAGAGCAGAGGCCCGTTATTATCGTGATATTCTCGATAGTGACGAGTCGAGTATCGTGCGACGCAACAAGATAGAGCGTAGACCTCGCACACCCAGAGATCTCAGGAGGGGCAGCCACATGACCGGCGTGTCCGTGACGGGCAGAGGCGAGAGGCACCACAGTGACCAAGGGAGAGGTGCCGAGGGCGGTGGGGAGAGCCGATAGATCCCCGACATGGTTTTGTCAGATAGGACACGGCACCGGTCTCGCGAACCGGTTGATTGATAGAGGCCTCGCGTGCCGACATTTATTCATCAGACTGATTCATTTATTTATTATATACCGCCTCGCGAGCCGAGTACGGTTGTATATTTGATACCGCCTCATGCGAGCCGAGTATATTTTTGGTTGAGAGACCGCCCGCGAGCCGAGCCGAGATTTTTGGTAGGGATCATGCGCCGCGTGCCGGCTTTGGTATGTTATGAGATCACAGGGCCCCGGCGTAGGGCACATTGTATTTTTGAAAATTTGTATATATATAGAGACGATGTTTTGATCCACATGCCGTGTTTAAAATGTGTTGAAATATGTGGTTAATGGTCAGTAATATATGAATGTGTGATGAGTTTAATTGACATGTTGATGATAGATGATGCCGATGTTTTTGTTTGTTTGTGCGTATATATGAATGTCGTGTTATGTGATAAATTGGTGGTTTTGTGACAAAGGTGATATATGTAATCGATGAGTCGGATCCAAATGATGTATAGATTGATAGTTTTTTTCGTATCCGTAGTCGATGGTTTGTGTATTTATAAAATAAATGATGTTGATGAAATTGTAATGCTATGTGTGGTGGATGAACAAAATGTGGTAAATTGTGTTGTTTATGCAGCAAAGAGGCGGGCGCGCGACAAAAAATTTAGAGGAGAAATGAAGAAAAGAACCCCGCTTTCAAAAAGGAAGGTGTGTAACCGAGATCGGTTAGGAACCGATATCGGAGCTCATGATCGATATCGCTAACTAACCGATACCGGTATTTAGGTATGAGCTTTTCTAAAAATAGAAAAGCTAGGGTGGCAACTTAAGTTTTAATTTTAGAGCCATGCAAGAGGTTAAATACGCGAACGCGACGCTTTTGACGACCGAGACAGTATTTGCATGAGAGATTTGGGTGAGAAGGAGAAAAGAGACAAGGAAAGTAAATGTGATCCGAGGTTCGGGCTAAGGCGTAAAGACAAAGTTGAAAAGGGTGGTGATCATGGCGTAACGAGGAGAAGCATTCAGCAGTGGAAGGACATGAGGGAAGACAAGGGCCACCTCAAGTCACCGCAACCCAAGAGGTATTGTTTTGTTTGTGATTTGATCACCGCATGTTTCGTGAATAAGATGGGGAGAGTAGGTGGGTAGATATGAGAAAGAAAACATGATAACAAGGGTCAGCAGAGCTAAGTGTTACAGGTAGGCAATCGTGGTTCCGTGTATGTTTATATGTATAAAAAGCGAATAAACGAGCAAATTATTGTCGAGGTGGTTGTTTTTAGGAAGGTGTATAAAATCGATAAAGGACCGGTAATGCGTAGGGAGAACCGGATCGGTTATTCAACCGATATCGGGTTACGTATAACCGCAAATTTGCCATCGGAGAAATTTCCGTAATGTTTGAAAAAGACCCTAATGGATTGAATGGTTGTTTGTCGCTTTTGGCGATGCAGCAGAGACAGGGTTGAGGATGAATGATAGCATGTAACATTACCTGTTGTCGCTAATCCGAGAGGATGTAACACCAATGAATGGACATTGATAAATCGCTTGGGGTTAAGTGGAACTGCTATTATTCACGAATCGCACGTAACCATGGTATGTTACAAAGCGCTGATTGAGAGATGGAATCCCGAGACAAATACCTTCTATCCGCCAACAGTGAAATGACAAGAATTCTGAAGATGTGTTTCGATTTTGAGACTCCTATTACAGAGAACCAAGATATCGTGCACTACCTAGTCACAAGGCACTGGGAGCGATAATGTATGTTTGGTCCATATGCACGAGACTTAACACAAATGAGGTTTATCATTCACATATGGGGTAATGTATGCAGCACACCCCGAGGAGACAAGGTTAGCAAAGCGATTTATGATGGCGGTAGGGTATTATGCTACCAAGGGCGTAAGGGGGAAGATTTCCAAAGGCATTGATGGGTGTTATTTGGGAGATGATGAAAGGAACGTGACTTTTGCCTGGGCACCCGCATATTTGGCGGAGCTATACAGGGGTTTATGGGTCAGAGGCGAAGTCACAGACAACGCTTGATCGCGATACTTATTACACTCGTCTGGGCCTATGAGCACATCATTGTTTGTGCGACTCAATAGGCCGATCCATCCAAAGGAGAGACCGGAGTACGAGGTCGGGATTCCGACGATGGGTCCGTATGCAACAAGAGGCAAGATCTCAAAGCCATGCCGGTGACATTGAGTATTACAGTGTGTATGGGAGAGGTCGACGGTCATGATATCTCATTGAGGCCTACGGAACTATATGGTAACCGAGAACATAGCCGAGGAGTTGAGAGGTGTAGAGCGATTGAGGTGGATCGCAGGCACAGTGCCAGTGAATATGAGAGGATTCCTATAGATCGCGTGCGCGACAATTTGATTTGTGCAGACATACCACAGCTTATAGACCATATATGAGGATCGATGCCGAGGCAAAGATTCTCACCACCCCGCCAACACCTCCGTATGGGCCCGAGGAGATAAAGCAGCCGATCGCAGGTAATGGATGCAGAATGACAGAGAGGCCTATAGATTATGGTGGGTAGGTGCAGAACTACGAGGTGTACGTGAGCGCCCGACACGGTGATTACAAAGCAGAGAGGGATCGCCTGCAGCTGCTTGTTCAAGAGCTCCAAACGCAGTGAATGAGACAAGAGGATCATTAGTGGTCATGAGTCACGGGCGGCGCGAGACTAGAGGCTGGAGTTCTCCATGCGAGAGGGCGTATTCATATGTTACAGGAGAGATCGCAGATCGCGGCGGTACCAATAGCCGCGGTACCTTCTGAGGACAGAGAGGCCCGGCGAGAGGGGTCGACGATCACGATCATCACCTAGTTCGGGATGAGTCATGATGGTCCGAGTACATGTTAAAGGTATAAGAATAAATAAGGATGCCGACTGCGCGTGTCGATGATAGAGAAGATGTATTTGTTTAACATCTAAATAAAACCGAATATGTATGTTGATTTGAGTTATGATAATAATAAGATTGTTTGGTTTTGATTTTCGGTGTTTCAAAAGGATAAAGAGAAATGTGATTAAAATAAAAATACACAAAAATATTTATATTCACCGCACAAGATAGGTTATGGTAGGGGATGGTCGAGCTAACCTCGGGAGACCCCATGTCTCCGAAGTGCTCGCCTACATAGCCCATCGCACAAAGCAAGGAAGGGCCTCAGATCGATGTAGTTCTCCCTCAGGATCGTGAGAGGCGAATTCAGTGCAATTTGGTACGGTTTAGGCAATTGGTCATTGGTTGGTAAGAATATTGATATTAATATTGGTAAGGTAAGGTTGGTGTCGTAATGAATTGGTGATGTTGTAAAAGGTATAAGGGAAGTGAAAGTTAGCCTACCTAAGTAGAAGGGAACCATGTCCCGATTAAGATCAACACACAATCCTAGATGCGAGGCAAAGCGAAAGAGTGCTCCGTAGGTGAAAAGAGCTAAACAAACCACACAACGTAGAATGAGCTTCAAGCCCTAGGTACCGTGGCATGATTTAGAAGTCAATAGTGAAAAGAGTCAGTATGATCACAATATATCGGGTGTACGTTACGTCCTCGAGTCAAAACAAATGGTGAGGTGAGGTGTGATGATATAACCGAGGTACAAAGAACTTATTACAAAGTGAGTGCTCGACGAAAGAGAACCTACCCTAAATAGACAAGTCCATGACTCAAAAGTTCTTCCGAATGAGGCTTTTATTTTATCAATATAGACCGATCGATGCGGAAGTCTACCAGGGATATTGATTGTTTTATTCTTGAGGTCTTCACGAAGCCGATCAATGCGAGAAGCTTCGATAAAGGTCGACCGTGTATAGCCGTCCTTCGAGGGAGCAAATATTTATAGAGCAGATATAATTGTAATGCATAGCTGTCCTTCTGGGGAGCAATTTATATAATAGCAATAGAATAATTCGGCATATAGCCGTCCTTCGAGGGAGCAACATATTTAATTTAAATGACTAGATGTTCATTCGCGTGAAGCATCTAGTTAGTAGGAAGTTTGACTCAAGAAAATCCCGTAAGAATACGGCTTATTTTAATACTTTGAAGTCATGGACTAGACTAAAAAGGGGAAGACATCATCAAGGGGAGGTGAGGATCAAACTATGTGAGCCTGATTGTATTATGAAGTGTAGGAAACAGGTGTATGTAGTGGTAAGTGAGCTCAAGGACGAGCCGATGTGGTAGATAAGAAGTGATATAATACTAATTTCAACAAAAGAGAATGGTCGAAGATGCAAGGCATTATGGGGTTCAGTGCTCAGTTTACCATTGCTTAAGCTAAACGATAAGTACCAGATCCATAGGTATGAGTGATTATATAAGGCCCGATCCAATCGGGAGCAAATTTTCCACGCTTGCTCTTTTCTAGTTTGGTTACATGTTGATTCTCTTTGAGAACAAGATCACCAATCTTAAAGGTACGCCATGAAGTCGCTTATCATAAGCACGTTTAATGCGTTTTTGATAGATTTGAAGGTGATCAAGAGCCGTAAGACGGCGTCACAAGAAGCTCCAATTGGGCTAACCGCTTCGCGGAAATCATCGCTGGTGAGAATATCCCAAGAGATATTCAAGGGAGGGTATTTGTATTTCGAGAGGCAAAACAGCCTTTCTGCCGTATACCAAAGAAAAGGTGTGGCATTAGTAGAAGTACGGATGCTAGTACGATAAGCCCAAAGGGCAAAGGGAATGTGATCGTGCCAATTTCTTCCGCATTCATCGACAACTTTCATGAGGATTTTGGTTAGTGTTTTATTAGAAGACTCGGCTTGCCCATCGGCTTGTGGATAAGAAGGTGATGAGAAACTAAGTTTGATACCAAAGTTGTCACAAAGGTCTCGCAACAACTTGTTTTTGAAAGATTTTCCATTATCTCGTTATCAAAGTGTGAGGAACACCAAAACGATGATAATGTGGTGGTTAATGAACTCGACAATTTTTTCTTTTTTTTGATTGAAATGAGTGGAATAGCCTCCACCCATTTTGTATAATATTCGGTCGCCGTGAGTATCCAACGGTGACGCTGTGAAGAGGTTGGGTGAATCTCACCAATAAGGTCTAAACCCCATCAGAGAAAGGCCAAAGATCTCGAGCGATCTCGGGAGCGGTGGCTAGGAGTATGTTGAAGGTTGGCATGTTGTCATCGACACATAACACAACGCTTAACATATTCGTAGCAGCCAAGTTATCGAGAGTAGCCAATAATAACCAAGGCGAAGGATTCGCTTGGCCACGGCAAGGCCGCTAAAATGTCCACCACAAATACCGCCATGGACTCCGTTGAATGGTATGAGTGGCCTCCACGCCGCTAGATAAAAGGAGGAGGATACCATCAAAGCCACGTTTATAGAGGAGTCCCCCATGACAACATAACGCGAAACACTTTTAAGAAAAGCACGCTTGTCACGCTACTAGTAAGGTCAGTGGGAGGACGAGATTGTAAGGTAGTCGTGGAATCATGTGGTACTGTATCCCGTGAATTAGTAGACACGGTATTTATCATACAAACTACCGGGGCTGAATAGATGGGGCAAAAGTTGTTGGACCACGACTTAATAATTCGTAGTCAATGGCGCAAGGGAATTTGCGAGGCTAAACAAGCCATAGTATCCGCAAATTTGTTAGGGAGCTGGGAATGGTTTCAGATAGAATAAGGTAAATAAAGCTAGAAGTGAATCCACGTAGTGTTTGTATTTTTGAAGTTCCTCGCTTTTGCATTGGTAGACGCCCATAACTTGATTGACTACCAATTGAGAGTCGCCAAAAATGTTGATAGATTTGATACCTAAGTGTAACGCAACTTGGAGACCTAGAACAAGGGCCTCGTATTCCGCTGTATTATTAGTGCAAGGGAAATCAAGTCGGAATGAAAGAGGCATAGGTTCAGCGTTGAGAGGAATGAGAACAACGCCGGCTCCTCCGCCGCGCTGGCATTTAGATCCATCAAGAAGAGGGTCATTGGGTACGACTCCTCCGTGAGGGAAAGAGTAGCGATGAGTTCGTCTGAAATGTGAAATTGGTAAATTGTTCCCCGCAGACAGAGCGTCCGCAAGTTGGTCTCGCGATGGTTTGTCCTTTGATTGATTTCTCGTGGATAAACTCAAGGTCGAGGTCGGCGAGAAGCATGAGCCATCTAGCAATGCGCTGTTCTGTGATGAGGTTCATGCGATATGTAATGGATGGGGTCTCAGTATTGGTGATGACGAAAGTCTTGTGATTTAGAAGGTAATGTCTGAGTTTGGTGGCAACGAATGATAGGGCAAGGCACAATTTTTCTACATGTGTGTACTCTAGTCTCATAGTCCACCAAAGTACGACTTATATAATAAACGGCTTGTTCGTGATTCTCGTGAGTCACGATGTGCAAGCATGGCTCCTACAACGTGGTCGGTGGCGGAAAGGTAAAGGTAGAAAGGGCGGTTGTCTTGGGGTGGGATAAGCACGGGTGGTCAGTAAGAGATAAGATTTGAGAGCTTCAAGGCTTGGTGACATTCTTCGCCCATTGGAATGCAATATCCTTTTTAAGGAGGTGATGGAAAGGTCGACACCGATCCGAGAGTCGGGAGATGAAACGCCGGATAGATCGAGCTTACCTCAGTAAACTACGCAATTGTTTGAGATTTTTGGGTGGGGGCATTTCTAGGATAGCTTTGACTTTCGATGGATCGACCTCAATGCCACGCAAAGAGACGATAAAGCCAAGAAGTTTTCCTAAAGAACACCAAAAACACATTTCTTCTTGAAGGCGACGTAATATTGTAACAAAGTATCAAAATAATGGTTAAAACATCGAGATGTTCACTACGATGTTTAGACTTGCCGAGAAGATCGCCGACATAGTCTTCAAGGATAGTGTGCATAATGTCATGAAAATGTAGGTCATAGCCCGCCGATAGGTAGCACCAAAGATTCTTAAGGCCAAATGGCATGACACGATAACAAAAGGTTCCCAAGGAGTTATGAAGGCAAATTGTGTTGATCGGCAGGGCAACCAAAATTTGGTCAGATCCCTAAAAGCCATCCATGAGAGAAAGCATTTCATGACTCACAGTGAGATCAACAAGTTGATCAATACTTGGGAGGGGGAAGTCATCCTTAGGGCAAGCGAGGTTAAGATCCCGAAACTGCGCATATCCGAAGTCCCCCGTCGCTTTCGTGATGTGTACGATGTTAGAAATCCATCGAGGATAGTCAATAGGCAGTAATGAAGGAAACAGAAGGAGTCGCTGGAGTTCCTCTTTGACCAAGAGAGCAATGCGTGGATGCATTTTTCTCACCCCTCGCTTTGACTGGTTTGGAATCGGGGTTTAGGTGATGTTATGGACGGCAATGGTAGGATCAATTCCCGGCATGTCAACAGTAAGACCATGCGGTAACGCTTGTCATGCAGCACGAGAAAGGTAGTAAAGGCGGCTTGTTCCGATGTGTTAAGGGATTGTCCAATCTTCACTATGTGAGGATCTTCCTCCGTGTGGATGTTGATTTCTATAGTAGATTCATTCAAAGATAGTTTGGGTTTCAGATGGTAAAAAGCGCGCGAATATAAGAATCATCCGCGCCTGCAAGTGAGTATGGAGTCGCTATCCCGCATTCAACAACATTAATCAAAGGCGAATCCTCTTCGATCATGTCTGGATACAGAATGGGAAGAGAAGATGGGTCCTCATTATCGCGTTGATAAGTGAGAGGACCTATGAAGATAGCATTTATGAAAAAAAAAAGTTAGGAGGGATAGATTCAGGGTCCATCGATTCTGTGGGTGATGATGGCAAAGTAGGTGATGATGTTTCGGTAGGGGCAACGTCTTCCTCTTCCAGGATACAGCTGACAGGAGGTGTCTCTTGTGTAGGTGTTTCGGAAAAACCGAGACCACCGCGATCATTATGTTTGCGTGGTCACGGGAATGAGTGTATGTCGCCTTGTTCATAAAGGCCAAAACCAAAGCCTTCCACGCACAAATGAGTCAAGAAGGTGAGGGATAAACGACGATTTGTCAAGTATTGAAAATCGATCGAAGGGAACCACACCAAGAGGAGGTTCAGTGGGTAATGGAGGATGTGTCAACACCCCCATACGTTAGGTTAGTGCGGCAATGGGGTGGTCCGTAAGAGATTACCTCCCCACGCGACGGCCGTGAGGTGGGATGCGCATGTAATTGTCCGTACTCCCGCGGGTAGGGAAAGAACTAACGCTTATATAGCGGTACTCCCAAATATGAGGCGATGAAAACATCTACTAAGGGTCTGAGGTTGGGATGTTAGCATGGGAAGAGAAGTGGTTTGTGCGACGGTGGTTTCACTCACCAAGGCGTAGGTGCAGCTGAGGTGGATGGTTGAGGTACATTTGAAGAGGATGGTTGGGTTGAATGTATGGGTGTCTTAATTGGTATAAGCACATCGCTTGGGCGGTATAACATATCGCAAGTTTTGAAGGGGAGGATCAGCCATTTACAAAGCAGTAGACTTCCCTCGTACTCAAATTTTATGCATCGATGTAATGTTGAGGGAACGATCCCATGGCTCAATCCAAGGACGACACCCAAGAATATATTATATCGGAACTCTCCTTCAAGGACATAGAAGAGTTCGGCAAAGCACGTGGGCCTACGCGAATGTTGAGGATCACGGTGCCTAAGGTAGAAGTAATAGCGTCATTGAATGATCGCAACATGATGGGGTTACACACATGCAACTGTAGGGATGTTCATTTGTTGGAAGGCTTTTTTGAAGAGATGATGTTTAGGCTAGCTTCCTGTCAATCATAACCCGACGACTCGAATGTCTCGGACGTAAGCGAAATGAAAAGGGCAGTATCGGGTCTTCTCGCACCAAAGTCGATAATTTCATCTTCCGAGAAACCAACCGCAGCGCTTGTTGTTTTGAGACGTATGGTGGGGAGATGGATTGTTTGGGTGAGAGAGGCAACGTGATTAGGTGTTAGAATGGAGGCAACGGGCAAGGGTTTCGTTGGGTAAAACCTCTATCCTCAAGGATCTCAACGAGAGCTTGTCGATGAGATTCAAGTCCGAATGAGATCATATAGTGTCATTTTTACTGCGATTGATGAAGCCGTTTGATCATGGTTCGGTGGGGCAACTCCATTAGAGACGGGATAGGCGGGTCCGCGAATAACCACTTTAGGTGGTGGTGTAATTGGGATGGTCAAGGAGAAAGAGATGCCGCAGTGTGTTTTCTTCGCTTTCCCATTGTTTTTCCTCGTCTCGAGTAGACACTAATCATATTAATCTCGTAGATCCGAGATGAGGAAGATGGTTGGGATAATTCATGGTCTTCAAGAGGTGGGGTCAGAATAATGATAGATCTTGGTGAGGCGGGATAGATGATATAGTAGAGGGAATCGACGCTAGAGGTCTCTCCCTTCGTAAGTTGTCTTTCTTAACTCTGTCTATCCGGGAGAGGTGACTGACGAAGGAGGGTTTTTAGAGCTTCATCCCTCCACATCATGTCCCTGTGTGTGCGGTGATAAGCGCAGATTTTAGACTCATCGTAACCCATAGGTCGGGTTTAGACGGGTCATAAGGTCTAAGTGGAGGTAGGGAAATGGTCGCATTCTCCACCAACATAGCAAGGATTTTGGCGTAAGATCCTTTGAGTGGGTCAAAATCGGAAGAGGATGAGGGTATTGATTGTGTGGGTTGTGGTAATGTTTGGGCGTGTTTAGTCTCGTATGGGTGATGGTTTAGCCGAGGGTGCCGACATGTTTTTCACTAAACGTGGTTTCTTGGACATAGAAGTTACGTCAAATGGTTAGATGATGAGGTTATTGATGGCGTGGTAGTGGGAAACAACCACGAGAAAGGGGAGTGACAGAAAAATAAATCCTTTGATGATGGGATTGGTTTAGGTTGATAGGTGGACCGGATACGCTGGGTAACGATGTTGTGATACCCTTTTCGATCTCTCGTATAGGTGTAGAAGGCGAGGTCGCTTTTAAGTAAAACAACGGAGGTATGATATATTGGTGTAAAGTGGAGGGATGAGGTCCCAATATGGAAGGTGGTGTGACGATGAAGGTTTTAATTGTGATAGAGGCCTCGGATTGCGTTCGCTCCTAGGTGGCGGAACGGATTTATTTTTGGATAGATCGAGTCGCTTAGGTGGGTGTGTCGATTGGGCATCGTGAGGTCCCAAGCGTAGGGGAAGATCTCGTTAAGTTGATAGAAGTGGACGGGGCATTTGGTAGAGGTGAGGGGGTGAAGGCAGAACAGGGCATTTTAAGCTTCAGTAAGCACTTCGGGTAGATGGTGAGACATCAGATCACCATTTGCATTTGAGTAGAAAAAGGGGTACTCAAACGTTCTATAGGGCCTGTCTATCTTCTCGTGGAATGACACCTCTCAAGTGTGATTTGTAATTTTGGCACGGAAGAAAAGTGAGTTGTAATTCCAAATTCATCATGGGTGTGACATAGAGGCAGATGAGGCACCGTATCAATAGATGTTGAGGTCAACCGGTTGTTGAAAAGATTTAGGCGATGAGGGACTAATAGGTAGGAGGGCGTGTTCGAGGAGATCTCACATGTTAAAAGAATGTGGTGATGTTAGTGTAAGAGATTTCTCGCCTAAGGATGTCAAAAGGAGTGGTGAGCCTTCCTCTTGTGTAGCAAGAGTGGTAGAAGGGGACGTTTGGGAAATAGATAAATTAGATAGCATCCGCTCACACCTCAGTAGGGATGTGGTGTAAGAAGACCTCACTGATGGGAAGGGAAGCCCGGCGCTTAACTCTTCTATGGGTAAAGGAACGATTTCGCTTTGGCTTGATGGTGGTAAAGGAGGTTCTGCCCCGTGTTAGTGAAGAGGTCTCGATTCAAAATTTTCTCGATAGAGGCTTTTGGCCGAGAATCGAAGACTCGCATGGATCTCATGAACACTCTCCTCGCCTAAGATATCTTGGTTCACGTTGCATTCACTGGACGAGTGATTCGGGAATGGCTTGTTGAAAATTTTCGATTTCGGTTAGCAGGGCGTTAGGATTATCGAGTGTTATATCCCCCGTTGCCAACCATTTCCCGCACTATGTTTTTCAACATCTTGCAGCTTTCATGACTATGTCCTTTACGCGTGAAAGTTACAAAAGTCATTTTCTTTGTACCAGAAGGTATTACAGGGTGGAGTCAAACCCGAGTGAGGTTTAACAGGGGGCAAGGTGATAGCCCCACTTTGAGCAATTTCTCCAATATCACACCATAGGTTTCTCCCAAGGGAGTGTAGTCGATGGGTTCGGCTTTGATTTATAGGTGGTTTTGGTGGAGTATTGGACGGTGGTCGATTTGACCATCACCGCGTGGACAAATTCCTTTTGATTTAGAAGAGGTGGATGCGTGAGGAGTGGTGGTATTTGGTTTATTGGTAGAATCGAGTTCGGAAAGTGGAGTTCTTGTTGCAAGAACCGCAATTGATTCTCTTCCTCTAAGGCTCGAATTTATAATTTTGAGCCATAGTAAAAGGCCTCCTGGCCGAATGTACTTCTGGAAAGTTTGAATTTGGAGGGTAGGGGAGATGCTGTAAGCGCTAAGAAAGGCCGCGTAAACAGCCTTCGATAAGTTCGGTTTGAGAGGCAAGGCATACGTAAGTTGGTCTGATAAGGCCCCGCCATCGTAATCAACGAAATCTGCGATAGATCTGTCTTCGAATTGTCGGATGGCATAGAGAGGTCGTAATGATACTTTCTTGCAATGTTAATGGAGAAATGATCCAAGAAAGATTGGGCTAGTTGGTTAAAAGAGAAGATTGAGATGCTGGGTTAAAGCACCAACCACCCTAAAGGCGTGCCCCCGATAAGGACATGGAAAGGTGTGGAGTAACAAGGCATCATCATGGGCAATCAAATAACAAGCATGTCTAAATGATCGTGAAGTGTTGTTTGAGATCCTCTTTTACTGTTAAAACGAGTAAACTTTGGCAACTCCTATTGGAGGATATGAATGAAGGGGGACAGAAGGGTGAATGGGCTCCCACAAACTTGCTCGTATGTCAAGGCGCTACGACTTCGAAAACGGAAGCCTCCAGTTTTGCATTTTGTCCATCATTTCGCTTGATGAAATCTGGTGGTCGGATGAGATGATGGTGCCACGTATCAGGGATGTCCCATATAAGGTGTTGAGGTTAATGGATACGTGTATGGGAATGAAAAGGTAGGCGGAGCTTCTGAGAAGGAAAGCTCGCTTTTGAATAGGTGGCAGTAGAGTAAGTCATGAATGGAGTGGTCTAAAAAGAGAGATGAGATAAAAGGCTGGGTGGTAAGTGATACGTGGGGTCCAGTGTTAACCAAAGGAAAGCTAATCGGGTCGTATGAACCTCCATCATGCGTGGATCGGGAGACGGGGCTAGTGATGCAGGAAGTAAGGTATTGTTATCGGGAGGAGTAGGAGCTAAATGAGCAGCTATACCATTAGGCATGCCCATGATGAGTCGACCATCAATGCGTTTGCGGTGAAGGTATGAGACAAATAGTATTAGACAATACTGATTAGCATCCGTAAATTTGGCAAAGTCCTTATCTCCCACAGGAATTTTAGGAACCTCACTGTATCCGTAGGATTCCCCTATGAAGGTGAAGGGGGTGATCTGTGCAAAGAACGAGCAGCATGTGAAACCATGGCGGCTTGCTTTCCGAGTGATGACAAATCCATGAAAAGCGAACACACAGAAAGTTTCAATCTATCAAGAACAAAAACAACCTCAAAATGATGAATTT